>PVIH01000181.1:93541-443443 GCA_004025045.1 Sigmodon hispidus
AAAAAAAAAAAAAAAAAAAAAAAAAAAAAAAAAAAAAAAAAAAAAAAAAAAAAAAAAAAAAAAAAAAAAAAAAAAAAAAAAAAAAAAAAAAAAAAAAAAAAAAAAAAAAAAAAAAAAAAAAAAAAAAAAAAAAAAAAAAAAAAAAAAAAAAAAAAAAAAAAAAAAAAAAAAAAAAAAAAAAAAAAAAAAAAAAAAGCTAAAAAGTTAACAGGTCTTAAATTTATGGGAAAAATGGTGCCACACAAAATTGAATCAATAAAGAAAAACAGGATGTTAACCACAAGTTCTTCAACAACCCAGACAAACTTAGGAAAATTCTAAATTATTGATTGATTCTAGAAGCAAGTACAACCACTAAATACAAAATGACAAAAGGAATTATTTCCATATAGAGTCAGCTCCTTTTGGCCATAAAGGTTACTTCCAAAATCCTCAGTGCTCAAGAAAGGGAAAGGATTAGTACATATACATATTCGTATCCTCCTGAATAGTTACTATCTCTAGATTACTGCTAGTTCCTAATACCAGGTAAATGCACCGTAAGTAGCTCTATTATGAAATAATGGCAAGAAAAACAATTGTGTGGCTTGTTCTTTCTAGGTACTTTTCTTTGGGGTGGGGGTTGTACTCATGGATACAGATACTGTAAAGGAGTATGAGACTGTCTTCAGAAAGAGCACCCTCTATAGGCAAATTAGGCTCATTCTGAGTCTTACCAGACTCTGAAATTATTTTTGGATATATATTCATGAATACACTCAATCTTCTAAAATATATACCTCAATTTACAGTTTAAAAGTATCCAACAAAAATATATATGTTATTTGTACCTAACAAGAAAAGCATTTTCTGTGGTAATATATTCCTTAAACAATAAAACAATAATTTTCATAGCATCTGCTCTAGGATTGGTATTAGGCATAAGTTAGAAATGATCTGAAGTATGTTAGTGGATATACACAGGTGGGATTTAATAATGATGTAGTATTAATGTAAGGGCTTGAAAACTCCTGGTTGTAGGAACTAATCCTCCCGTGCCTGAGGAACATTTTATTCTTTCATTGAATTGCTGTAATTTTGTTTGGCATTTTTTATTGTGTTTGTACAGTCACTCTCTCCATTGCTTTTTACTTGATGATTTTGCGCAATAGCTCACTGGGTGTCAAGCATTAACTTGATCCAGGTTCAAAAATAAACACTGTCTCGTGTTCACTACAGCTGCCTTTCCACCAACTCAAATCCCCCGCTCTTATGCTTCAGGCAATTCTGGAGGCAAAGGCTGTACACAGTAGGAATAAAATACCTTGAATGTTTCTTTCCATGTAAGAAATGGCTTCTCCAGTATACAGGTCTATGACTAAAATGATCTCTGAGGAGGGAAAGACATAGGCCCTGTATCTAAAACCTGTGTTATAAGCAAGACAGGAGCTGTGAGAAAAGGTGTGACACCTCAGATTTCTTATAATAGCAGGTAAGGTTGTTAGGCCCCACAGTCCTTGCTTGAAACCTGAACAGGTACAGCAACTCAGCCTCAGGATCAATCCATTACTGAATTAGAAATACGACTGAATTTAGCAACAAATTTGTGCCAACATTACTTCTAGCAGCAGTAGGTTTTCAGCAGCAGATTGGCACCATGACAGAGTCCATAATTTTCACAGTATGTGTTTCATAATTTGTCATGCACACTCTGATTGCTTGGCATATTGGCAGAGTCCACAGTGCTCTCTAAATGTCACTAGGCGCATTTGAGGATTTGTCATGCACGATCTGAGCAAGTGACACAACATAGCAGAATGGCCAGGTTCAGAGCTGATTTTTCTGCTCTCCCTGTAAGTGAGAGCTCTTGAGCTGAGCTACCAGTGACGAGGGCCTGGTGGGGGCTGTACAGCCCTTCTCTCAGAGCTGCTGATTTTTAATTCTATGTCAAGTGATCATATGGATGCTGCCAAAGGGAAATACTATTACACTGCAGGTGTGACATGCTATACACTGCATTTCTTGCTTGATAATATTCTTTTCAAATCATTCCTTGTAGTGCACTTAACATTTTTTTTTCATGCTAGCACAAAGAACATCTCAGAAATTAGAAGGAAGGATTCAGAGAGGAATACATATGAATAGAGGGGAGAGAAAGATATGCTACAGGAAATTGCTCAGTAAAGAGATCAAAAGACAAGATGTCTGGGCTGATTTGAACAGAAATGGAGAATGGTGTTGGCATCAGAGAATCCTGAGTTAATCATCTTAACACCTGATTCCCGGAGGAACAGCTCCTGAGTTTAGGCAAACTATTCTTTCTTGGCCTCAATTAAAGAGATAGCTGGATGGGAACACCTCAAAGGGAGGTTTCATGTCCATACATTCTATTGTTCCATGATAGACTCCTAAGTTTATTAATATCTTTCCATAGTCTGACTCGTTTGCCTGCAGTGATTGCATAAGACCTTCCATTGTTTAGTAAAAGCTTCAAGAGCTACATCTGCTGGAAGCTTTTAGTCGTCAAGAATCCCAGTCATTATCTTATCACTTTTAGGCACTGTCTTTTAGGAGAAGAAAGGAAATTAGTCGTTTTTCTACACATGGGTTCCCTGAACGCATCTATTACTATGAAATCTGTTTGATGATAAATAACTCACATATGCTTTGTTGTCTTGACATGTGCAGGAGAAATCTTCACAGACATATGTTACCAACTCCCTCACCTCCACCCCCCAAAAAAAACAGGATCTCTGACTTTATTTCTGCTGGTGGATCAGAGACAAAGATTGTTTAGGCAGAGAGAAAAGCTAAGGTTTTCATTTAGAAACTTTCGTATTTTGAAAGATATACCTTTGAGCTCATACCTGCCCAGTTTCTGAAAATGTGAAAGTAAACACACACATACATATTCACACATACAAGCACACCACAAATATTACTCACAATATATACCTATTAGTCAAATCTATAATATATTAGCAAAAATATATTCTCTATGTGAAACATACAAAATTATTGATTTGAAAAAAAAAAAACAGAAGCTAAAATCATCTGTGTAAGATCTAGAGGTTCAACAGAAAAATATCTTCATCCTGAAATAGCTATTTACAATTAGTCCTTGTTGAAAATGTTAGTTATTTTAATTTTCCTGTAGCTACTTTGACTGGGGCAAGAAAGATAAATACCATCTCTCCCTGATTTTTAGGGAAAACATATGCTTTATCTCCTAATATATTTGCATGAGTAATTTCCCACTATTCACACATATTGCCAACTTTCTGTTCTCAAACAGGTGTTCTCAGAACCCTCACATGCTCAAGTCTGACCATATTACACAAAATTAAGTGAGGACAAGATCTGCTACAAACCTCAGTGTGTGACAAAAATTGGGTATTTGGGTATTGGGCACATGGCTGAAAGGTTGAAGTTATTAATCAACAACCATCAGAACCTGAGGTCAGATACCAAACACCTACTTGAAAGCCAAGCATAGTGTCACATACATCTGCATCTCCAGCATTGTACAGTGGGGACAGGAGTAGGGATGTGAAAGACAGATTCCTGCAGCCATTGCTTTGCCAGGTCAGCTGAATGGTGAGCATCAAGTTCAGTGAGAGATTCTATCTCAAAAGGTAAGATGGGAGAGACCCTTGAAGACATCTGTGTTAACCTCTGACCTCTACATACACATATGCAGATAAGCACCCACTCCTCACACACAAATGATCCAACTTTTGTCTAACACACACACACACACACACACACACACACACACACACACACACACTTTCTTATCTTATATTTCAGACAATTTTAAATCAATACCTATAGTGAAGTCTGTAACTTTTTGTTACATTTGAACATACAAAACTGATTTGTTGGGCATTAGTTATTTTGTAATTCTAAAATATATCTCCATTCCTTTTTACATGATAGCCCCAAATAGAAAACTGTGTATCTTTTATAGAATTACAGATATATGTGTATAGCTAGTGAGCTCTTCATAAATACTGCTGACCTGGAGCTGTTATATTGTTAGTCCCACAGAACTATCCAGTCTATGCAGAAATGCCTATTTGTAAACATGTTTGTAGTGCTATAAAGGTCATACATATTACACACTCATCTTCAGTTATGTCTAAATACAAACATACAAATACAGATACAAAACACATTGTCAAATTGCTTGGTCACTGTTGATTGTTTTTGCTTCTTTGAGGGTCTACCACACAGCTCCCAATAAAAATCACACATGGAACCTTATTCTAATTATAAGTGCCAGGCCTTAACTTGACTTATTTCTAGCTAGCTTTTGTTAACTTTAAACTATCTCAGCCATCTTTGCCTCTGACTTTTCCTTTTCTTTTTTTTTTTTAAAGAAAAAATGGAAGAAAAAAGGGGGGGGGGATGAAAAATCGTAGAAGCTGCAGTGTGACAGTGAGTCATACAGTAAACTCCTTTGTTCATGAAGTTTTACTTTCTTCTTCTTCTTCTTCTTCTTCTTATTATTATTATTATTATTATTATTATTATTATTATTAACAATGAAGTCACACTTTCTATCCTTGTATATCCTTATTCAAGGTCACTTCCTCCTCCCAACACATCAGGCCATTCTCTCTTCTGCACAACTCCCCATCCCCTCCCTGGGCAGGCGGCAGGCAGTCCCATGGTCCCACTGTCCCAATATTGCTTAGTTGAGTCTCCACTCCTGGCAGATCCAGTTTTCTTCCCGCAACCTCAACACTGAGTCAGGTGTTCCTCTAGAGGGTGGTATCACAAACCCAGAATGATAAGCAGGGGATGTACTCACTCATTAGTGGACTCTAAACAAACAAACAAACAAACAAGATAAAAGCAAAGCATACCCAAGCTGCAAACCACAACCACTGAACAGCTTGGGATCAGAAACACCCTGGACTGACTCCTTGAACTTTTCCTTTTTTTTTTTTTTTTTTTTTTTTTTTTTTTTTTTTTTTTTTTTTTTTTTTTTTTTTTTTTTTTTTCCTTCTTTATTTTGTATTTATCAAAAAAAAAAAAAAAAAACCACAGTAAAAAGAATTTAAAATGTGGAAGAGTTAACAATAACTATACAGAGGATAAGAATGATAAGCATGGCTTATCAAGGGTAGACTTTCCTTTTCTATTCCTGTATAGCTTTCTTTACGTTTCTTACTGTGTGGGTTGCTGTGTAGCTGAGTGGCTAACCCTGGAGTCCTCGTCCTTCTCTGGCTTCTTCTTCTTCTTCTTCTTCTTCTTCTTCTTCTTCTTCTTCTTCTTCTTCTTCTTCTTCTTCCTTATCCTCCTAGATTTTCTCCTTCTATTTATTCTCTCTGCCTGCCCTGCCTGTTTCTCTCCCCTGCTTTGCTATAAGCCATTGAGTCAGGTGTTTTTGTCAAGCAGAGTAACACAGGTTCAGTAAGGATCTGGATTCATTCTGGCAGTGCCCAGTTCTGTGTGTGAACTTCCACAGCAGCCAATGGATTCAAAGGTTGGATTTGCACCAGAAAACTCCAATGGCTGCTGCACTTTCCCCCTTTGCCCAATCCTGGAACATCAAGGTGTATCACATCTTGATTATGTAGGTTTTTCTTTAAAAACCCCTGCCCGTTGGGGCAATGCTCTCTCACCTCCTTCTGCTGTGCAGAGCTAGGTGATCAATCCCAGTTCTCATTCTCTGTAGGTAGCAATAAAATCCCCACTCGTAACAACGTATACAACCTCCCTGGTGAAAATTCTTATACTTGGGCATAACAGTTCACAGTGTTAAACAAATGTAACATAAACAAAAGTAACACACCTTAAGATAATATTCTACACCAAGGCACTTTATGAAGTTGAAGTATAGCACTTACTTGATCACAAACACTTGCTTTTAGCTTCCTATCATCTACTCAATTCCAATTACCTAGAACAATGAGCAGATAGAAAGAAAACCAAAAGCCAAAGGTAAAATGGGGAGGGGAACATTAGATGGAAATGAAGCAAAATTTTCATGATTAAGTTGTCTGTCCAACTAATTCTGAAGAGGATATGAGTGCATAGCCTTTACTAACAAACCTAATAATGTTGGAGGCTTGGTGTTTTGTTTTTGTTGTTTTATTTTTTGGAAAATGTTTGCAAAATATCTGAATTGTTCTGCAATTGTCTTGGACCTTCCAATTCCACCTGCAGTTTCTTTGTGTGTTTCTGTTTGCAGTGCTGGACATCTAATGCAAGGCCTGTCATGTGCAGAGCAAGCTAACTACCACATTCCTACCCCCCACCATTGTTTACTTAGCTTCCTATAAACATAATGTATTCCTTTGCCTATTTTCCTATGAGTTCTCACTTATAGTAAAGCTGTTTGGTGAAGAGAGCTGGTTTGTGCCTGCCTGGTTCTTTAAGCAGGAATACACTAGGTCATTCTTCACACTGGCTTTATATAAATACTGGTATAAAGATAAAATACTGATTTCTTTAAAACCACTTATCTTTAAAAGTAAAAGATACTATAAAAACATTTTGTCAGAGGCATGCTTTTATATATTGGTAAAGAAGTAGAGACAAATAAAGTACGTTCTTCCAAGAATAAATATTTATTTTTGTTAAGAAGCAGGAGGGGTCTATCATTTTCACACCTCCCAGCAGCAATCAGAAAACACCTTTTCCCTGCTTCACATGCGTCCCCAGTAAGACAGTCTGAATTGTGAAACAGCACTTAGCCTAGCATGAGGCTGTTTGGGGCTGGAAGAATAGTGTTCTTCAACTTCCAGTACAAACTACAGTTGCAATCTCTTGTCTTACTGCTACAATTTGTACTCAAAGGTCACATGATACATTTGTTGAAGTGAGCAGGAAATAAGATTGTCCTAGAAAGTTTTTTTTGACTCGTGTTGGGTCTGGAGGACATTCCTACCACATAAGATTCTTTTCTCAAGCAAACTACCCGAAAATCCAAGAAAAATAAACAAGAGAACAGGCTGGAAATAAATTTGAAATATTTTCCAAATATATTTAGTTAGTGATCAACTCCCTTTACTTTGCAATGTTAATATGAACATGGTTTGTGCTTATAGGCTTGAGAGAGACAAGAAATACACAAATAATCAGCTTATCTCTCCAAGAATATGAATATTTAAAGGCACAAATCCATATATGCATATATACATATATATCCATTACCATAAACTGCTGTCATATGCACACATATTTTATAGATGGTTGTTTGTATTCACTAGATAACAAGAAACAATTAACAATTTTAAACAACATGAAATGAAACAAAACTAGACATTGTTTTCCCCTCCCCCCTCAAAAAAAAATATCCCATGTAATGTATTAAGGGGAGAAGAGAAGGAAAGACCAGAGGAAGAGAAAGATGTCTTTTATGCCTACAGGACCTCCTCTCCACCCTTGTGAAGCAGGGTGCATCTGCCCTTCTCCCTTAGCTCTATGAAGCAGAGTGCATATTGGAGATCTGTGGAAACCTCTGTTTCTTTCCATTTCTCGTTAGTCAATAGGGTGAATAAGGTGTCTACATAGACTTTTTCATACTACCCCCTTTTTTTTTTTTTAACTTTGGGAACAATTTCCATGGCAAACTTGGGAAGAAAAGTGAGATTGTTAACCAGCCATGCCTTTAAGTAACACATCCATGTTTCTTTTGATATTCTCAATAAAACTGCCTCAGCAAGTGGGAATGCATGTGGATGCTCATCTAGTATACAAAGGAGTATGTTATTATAGCCACCAAACAATCAATGTGCCCCATTGTTTACTAGATGATTGCAATAACAATAACAGTGTACATGATGCTGCTACTTAACCAAAGTGTGTACATCCACTGTCAGAGGAGAATGCATGTTGGGATGGCAAGCACTATGTCTGTTCTTTCTCTTTAACACTTAATATTGGCTCCTGCCAAAGGAAGGACCCGTTTCTAGCCGACTTTCTTTGCCTCATATTTAACATCAGAAAGAAGATGCTCACTTAATTCAGATCACCTCCAGTGATACTTCTGCCATCTCCAATTGCAGTAAAGATGCTGAAGGATTCTTGTCCAGTCAGTACCACAAAGACTTTCACACAGTCAATGGCCCAAACAGCTGCTTCCATAGACTGCCAAGTACATACTGGAAATCTCCCCTTCTGCCAAGGATAGTTTGAACTGAATCCAACATTACATTCCCTCCTCCTGAGTTTCTGGTACTGTATATGCCCTTCCTGGGGAATTAGACCAGCATTTACCAAGGTCACTACAAAATGTAGTTCACTTTCTCACCTTGCTCTTTCAGTCCCCAAGATGGGTTTCTCTTTCCTCCCAAAGTCAACTCAAAAGTCCTCTCTCCCCCAGTCATTTCAGCAGCACAATTGGATCCTGATATTTGCTCCTATTATCCTCCCAATGGAACCAGGATTACTTTCAATTAGAAAGCCACATGCTTTCAGGAAATTTGAGTCTTTCCTAAGCACAGGAGCTTGGGCCATTATTTATCTAAACCAGAACTGTCCATGGAAATTTCCTGTGATGATTAAAAACAATATATTTTTAACCTGCAATGTTCAATCCTGTACCCACTGACTATTCATAAGTGCTAAGCATTTGGATACTAGGTAAAGAAAATGATGCACATAATTTTTAATTGAATGTAATTTTACTTAAATTTAAAGTCACACATGACTAATGACACAACATTTTAGATAGCATAGATACCAACTAGGGCATTTCCATATCACTCTCTAATAATTCATGCAGGAATGAACTTTTGATAGATATTTGGCTAGATATGAGACTCTGCCAGAGTTCTACAAAAGAGATCAAAAATGAGTTTTTTGGAGTTTATGTTAAAGATACGATATTTAAAATCCTTGGAGACACCTTGAATCCATAAAACAGAAAGCCTCAGGGAAAACACCTATGTACTGAAGAGGTCCAATGAGGGAAAAATTATTTGAATAGTCTAAATAAAATCTTCTAATATCCTTTCAAATAAGTACTTGATGGAGAAGCATTACAGGGTGCTTATGGAAGTATTTGTATATGAACCTCTTTGTTTTGAAATATTTCCCTTTGGTATATCTCTAGGTGAAAATTATCCTCAGCAATGAGATGGATTTTCTTTTTGGCATTGCCTCATCATTTGCGTGTGTGTGTGTGTGTGTGTGTGTGTGTGTGTGTGTGTGTGTGTGTGTGTGTATGTGTGTGTGTGTGTACACTCACCTGCTTCATGATCTCAATTTCTTTCACTTCAGGTTGCTTTTTCTTCACAAGCCTTCCAGACTCACAGCTAAACACACAGTGGGTTTTGATGAGCTGTTTCAGCCTCTGGAAAGCAGACATGCTGGACACACCATCGTTTCCTCATTGCTTAACATTTAGAATTGCCCCACTTCCTCAACTTTGCCTACTCATCAATCCTTTTATATGTGAAAAGGTGTGTAAATAAATGGGGTTGGAGAGGTGGCTCAGTGGTTAAAAGCACTCCCTGCTTTCATAGAACTCCATCTATTTACTGGTATTTATTGGTATATAGAGTGAAAGGGGAAAACCTGAAAACAGGAACATGGAACAGGGGAGCTGCTAGTCAGGAATAGTTTTCACCCTGCCGTCAAGGCTGGTAGAACCCAGCCAACTCAAGACAGCAGTGTCACAGATGACCAACTGCCATCATGGAACCTGAGGAGAAATAAATAGATTTTATATGCCACTGCTAAATCAAAATTCTTGGGACAAGGGACCTCTGGAGTAAAGCTTATTGAGCCATAATAGCTATCAGTCAGAAAGAAAGGGAAAAAAATAGTGTTCATAGAATCAGTACTCTCTGCCTTCAGCAGCAAGGCTAGGTTTCAGATGGAGAAAATATCCTCCCTGTCTCCTTCATCTCAAAACCAGAGCCCTTTATTATGACATTCTGAAGAAAGAGGGCACAGTCCACTTACATTCACTGTATATTGGCTGCAGAATACTGAGGGTGAAATTACTTCAACTGAGCAGTTTTGGGTCCATGGAATAGGCCACAGGGAGAAAAATCCCACAGCTCTGAATTAGAGTTTACAAGCAGATGTGGTGCCACCTAGGGGGATTGATAAAGAATTTCAGTTAAAGTTTTAATATATAATCAAGAATGTAATGTTTAAAGCTAATTTCTTTTATCCTGTCGTTTGCTACTAATTCAGTCTCCATCCTTAGATCTTTGAATGTTCTGTGTATAAATGTGGGACCGCTCAGAAATTTTCTCTTTCTACCACTGAGTTTTGAAGATATTTGTTGATACAGCAAAAAAAAAAAAAAAGAGTATGATTTTCTAATGTTTTAATCTGCCAGTCAGATTTAGAGAAGTCTATGATTCATTCATGTCCATTGCTCTATAAACGTTATAGTATACTATCCTATAGTAGATACACATAAACAAGCACATGTGGAAGAAAGGTAACACTTAAAAAGGACAACCAGAAAGGAAGGAATTTCCTGATAAGAACAAATAAAGCTAATTGTTTTCTGAGTTTTAACTTTATCATTTGTTTCTTTCTCTTTCTATGGCAGATTTGTTCCTAGAAATGCGATTGACAGTGAAAGTATGAAACCCCACAGGAAGCTCCATGGCTTCAGAATAGCTATCCTAACTGTTTCACTGGCAGTGTGGGATGAGGAAGGTGTTTGGGTGGCTGTGTTAACAATGCTGCATGGTGTTCTGTTTGTGAATTCGTTACAATAAAGTGATTTTACAACACTGTCTTTATACATAATTTGAACTGGCACAGTTCTTAGCGAGCAGGTCCAATGCAGACCTTCTTCCCTGTACTCTCTCCTTTACCCCATTTCCAGCTTTAACAGTATGGTGTCTAAAGTGTAAATTTCATTTATGAGTCTTTGAGACAATGTTAAGTTCTAGGCCTCTTATATTTTAAGATGTTTAACTAAATTTAGACAAAGCAATCACAGTGACATCTTCAGATGTATACATTTTACTAATTTCCCGTGAGTGTCACTCCTGAACCTTTTGGTGCCAATAATTCTTTCCCTGGGACTGGTTTGCACCTTCAGATCTTGAGATCAATTATCTCCCTCCAAACCCTGCTCAGGTTTTCTCTACAAAATTGTGGAAGATAAGGAACATTTTTGCTTCCTTATCTTCTTTGACCCACAAAAGAAGTAATATCTTTTAAGTGTTGACAAAGAGTTGATACAGTAGCTCTGGAGAGTCACTCATCAAACACCCATGGAACACAAACCTCCACATAATTAATCATCAGAAATAATAAATCTCCACCATGCCAGCCAGTATTTACAGTCTGGAGCACTGACCTCCACGTCCCCTTTCCCTTCCACTCAATCCCCATCTCCCGTGACTGCCAATCAAAGGAAGACATCCCTTCCAGAGCTCAGCTGACTCAGCAAGCCCAGCACCCAGACCTGCTACTATTAGACATTTCATCACAGAGAACACCAGAGAAAAGAGATTATAATGTAGCCAAAGTTAGACTATAAATAAAAGAAATGGGAGCCTCTACCCAGGGATGCCCAAGTGCTCCCCTTAGAATCTAAAAGAGCGATCTAAGTGCCCCCTGCTTAGGGAGCCAGTGTTGATTTTCCTCCCCTCTGTTTTCCTCAAAGTCACTTTCATCTTCCTTTATAAAACTTTCATGGAAAGCTATTGAATGACTTAAGGAACAAGTTCTCTAGCTATAAACAAACACACACAATGTGAATGCAAATTCCCTCTCTTCCGAGTGGGTCTTTGGGAGGCCATTGCCCCTAGGCAGTTCGGGTCCTGCTGGGTGGAGTCTGCAGTGTGCAGGGTTGATGTGCTTTGAAGTCTGACATGCCACCTTGAAAATGTTTTCCAGAGACCATTGCCTGGTCTCAGAATTAGTCATTAATAGGGTTGGGACAAACTGAAGTGCATATGAACAGCGTTAAACACACAGTCCTTTGTTGTGGTTATTATGGTCATTTAAATGGAAGAATCTTAACAGCAGGGGCCTGCAGGGCTGGCTATCTTAATGATTCTTTTGAGGAACTCAGATGAGATTTAAAAGAAGCTAGATCTAAAACACAATCCTGAGGGTACATTAAATTATGACCTTGACTTATTTTGCAACCCAAGGCTAGTGACAAAAACCTTTTCTGCTCTGTAAGGGGGCTATAAAATTTTAATGAAATGCTAGCCTATGGAAATTCTCAAAATTAACTCTTGCCTAATTTTTCCTGTGCCCCCCAATCTAATGTCCAGCTCTCAACTCCTCCTCCCCTTGAATTTTACACACACACACACACACACACACACACACACACACACACACAAAGTGGGGGGAACCAACAAAGTTTTGGGATTTTGACCAAAACACGTATGTCATATTAGCAGGGTTGTTTCATTACTGAAAAGCTACTGTTATTATAAATGCTAGTTATGAGCCAACAGTGTACATGGAATCTAAGGGCCTCTTGTAATTTTCCAGTCTCTAGTCTCTCTCTCTCCTTTCTCCTTCTTCCCCTTTTATTGCTGCTTCCCTTTCCCTCCCCCCCTCATCTCTTTCTCTCTGTTCTGCATGGTTGTACACGTGAGTGTAAGTGGGTGCACACTTGTACTTTTTTTTTTTTTTTGACAACATCCCTCTCTGAAGTCAGTAATTGGCCTGGGTGTTCAATGACCTTTAGGAACCACCAGTCTCTGAAGACTCTCCTCTCTCCGCTACAGTACAAGCAGTGCTGCCTTGTCCAGTCCTTACATGGGTGATTGGTATCTGAACTCAAGTCCATTGAGTCGGCTTGCAAGCCCCTTCCATGCATCCTAAGCAAGCAAGCATAGCTAACAATGCCTGCATGCTAACTGCAGATGCTGCACACAGTGCCTCTTGTACAGCCTTTCCTCTGTGCCTGACAAATTAGCTTCCTTAACCCTTTGTTAACAAATGTATCATCCATTTCCGTGGTGTTGCTACATCCCAGCATTTGGGAGGCAGAGGCAAGCAGAACCCTGTCCACATAGGAGCGAGTTCCAGGACTGCCAAGGCTACAGAGATACTGTCTTGAAAAAAAAAATTAAATGAATAAACAAATGTATTATCCACTGACGTGCAGCACTGACGTTTCCAGAAATTTATTAAAAATGCAGATTCTCATAACTTACTTATTTCAGATTCAGTGAGTCAGAATGTGCAGTTGAGAATGCCTGCAGGAAATCTGGGGACATGCAGGTTTGACAAACATTGGTTGGTGCTTATTTTCTAATGTACATTTCTAATCCTACAGAGGCAACATGAAATTTTTATTAGTAACATTAATGAAACTTGAAAAAAAATTGTGAGAAAACACAGTTTTAAAATGCCATTTCGGTAGCCCAATCACTGTTCTTGCATTCCAATACCTTGTTCTAAGTTTTCCAAAGTTAAAATGGACCAGCAGCTTGAGTAGTAGAAGGGAAACAAGTTCCTGGAAATGAAGATTAGGCTGTTAGAAGTGAGTTTGTTCCCTCCTATATAGGGCCAGGAGGGTTGAAAGACATTGCCCTTGGGTGTGAATATCAGTTGCTTTCAAAAGCAAATCATTTTACCCCTTATGCAAATCAACCTCCAGATGCTACAGTATTATAAATCACGCACTATTCATTTCCAAATTATACTTTTCTATGACTCTAAAGGTTTCACCTTCAAAAAATTACTTATAATTTCTGTGTTCATTCTTTATATCCTGAGAATGACTATAAACACAAATAACATGAAGAATCCACTTGTATTAATATTCAAGTATTACTGACTATTTTTCTATGAACATGCATTTAAGTATCATACATATTATAAGAGCAATTAAATAAAAAAATCATAAAACTTTTATGCAACCTTCTTTAAGCACCCCACCATGATATTTTTTAAATTATGAATAAAAATGAAATCATAATTTTATAAGCTTTTTCCTACAGTGCTCCACTTTGCAGCCCAAGCTGTTTGTAACTTCACGATCTTCCTGCATGGATCTCACACATGGATTACAAGTGTTTGCTAAAGAGTGAGCATGGCAGCTCATGTTCTCTCTTCACAAAACCTAAAATCATTCAATGAAATATTTGAGAGAAGAAAGGAAGGAAAAGAGAAAAGGAGAACAAAGAAATAAAGAGAACGGGAGAGAGAAAGGAAGGAAGGAGTGGATGAAGGTAAGAAGAAGCAAAGAGAGGAAGAAAGGAAAATCCTCAGGGTGTGCATTAGAATATGCATCCATTAAAAGGGATGGTTTCGATTTTATTGCATGACTTTAGAATTCATCATCTTCAAGATTATAAAGGAAACTTTGGTTAATGCTCAATATCCAATTAATGGGAAGATGGACCACAGAAAAACACTACATCGTAACATTGGAATGAATTGAATTAAGTGGGACTATGATCTCAAAATGCCACAAACTGGATATTCTACACTGCAAGTTTTCATTGTCTCAGATCTCTTAGCTAGAAACCTATAATGGAGGAGCCTCAGCATCAATTGCTGGTTCCCTTTCATGTTGCATAGGCTCACCTTCATTCTGTCCTCAATTGCATTTCTCCTAGATGTATCTAGCATCTCTTCCTTTGCTTATAAAGACACAGACAGTCTAGGATTTTGTTCCACCTTAATGAATTTATTTATCCATAAGCAAATCCTTAAAGATGATGTCACTTGCCACCTGTCACATTAGGAGCTAGACTTTCAATGTAAGAATCAAGAGGTTCAGAGCCAATGCATGCCTGAAACCCTAGTACTCAGGAGGCAGAGGTAGGTGGATCTCTGCGAGTTTGATGCTAACCTGGTCTTTATAGTGAGTTCTAGGACCACCAGAATTGTTACATTGAAAAAAAAACAAAAACAAAAGACTCAACCAACCAACTAACCAACAAAACAAACAAACAAAGGAGGTAGAAATTGTTAACCTAGAAAGTCCTCCAAATGTCCCCGTGTTGAAGACTAGTCCCCAGTATGACAGTGTTTAGAGGTATTACTTTGGGAAGTGATTGAATCATGAGAGTACTTGACAATGGGTTAGTACTTTGGTGAATTCACATTCAGTGAACTACTGGACGATGGTATGTAGTGGGATTTTGTGTTACATTTTAAATAATTGTCCTGCCTATGGGCTTAATAAAAGCTGATTAGCCAAAAGGTAGACAGGAAGTGTGGGCAGGACTACCAGGCTAAGAAAACTCTGAGTACAGGAAGAACAGAGACAGATGCCAGAGAGCCACCAGAGAGAGCAACCATAGACACAGAGGAAAGAGACTGAAATGCTGCTATGAGAAATAGCACATGGCTGAACAAGATTGGTTGAGTTCAAATGAAGGAATCAGCAAGTTATATACCTGGGCCCTAGTTCAATCAGTGTAAAAATAATACAAGCGTCTATGTGATTCTGTAGGTCTGCGTGTGTTTTTGTAGGACTATGGGTCTGAATCTCTGCACTAGACAGGAAAGGCCAGACAGAAACTTTTTACACCAATGGTATATGCTGTAGGAGTTAGAGCTACACATAGGAGACAGATCACTGGCCAAATGGATGCATTGGGAACTGCACTCTATTTCCATTTTCTATCTCTCTGTCTCTGTTTTTGTCTCTCTGTTTGTGTCTCTGTCTATCTCTTTGTCTCTGTGTGTGTATTTCTTGTCTCTCACCCCAGCCCCCACCCAGCTCCCAAGAGACAAGCAGCTTTTCTCCATCATGTTTTCTGCCACTATGCACTACCTCATCATAGATCCACAAATTGTATTCTGAAAAATTACTGAGAAAAATTCTGTAATAATGCTGAAGTCTCAGGATATCCTGTGATATGATATCTAGGATCTTTTTGACCCCAGAAGTCAACTGGAGAACAAAGAAGTGGTAATGTGCTGTGGAATAATCCTCTTGTACACTATAAAGATTTGTCACTCAAATTGGTTTAATAAAATGCTGATTGGTCAGTAGCCAGGCAGGAAGTATAGGCATGGCTTCCGAACTATGAATGCTTATAGGAGGAAGAACAGAGTGAGGGAGGAGTCACCAGCAGACACAGAGAAAGCAATATGAGAATGTCATACTGAGGACATGTACCAAGCCATGCTGCTAAACAGAGATAAAAAATTATGGTTTAATCAATAATAAACCTGAGCATTTATAATTTATGTTGAGCCTCTGAGTGATTTTTTCAGAAACAGCTACTGGGTATTTGGGAGTTGTTGCCAGGATAGAAACTTCTCCCTAACATAGCAAATGTGAGAATCATAAAATGAAGAGTGAAACCACACTATGCTCTACACAGTGAGAGTAGTTTCAGTAAGCATGTAGCTCAAGAAACCAGTGTAAGCTTCAGAGCTTTTTTTTAAATCCCCAAAGACAAGTAGTAAGGAGTAAGTTTTTCTCTGGCCACCCTGAGGAATTTTGTTTTGTTTTCTTTTTGCGGCAGTGGTCTTCTCCAATCCTCTGTGTAGTCTGGGGAAGACCAAATGATGCCTTTGTGGTTGTTGGTTCCCAGAGTTAGCCTTTTTACAACTCACAGCCATATGTGTCTCACCCTCTTTTCCTGCCTCATAAATTCTGACATCTTGGCACCAAAGCTCATGTATGTGATCATGGTTTCACCACTTACCAAAGTACAGGTCATTACTGGAGATAGTTCATCACATCTGTCAAAAGTGGACACTCTTCAACTAAAGCAGTTTCATTATTGCAATTAAAAAGTATCTTGTATATGCATTTATGTAGATAATTAAATAATAGGGAAAAGAGGTTTTGTGCTGGGTTTTATGCAATCAGCCCCATTCAGGACTTTAACATTTAGAGCATGAATGGAGTTGATTACAAGTAAGACTCAGATTGCTTACTAGACAATCAAATTGCTCCATCTCTCCTTCTCTTGTAGATGTGTTCTCATTTAACTGAGCCATAAGTGACATCTTCTGGCTTTAGGGTAGATAATTCATCATCATTCTCTCTCTTTCTTTCTGTCTGTCTCTCTCTCTCTCCATCTCTTGTACATGTGTTCTCATTTAACTAAATCCTAATGACATCTTCTGACTTCAGAGTAAATAATTCATCCTCTCTTTCTCTCCCCCTACCTCTACCTATGAAACTGTTGTTGTAGCCCAGTAAATTAGTATCTACAGCCTTGGAAAACTAGATAATCATATCGTGGCTTTTGACCTTGCTTATTATGTTGTCTCTGTCCAGTTCTCTGTTGTTCACTGCAGTATATTGTGTCACTAGAGCAAGGTCATTGAACCTCCATTGTTTGCCATCACACATTCTTTCTCTAATGAATTCAAGCTGTCAAAAAAAGTGTTTTGAAACATTGGCAGGGGCCAAATGTTTTATAGTAAAGCTGGATTAAAAACAAGCCTAAAATGATACTCTTAGGGGAAGAAGGGAGCTAGGAGAAAGTCCACACTCCTTCTCAGTCTTCCTTCTGCTTCAACACTCAGAGGAGATGGATTTGTCTTCCAAGAAAACAGTATACATATCTGAAATTATAATGAAGCAATAAATATATATTGTGTTGTGGATAGAAAAACAAAGCATGAGATTTTACAATATGCAAACTGTATGAGACCTGTGATACCAGCAAAGGAAAGAAATTATGTATTTGTATTGATTTTTTTCTTTTAAAACACGATAACTGAGAAGGTGAAATACTTGTTTCTGTCAGTAATGCAAAAAAATAAATTTAGTTTTCCTGGAGCTAAGCAAATTGTAGAAAAACAAAATCACTGTCCTTTTGTTTTTTTAATAAGTGCTAAATAACATATATATATATATATACATATAACAAATGCCCTCAAAATTGATATAACACTGCTTGAATCTTTTATTAGATTTTATCAATTAAATTCATATGTTACTGGAAGATCTAGGCATTCTTTCATATATTATAAACAAACACACAAGATATTTATCAATAGTACTACAGGAGATTATGCATATTGGATCTTCAATGTTTGATTCCCAAATCAATAATATTAGGCAAAATCAAAAACATACTTTTTGAGTCACAAACAGAATGCATTTGTGCTGCATATATGTGTAATTATGTGCAGAAAAAAAAAAAAGCAAACTTTTAGGCCATCAGTATTAAGCATTCAATGAAAATGGATCACAGATTTTTAAGGACTATGTTTCTGGAATGACATCTCTCAGATGATAGACAACTTGTTGCACAAATGCAAAGACCGGGTTTCTATTTCTGTCACCCAAGAAAAAGGTTGGGTGTGGAGACCAGGTACTTTGAAGAGCTCTCTAGCGAGCCAGCATAGCATATTAGTGAGCCCCAGGACCCACTGAGAGACTGCCTCAAGAAATAAGGAAGATGGCTCCAGTAGGAACACAGCAGAGGTTGACTTCTGATCCCCCCATACACAGACAGACAGAGAAAAAAACAGAGAGACAGACAATCAGCAAGTCAAGAGAGATAGAGAGAGGGGAGATGGAGAGACAGAAACAAAGATGGAGAAAGGGAGAAAGAGAGAGAGAGTTAACAAACTGTGATACATCTACACAATGGAGTACTAATCAGCAGTAAGAAAAAATGATATCCTAAAATTTGCAGGCAAATGGATGGATTTGGAGAATATCCTCCTGAGCAAGATCTCAGACACCCAGAAGGATAAGCAGGGGATGTACTCACTCAGTGGACTTTAATCAAAAGCATTCTTATTTCATTGAAAGATGATGGATATATAAAGTGATTTAAAACACACACACAAAAACTTCTAAAGAAAAAAGAAAGAGGATAGTAGATTTACAATAAGTATGTAGCTTCATAAAAGAAATAACATTAATTACAGGAACAAGTAATATATAGAAACACAATAAAGGAGAAAATAGGAGATGTAAATTATTATAGCAAACAGAGGTGAGTACGTTTTCTGTTGCTGCTATCATGAATTAATACTAGCAAGGTGCTTAAAACAAAAGCCAACTTTGCTGGCTGACAGTTGGGTGGGCCAGAAGACTTAAATGGGTTCTACTTAACTGAGACCCACTTGCCTTTCTCAGTGTTGCCCATATTCTTGGGCCATCCCCTTCCAACTTTAATGCTCAGGGTCTATAAACAGAAAGAGTACAAGGAGCAGAATATCTCCTCATTGGGAGAAGTCTCAAAGATCATTTGATCATAATGCAGAAATCATGTTTCCAGAGAAAAGGAAGGGGGGGACCTGGGGGAAACAGTTACACCTATCTGTGCCATATGCTTGTTTTCTACTCTTTTCAGTGGAACATCATCATTCTGAGATTCTGGCCTTTCTCTTAAGTGAAGCGTTATCATTCTGAAAGGTCTGGCACATAAGAGGCATGCAGTAGGTGCTTGCAAATGAATGACAGTTTAAAGGCAAACCTTTCTCTCTGAATCACAGAAGGGGTACAATGTGACTGGATGTTGCCAGCTTGTCCACCACATAGCTTTCACAGGGGAAAGCAAAGATGGGTTAGTTCAGCCTGATATGCTGCTGTAACAAAATAACATACACAAGATGATTCACAATTCTAGAGGCTGAAAAGTCCAAGATAAAAGCAGATTCTCTGTTGAGGGACATATTTCTGTTTCTTTGGGACTTCTGACTTCTTCCTCATTTAGAGAGGAATAGGTAACATGTCTTTGTGTAGACTTCCCTCAGTCCTTTCTCAGGAACAGCTAAGCTAAACTCCACCAGGAAAGCCAAAACACTTTTCAAATTTCCCTTGCTTCATCATGCATACACTGGAAGTTAGGATTTCAAGACATGAAATGAGGCTAATACAGCATTCAAACCGCAGCCCCAAAGAACAGGGGAGGCTGAACACAGAGTTCACTCAAGAGGAAAATAACCTTGTTTGATCGCTTGATCTTGTCTTTCAAATTTATAACCTACTGAAGTGGTGCTTTTATAATCTGAGGTCTTTGGCAGGTAGTTAAGTCATTGATGGGATTAGTGGTTATATTATTCAGGGTCCTCTAGAGAAATAAATCCAAAAGAATGAATATATGTTGGAGGAGTTATTAGGTTGACTTCTATGGTATGGTCTGAGTCTACCAATAGAGGCTGTCTTCATCCTGGACAGGCTGAGACTTTAACTGATAAGTTCATCAAGCGAGATGGCTCAATAGTTCTAAGCCAGAGATACATATCTACAGGAATTCTAGAGAGCCACAGCTCTTTAGCCTTGTTTTAAAGCTAAAGAAACAGAAAAAATTTGATAATCAGTGAAAGAATGTAGCAGCAGCCAGGGTAGCAATCGAGTAGATGTATTCACTAATAGATCATATGAACTTGTCAGGAGGGTGAATGGATTTACCAATGAGACACAAAAGCAAAAAGAGTTAAGGTTTTGTCTTCAGACACCTTTCCAGGGCCGCAACCAGAAGATGCTACCACATGGAAAATGAGCCTTCATATTTCAAATAGCCTGATTTTTTAAAAAAATCCTTTTACAGAATTTCCCAGTGACTTATCTCTTACTCAATTCCAGATCCAGTTCAGTTGACAGCCAAGAGTAACCGTCACTGTACTTTTATAACAAAGGCTTGGGAAAGCATCTTCACCCCTTTGCCATGTGAGGTTCATGAACAATGCCATCTATGAGGACTAGGGTTCCATCAAATAAACACCAAACCTCATATAAGCTTCATCTTGTACTTCCCAGCCTCCAGAGCTGAAGCACAATAAACCCCTGATGTTTCTAAGAACAGTTTAAGGTTCAGATGGCTTCTGACACTAGACCTAAGTTTGTGTGAAGCCAGTGATTTGCTCCACAACCGGATCAACTAAAGCAGTGAGTTACTTTCTGTTCCTCCTTGCCCTGTTGCTTCTCTTTATTCAGTAACAGGAAGAGTCCCCATAACACATGGACTCTCCCTCTGCCAAGTCCTTTTCTGAAATTTGCTCCAGCTTTCTGTTTCAGTATATGAAGAATATCTACATCTTATTACTTAGAAATGAAGCCATATTTTCCTACCCCCTTTAACATGCATCAAAATTAAATATAAGACAAAAGAAAGATAGAAGAAGTCTATGCCATTTGCCTTCATCCTTATAGAGTTGGTTGAATGTCCTGACCATGTAGGAATGCATTCATTTGCATGGTTGCTACTGTAATATATAATGGTGATTTAAAGTGAGACAGGGAGAAGCCTGGATAAAATCCAAGTTCTCATTTTAGAAAGGGGATTGCTTGAAATTAAATCCCCAAGCCTAAATGTGTCTTAGACTTTAATTATGCTTTCTCATGAAATGTCCTCAGATCTAATGAGTCCTAGTTGCTGCAATGCAAAAAAAAAAAAAAAATGCAAAAAAAGAAACATAGAAACCCATGAGATTAAATGTTTTTCTTGATAATAGTATCCAATGAAGTTTATGCTTTCTAAATTTCCCCTGTAAATATGTCAGCACTTCTGCTGCTACTCTCTTTTTTTAATCCCCAAGCACCAAGGTCAATAAAACATTTGGAAGAAATGAATATGCTGTTCATATCCAAAGATATACTGTGTGCATCTGAACAAAAGACTTGTAGTGCACCATTTTATTGAACTCTTATTTCATTTCAAGAGCTGAGAGGCAAAGAGGACCACTGCAGATCCATCAAGTCCGTGGGATTTAATATTTACTTTAGTCATAAAGAGCCCATGACATGATGAGGGTTCACTACCGTAGGAGCAACTCCGGTTGTCAGTTCTAGAAAATGAAATTTTTATTTATGGAAGTTGTAAGCTCTAGAAATGATATGTATGATTTTCTGCTCCTGCTGATTTATAGATTTAATGAATTAGTCGTCACTAAGTTGCAGCTTCATGCATTTTTCTCTTTAGAAAACAAGATTTTAAGAAAAAATATTCTGGGTGGAGAATTTTAGTTTTTTGTTGTTGGTTTTTGTTTTTGTTTTTTGAGAAACAAGGGGAGAAACTGATTTAAATGCTTAAACTTTCTTAAGCAAAGAAAATGAACAAATCACTGGGTTTATAGATTTACCTGCAAGTTGTTACTGAGATACTGTGGTACCCAAACGAGGAATACTAGTAATGAGTTCTTTTTGCACATATGGCATAAACACATCCACTTTGTAAAAACAACGGGTTTGTATCCATTGTATGAGTCTCACAAGTTCAGAGCAGTGTTCCTAGGCTACATGCCTTTATTATATTACATGGTTTTAAATAGACAATATAGACTTGAAATTGTCATACATCTTATTTAAATAAGAATAAAAAACAACAGGCTGCTTTCTTACTTTGAAGTTGTTCTTACGAATTCTGTTTTAGTGTTTTATTGTTACAAAACGTACATTGAACATCTAAAGCCACTTTATTGACTGAAACATAGGAAAATAATTCTAAGAGAAGTATGCTTATTATTTTTCAAGCTGTTAATTTAACAAAAGCATGCTTGGGTTCCCTTATCTAATATTTCTCAATGATGCAATTTGTGAACAATATGTATTTCCTTTTTATGTAACTTCACGCCAGAAAAGTAGGGTAGGGAGCTATGACACACTAACTCATATCAGAAATATTGGCAATCTGCTCTTCAAAGGTGAAGCAAATTTTTCTTTTCAATGAGTCCATTGATTAGAAAAGGCTGTAAAAATTAACTGGATAAATAAATGTACAGTACCTGTGATGATGCCTATCATAAAGCAAATCACCTGGGGATACACCGAAGGGCAGCTGTTTAAGGAATGGGACAGCACCAGATTAGATGAGATTGAAATTTTCTCAGGAAAGCCAATATGGTTTTATTCATAGAAATGTAAGGGGACTTGCCAATGAAGACAAGAAAATACTTCACTAGAGGGAGCAAGTGCATAGGTTCTGAAGTGGGACAAAGGTTGGCAGATCCATCAGCTCAAAGACTAGTTTTGTAAGTGTTTAGTAAGAGAGGAGCAATGAAAGAAAACTGAAGAGGTATACTGCAGACAGATAGCATGTGGCCCTATAAGTCATGATAGTACATTTGGGTTTTACTCCAAGAAGAGGTAAAATAAAATAATAACCTATAAAAATGTAAATGAAGGCAAAACAATATTAAGGAGATGAATGCTTTGTGATTTGTAAGTCATTTGGAGAATCTCTTTCACAATAGAAATACACTTAAGACTATTGAATTGTGCACCTAACATGATTATGATTTGTTCCAGTTTCCTTCTGTTGTTTGTGCAAAACATGATGTTGTAAAGCTGCATAGAAGAAAGGGTTCATTTTATGTTAGAGGCTCAAGTTTGCCATTGAGGGAAGTGACAGCAGGAACACAAGTGGAAACCATGGAGGATTATTGCTTGCTGGCTGACTTACTCCACACTTGAGTAGATTCATATGCAGTACCAAACTACCTGCCTAGGAATTATTGTTGCCCGCAGTGGCCAGGCCCCACCAATATCAATTAATAACCAAGATAGCCTACATAAACATTCATAGGCCATTATGAATGAGTGGTCCTGAAGATGGCCATTATGAATGAATGGTCCTGAAGATGGCACTGTTTTCTCTGGCTGTGTCAAGTTGACATTTAAAAAGTTGTAAAAAGGACAAGATTACATTTTTAAAATTATAAATAAATTTGTGTTGATTTGTAACTTCTACCCAAATGCAGAATACATTGAGCCTTAGTGAAAATATATTCAATGAAAAGATATTCCATCTCTTATTGAAAGAATCAGTTACAGGAAGAAGCATGCTGAAATTATTTGTACTAGCAAGAACCTGGAAACAACCTAGATGTCCCTCAACTGAAGAATGGATTAACAAACTGTGGTACATCTACACAATGGAATACTACTCAGCAGTAAGAAAAAATGATATCCTAAAATTCTCAGGCAAATGGATGGATTTGGAGAATATCCTCCTGAGCGAGGTATCACAAACTCAGAAAGATAAGCAGGGGATGTACTCACTCGTTGGTGGTCTCTAAACAAACAAACAAGAAAAAAATCAAGCATGCCCAAGCTGCAAACCACAACCACTGAACAGCTTGGGATCAGAAACACCCTGGATTGACCCTTCAGATCCCACTCCACCTAGAGGAACACCTGACTCACTCTTGAGGGAGGGGGGACAAAACTGAATTTGCCAGGAGTGGAGACTGAACTAAGCAATACTGGGTCAGTGGGACCATGGGACTGTCTGCTGCCTGCCCAGGGGGAGGATGGGGAGTTGTGGAGAAGAAAAAATGACCTTATATGGCAGAAGGGGGAAGAGACCTTGAATAAGGATATACAGGGATAGGAAAAAAAAAATTCAGAGGGAAAGCTGAACACAAAGTAATTTTATGTGTCGCAAACTTATTTGCATTATCACCCTTGATAAGTCATGCTTATGATTTTTATTTTCTTTATAGTTATTGTTAACTTATCAGCATTTTAAATTCATTTTACTGTTTTTCTTGATAAATACAAAATAAAAAAATACAAATATGATTATGGAAAAAAGCAAAACAAAAAAAAAGAAGCATGCTGAAACACCTTTGCACAATGAAATAGTGCTGATTTGGGTTGTAATGGTGAAAATCAAAATACAAAGAAACAAATTAAAATGTTCTGAAGAAAAATAATCAAAATGATCAATGAGTAATGAACTGATGAGAAAAGATAAAGGATCAAAGTTAAACTCTATTCAAAATATCATTGTCGCAAACGATAAAAAATGGTGAAGGGTGGGGCTACTGTCGTAGATCAAAACAGTACAGACTTGACGAGGAGAAGCAGGCTTGACTGGATCCTAGATCAAAAGGATAAGAGTGGGATTCCCAGCCATGCCAAGCAGCTGGCAGACCCTCTGCACAAAAAGCTTTACAGAAAACTTGATTCACTTGTCAAAGCAACTATTTCAGGGATCTGAGAATAAGCTCCAAACAAACAATTAATTCAGACACTTGGTTTCTGAAAAGTTGTTAGATTTCAGAAGAGAAGAGTGGTGGGCCCTGCTTTTCCTGCCTGGACTACTGTCCCTGCTGGTCTAGGTGATGGTCTGCTTCTACCAGAGCTGCTCTGTCTCTGGGAACCAGATAGGGCTTAATTCATTTGGACTGAAAAGAAAATTTCACTATACAGGCCTTCTAGAAAAATGCAGGGTTGGGGAAGACTTACAAGCCAGAAGTTGGAGGCTTGGTTAGGAATCATGGGATACCAGTACTTAGAGAAAAAAAATGTAAGGAGGCAGTCCAGAAAATGAAAGCATTGTTAAAAAGATATCTAGAAAATTCCTGAGTAACAAGGGTGTTGTATACAGTCAAGGGAGACGTGTAGGGCTCAGGTTCTCCACACAATACTGGCTGACTCAGCGTCTGTTTGCATGTATATGAAAGGAACAAGGAGGCAGAGAAATAACTCTCCCTTAAACATTGCTTTGAACCACACCCACAACCAGGCATCTAACTGTTAAGACATGCTAACAATGAGTATTCCCCAAAGAATCCAAGCTAAAAGCTAAAATGAAAAATATGGATGGAGCTAGTCTGTTACATTGGTACCCACATACTATAAGAGGGTATGATCTGTAGGTTAACTGCTGACAATTTAATACAACAGTAAGAAAAAAAAAATGGTTGACATGCTAAGATAAGCCCAGAATCTAGAGTCTTCAGGATGTTTTCACTAAGCCAAGTTTGGTAGAAGAACACTTCTGTGTGATTCCAGTACTGGAACACTGAAGTGCCAGATCATAATTCAAGGTTAGTGTGGCCTACATAAAAAGTTCCAGGCCAGGTGGATCACATAGCAAGATCCTATAAAAAAAAATCTATTTTCCAGCAAAATTTACAAGATATGCAAAGAAATACAGAAACAGAGGAAATACTAGAGAATTTTTTTTAATCAGTAAAACTGTTGAGTGGGCCAAAGTATTATTATGTGTGGTGGCCAGACACGTCAAAGTAGCTATTATAAGTAAATAAGAATGAAGAAAAAGAATTGCAAAACAAATTAGGGAAAAATATAATAAATGTGATTTACCCGGTAAAGGATCCAAATTGAAAAAGCAAAAAACATAAAACTACCAAATAAAAGTTCTAAAATTTGGCCAGCTTAGTCTACATAGAGAGATCCAACAGAGTTAAGGAGACCTTGTCTCATAAAAAGAAAAGAAAAAAATCAACCAAAAGAAAATATATTAAGGGATATTAACAGATATGTAAAAATTTCTATATTAGCATTCTGAGTTGATGATATTATTCTATGAACATTTGTATAGATTTGAATTTTTCCAGATTAAAAAACTAGAAGATGTTGGCCAATCAGATGTTCCAGTGAGAAGAGCTTGGAGAGGTGAATTCAATTCCCAGAGCTCATAGAACTTGAAAGAACCTACTACACAAAATTGTCATTTGGCCCCCACATATACACAAACACAAACACACACACACAATAATAATATGTAGATAAATTTTTAAAACTTGGATGGCAGAGGAATCCTTTCCAAAGTTGGTTAGCTAGTGCATATGATAATGGAAGAAGCTTCCTGGTTGATCTGGCTGAGAATCACCTCAAACGCTCAGGAACAAGACAGAGAGGAAGGAGCTCAAATTCTTCAAGATTAAACCTTGATCCTTTGGAGAATATTTAACCAGGGAGTACCACTAAATGGAGTAGGCGGAGCAAACTGTGCCAAGCGCTGCTGAGAGACTGCTTGAGATGAAGTCACAAGAGTGTCTGCTGCCTTTGACAACCTAAAGATTGTTACTGACATTAATTAGAGCCATTTCTGTGAAACGATGACAGGAGGCAGAAAGGGGGATGTTTAAGTGACTGAAATAGAGGGTGAGACTGTGGGTTTACACAACCCCCTAGTGTAGACGCACTTTGCAAGAGAACGTACAGACTAGGTGACAGCAAGGGAAGGTTTAAATAAAAAAAGAAATTCACACAAATGTGCTTATTTGCGTGTGTGTTTTTTTTATTGTGGTATACTGAAAGGTGTATTTAGAGGACTGTGGGAAAATAAGCAATGGGTTCAAGAAAGACGAAAGGGAAAGAAAAGCCAAGAGAGATAGATGGCTACACAGCAAAGGATGGGGTGATGTGAATACAACAGTTGTTGTTCCCCTGGCTCTTCCAGGCAAAAGGCTTTTTGTTCACCCTACACTTTAAATAATTGCTGAAGAAAGTATCCACCAGGTTTAGCAGAAGTCTGAGTACCTTCCAACATATAGAAGACAAGGATCTGTAGGAATAAAAATTACTTTAGATTATTAGTTTTTTGGCTTTTCTCTGTACTATGCTTCATAGACATGATCACTACACTTACACACACACACACACACACACACACACACACACACACACACACACACATACAGAGAGAGAGAGAGAGAGAGAGAGTGAAAGTGAATTTGCCATAAACTACTGAATAGTTTTCACCGATAAAATAATCCAACATCTTAAAACTGGCATAGCTCATTGCAGATACTCCCCCCCCTTCCTCATCATCATATTTAAGAGCATCAGAAGTCTCTTTAGGAGGACAGATTTGTTCCATCCAGCCAATACTCACAGGTACTCATGTTCCACTTTGGATTGATTTGTTTTGGTGTTCAACTACATAAAAACACTTTCTTCTATAATCAAGTTCTAAAATCCCTTGTAATTTTAACTTATCAGCCCTCTCTAAAATTGGCATTTTTTTCTATCTAGCAAAATCTGGCATATACTCCTACTCTCGTGAAGTATGATTAATGCCAAGTGTATTTGTTCCTAGTAAACCTCCACAGTTTCTCTGTAAGGATGCTTGTAAAATAGCCAAAAAATCTCTAGTCTCTGTAAAAGCACAGGTGTGTGCTAACAGCTATTATTATAAATTAGAACACCTGTGAGCAAGACAGTTTTCCAGCTTCTGCTTAAACTCCAGATGCAATTCCGTGTCTTCACCTACCCACTAACCAGCCCCAGGAAACACTGCTTGAAAGGGTAAGCTAATATTTTCAGTGGCTTTGAAGAGTCTTCCAACTTAGCTTTTAAGGAAGAGCCTCTGGAACCTGAGAAAATCATTTTTGAAGATTTGATCAAGAAAGTGTATAGTAGTGGAAGACTATGAGGCTGAAACCTTTATTATTTCCTTCTCCAGTCTTGGTGTCTTGGCTCCTACTTTACATTGTTTTATTTTATTGATTTTTTATTTTGTTCACAAGTATAGTGATGTGCAGATTTATATGGACAGACTCACAAGATAATTAAGAGGAAATTGATTCATATACAAAGGGTGAAATTCATCAAATTCGAATTTTCACATAAAAAGTTTGACCATAATGTCAATAAAAGAAATATTCTTAAGCAAATATACTCTTGTTAGCAGAAAATAAAAACATACTGTATTCTTTTTATATAAACATAATTAAGGCTCAATCTGTATGTGTGCTTAATAGACATATTTAAAAATAACCCAGTAAGCTAATTAGAAATGCACATTTTATTGTTATTTTTTAATTTAGTTCATGTATTTATGTTTTGCATTTATGTGGAGAATCATTTCTGTAAAGATCAGAGGACAACCTGTAGAAATCTTTTCTCTCCTTAAGACTTGTGGGTTTTCTGACATCAGCTTTGATTCAGTTCATCTGACATGGTGACAAGTACTTTTACTAGCTACCACACCAGCCCCTGAAGAGTAAAGGTAATGTAAAATCTCCCCTAATGTTTTAGGTAAAAATGCCAGTATTTGTAAAGACAGCAGAGCAATCTCTTATGTCCGTAGTGCACTTGTTACATTTTGATGACAAATATGAAGAGCTCTGTAAGCTAAAATTTGAAAATAATTTCAAAGACAGTCAGAAAGAGCAATCAGGTATGAGCAGTAAGAGAGTGAAACTGATGTCTAATATGAGGACAATTTGGCAGCCAATAGAGAAAGGCAGGCATCCTCAGAGATAACCAAGACAAGCTGAAAAATGCCCAGAGTGATAGAACACCAACAGAAATCATCAGTCATTTCACAAAGCCTTTGAAAAACATGGTCCAGAAGCTCATTAGGCCAAGACACAGCATGCAATGATAAGTGAAGCCTGGAGGATGGTAGACTGCTGATCAAGGAAAACCCACCCTGAGTATTCAGGCTCTGTGGCCAGGGAAGAAAATGATCTGGAGAAGTTTGGCCCCTTTCCTTATGAAGATTGTAACAAAAGCATAATGGAAAACAATATCTAACTTTCACTACACATCCAAAAGCCTGATGTCTTAGTCGTAGAATTCTCAGCCTCTTGAATTGTGAACAATAAATCACTCTTGAATTGTGAACAATAAATCACTCTTGTTTACAAGTTATTCAGCCCGAGGGGATTTTGTTTTTGGTTTTTTGGGTTTTTTGTTTGTTTGTTTGTTTTTAACAATCTAATAGATAAAAGCAGTGAGATGATAGACTTCTGTGGATTTATTTCCTTGATGGAGATCGGCTGAAGTGTGCTGTATACGTTAGAAAGC
The DNA here is from genome assembly GCA_004025045.1 of Sigmodon hispidus. Taxonomy (NCBI): domain Eukaryota; kingdom Metazoa; phylum Chordata; class Mammalia; order Rodentia; family Cricetidae; genus Sigmodon; species Sigmodon hispidus. The sequence goes on from PVIH01000181.1 coordinate 122,874, forward strand.
TAAGACTCAAATGTTATCTTTTTGGAAACACACATCACATATCAAAGACATACAAATGTATTTTTATCCACTATTGCTCTGAAAATTTACCACAAATCTGGATCTTAAAACAAATACCTATTTATTTTCTGACAGTTTAAAATGTCCAAAGTCTGCAATACAATTCATTGGTTGAAGATCAAGGCATCAAAAAGACTATGTTCTTATTTTGTTTTGGTGTTTAATTTTCCTGCTCTTAGATGTAGCTTAAAATTACTGTTTTGTTTCTCTCTCTCTGATTTTAAAACCACTAATGGTAGTCACGTCATCTTCTCTCTCTTCTCTGTAAATCTGTTCCTTCTTCCACTTTAAAAGGATGAAGAATATCAAAAACTGGGTGGAACATGAAGTGTGCTTTGAGCTTCCATGTCATAGAAATATCAGAGAAGCTGCACCAATGAAGGCTTATATACACAGCTGCATAAGCATGGCCTGGACAAGCACAACACTCAGAGATGTGCTAGCATGAAAGGGGAAATCTCATGAGATCTTCAGCCCCAGACAAAGAACTACAGACATGGTCTTCCTCAAGGGCAAGTTCTCAAATTGAAATCATATATATATATATATACATATATATTTGCAGGAAACATTATAACACTGAGAAGTTTTCAATATAATTAATTACAGGCATCACACACATATATGTTTATGGGTATATACATATATATACTACACACACATGCATATATATTATATATAAACAATTAAAAAAGAAAATGAATTTGAGAGACAGCAAGGTAGGCTGCATAGGAAGGGCTGAAGAAAAGAAAGGAAAAGTGGAAAGTGGTATAATTATATTTTAATTTCAAAAAATTAAAAAATGTATTAATGGAATGGGGAATTGGCTGATAATCAAGTATAATCTTGCTATCTAAATGTCAACCAATTAGCAACCACAGCTGCAAACATAACCTTCAGTCACATACTCTTTCTCCCAATATATTTAGACATTCTGGCAATGATAATATGAACAATGTGAGAACCATTCTCAGTGTTCTGACACAAACCCCTAGCCATGACCATAGCTAGGAAACACAATTAACCTCCATTTGTGTGACTGAAGCCATCTTCTGAGGCAAGGCAACCTCTATCACCACCAAAGACTTTCTAAACTTCAGACTCAGGGGATCCGGGCAAGGAAGAAGAGAAGGAGTTTTGAGGTAACTGAGCCATATTCAAAGAGTTGAGGCCAACAATAAGAGAAGAGATAATAAAAAATGGATGAGGGCTGTAGAAATTAGAGTTTGGCTCTCTGAATGTCCCTCTGCTGCAAAGAGGTACATGCCTCCTGAAGAGAGAACTCAGCATACACACCATATCTTTCTTCACATAATTTATAATGGCACGTTTTTGGCATTACACATGATACAAGGGAAAAACTTAGGTATAGGGGGCTTCAGACTGCATAAGAGAAGACTTTTTATTTAATTCTCCAACTAAAAATAATGTTCCTTGAGGTTGCTCAGATTTTGGAAGCGAGTTCATGAGCATGGCTAACAGAAGGCTTGTTTGGGGTTTTGGGTTTGTTGTATTAAAAAAAATAGCAGTGGTGATAATTCTGTACAATACACTCATTCAGAGTTTTATCAGCTTCCCCATCAACAAGAGGAATCTGGTTTCCTCTTACTGAATCTGGGTGGGTGCTCTGGTATGAGTCTTAATTTTCACTAATACTCAATGTCCTGTTGTTAATTTGTGGGGCTGTTGGAGATGGGAGGTTATGAAGGAAATGTCAAAGCACTTTAAGACCTCTCCATGCCCGTTTTCTTCACAAGTATGTGAACTACATGAAACCAAGAATCTCAGCATGATTTTATAGAGTCATAATAACTGCACAATAGAATTGCTAAGAGGATAAGAAAATGTATATAGGTTCCCTGTGTTCCTGTCACAGGACATAAAGGAGTCTAACTCGGGTTATACCTGAAGAAAGATTATACATGTACTGTACCTGAGAATAATTTCTGAAAAGAGAAGATAAAGAAAAGTACATTTTCTTGAATGAAGAGGCTTCCACTTTATCATGAAAAAATAAGCATATTTAATTAATAATCTTATTTAGAGAAAGTCTGTCTATGAAGTTGCCATTACAGCAAGTCCCGTGTCAGTTTGCCCTTGTGTTACAGTTCTGTCACCTCAGTAGTTTTTTAGTCACTTTATGCATTTTCTTACAAAATAAATCAATTACAGATAATTTCTTACAAAATAAATCAAGGTTGGGACATAACTCTGCTGTGGTATACTGTTGACTTTGTAAAGTTCACACTAAATTTTTGTCTTAGTATTACTAATCTAAGATTGTCCTCCTTATAGATAATTTGGAAGGGTTATTTGGTCTCATAGTTAGTTGGTATATTTCCTAATGTTAAGCAGATTGTAGGTAACCCATATTGCAATCTGAAATGGACAGCCATTGATAGCCATGTGCATTTCTGAGCGGCATTTAATCCACAGAAACACTGTGAGAACTCTGCTCTGCTCAATGAGAAACTGCTGCTGTGATACTTAGAAAAGTGCAATTTCGAAGAAGGTCTCATGTCAATCATTCCTAAGACAAATGGAAACTTAATGCTTCCTTTACAAGTCATGATATATGCTCTGTAGAGTGCTAAGGCCTTAAAATTCAGTGTGGAAATGTGAAAAGGATAAAGCATTAGAATGTTTAAAAGTAAAAAACTGTTATTGTTTTTATTTTCACTCAACTCATGACAGCAGCTGACTTTAGAAAATATTAGAAAGGCAACATTTTATGAATATGATCAGAGGATGTCAAGAAGATGAGTTAGTTGAAATGCTTGCCACAGAATCAAGAAGACCAGAGTCTGGATGCTCTGACCCCATTTAAACACTTTGTGGACATAGTGGTCTACCTGTAATTCCAGCTTCAGCAGAGGGACATAGGAGAACCTCGGAGCAAGAAGCAAGTCTGTTATGGAAAACTAGACATGTTGGCAAGCTCTCTATTTAACTGGGAAACATTGCCTCCCAAATAAAGTGGAAGAACCACTGAAGAAGGTTTGCAGTGTCATTCTAGGGTCTCCACATTCTAGGGCCACCCACCCACACATATGAAGAAAAGAGAATACCGTAATGGGAAACATGTTGTCTTTTGTACTTTCCTAAATAAATCTAAAATGTACTTTGTATGTGGTTGAATAATATAGCCAGTGAAGAAACTCACTTATCTCTCTTGCTTGTTTTGTCTTCCATAGAATGCACAAGTATAAAATTTTAACAAAGAATACAAGATAAAAATGAAAAACTAAAATATAGCTTTGAAATTTGACTTAGCATTTATTAAAAGACCTGAAAAATCTTTTTCTAGAAGCGCAACTGATTACTCTCAATTGGGACTTAAACTTAAAACAGATATTGACTCTGTATTGCTCAGCTATTTTTATATGAGTAATAACTTCAGAAAGCACTAACATTTCACAACATCCAATTTGATTTCTTTTGTTGCTCTGCTGGTAAGACCCTAAGTTCAGTTGATTATAGAATCTTTAAGAAACTGATATGTATCCCTTCTATTCCTGTTGATTGGATGCTGTTTTGAGTTTCCTTTTTATGACTCTAGATCAGAGACAGTGATCTATTGTGTTTGAATTTTACACATCAAACCAAACTTGGAAGGTCAGAATGCAACAGTGTAACCATTAGTTACTGGTAAATCGAAGCATAAGGGTCTTGCCTGAAGACCAAATTTGACGACTAACCTTTTCTTTTGTTTTCTTCAAGCAAGTAATAATTACTTTAAAATTTTTAAATGATACAAACAAAAACATAGTATTTTATAATACCTAAGAATTATGTATTATTAAGAATTCACTAAAGAATTTGGTCAAGGGACCATGAGGGTCTTGTGCCTAAAATGACTGAAACTGTTATCATCTGGCCTATTCTGGACTGAATTATATCACTCCTAAATTTATTTGTTGAACCACTAACCCTTAATGAGTCTACATTCCAAGACAGGGTTTTTAAAGTGCCAATTAACATGAATGAGATCATTAGGGAGGAGCTCTCATAGGCCCTGAGACTTCCTAAGAAGATGTGACTCCAAAGATGTGGCTGTACAGGGAGAATATCACCCATCAAACAATGATGCAAGAGAAAGTCTGCAGGCCCAGAAAGACGGTGTCCAGAGATGAAATGCAACTTGTCAGATTTGACTGAGAACAGCTACCCTCCACAACTGGTAAAAGCCAAATTTCTACTGTGCAAATTTATCACCACAGTCTTAGCAGCCTAAAGTATGACCCTTTATAAAATGTTTGACAACTCCTGACCAGTGGGAAGAGCTATCACACTTTAAGAATTTAAGCTAAACCTCAGTAGTACTGTGCTTTCCTTTTTTATTTTCCAACCCAAAGCAGGAGCACTAGTCTACAAAGAAGAGGGACCAATGGAAGGGAAGGGCCAGCTGCCGGTGCAAAGAACAACTTTGCACTGAGCTTGTTGGCACATGTCTGAAATCCCAGCACTCAGGAAACTGAGGCAGGAGGATTACCACAAACTCAAGGGCAGCCCAGGCTACTTAGTGAGACTTCATTAATCAAGAAAGAAAATTAATTTGGACTAAAATAAAGTAAATAAACTCTAGGATAGAAGGAGGTACCTCTGCAAATCAGTCTTCTGTAGTTGACTCAGTTCTGCATTAAACCTCTTTCTCTGTTTCCACACTTCTATAGTCCTATGGATTTGAGTGGTGGGGCATGAAGCACACATGTGCAAGTATGCCTGCTTCTGTCTATCTGTCTATTAACGCAGAATTTGCAGTTTTTCTTAGAAAATTGCAATGTCTTCTGAGTAGATGTTTGTTGTTCTTTTAATTATTTTCTGCTGATTATCTAAAAATTTGCTTTTTAATATTTTAGAATCCTTTTGAGCTTTTAAATTTATGACATTTTATATCAAAATTGTATTTCAGATGATTACATTGTATTGTACATCCTCATCTTATATTACACTTTCCTCTTTTCATCAGAATACTTCATCAGTGCCAGAGAGACAGAGAAATGTAGCCCAGAGCTGGCTGATAAACAAATCAAGGCAAACCCTCAGCATCTGGCTATTGAGACAGAGTGCTCTCCAGAAGTGAAAACCTCAGGCTGTTTCTGAGTATGAAAGCAGAAATGCTGCCTGAGGTCAAGTCTAATTAAAACAACAACAAAAGCAGCATACTAGTCTATATCTTCAGTTCTAGCTACACAAAAGCTGAGTGGCAGAGGATCAATTGAACTCAGAAACTTTGAGGCCAACCTGGTCTCTAAAACCAGCAACAGCAACAAAGTGTCTTTAATATGAATTTAATTACAAAGAGTAATGGAATATATATAAACAGCAAGTAATAATTTATCTTTCTTATTCTTAGACTCATAGAAAATCAGGAGTTGGATACAGTCTTGATCTTCGCCTAGTCTAGTTCATAACTGTCTTAGCTAGGGTTACTATCTCTATGATGAAACACCATGACCAAAGCAACTTGAAGAAGAAAGGGTTTACTTCAGTGTATACACCTAGGTAACAGTCCACCACTGAGGGAAGTCAGGACAAGAACTCAAACAGGGCAGCAACCTAGTGACAGGAGCTGATGCAGAGACTATACAGGAGTGCTGCTTACTGAGCAATCCTGCATTGCTCAGCCTTCTTTCTTGCAGAATCCAGGACCACCAGCCTAGGCATGGCACCACCCACAGTGGGCTGAGCCCTCCCCCATTAAGTGCTAATTAAGAAATTACCTTACAATCAGACCTAATGGAGGCATTTTCTCAATTGATGTTCCTTCCTTTTAGATGATTCTAGCTTATGTCAAGTTGACATGAAACTAGCCAGGACCATTGACCCCTTGTCAACTTGACACACAAACATATCACTCTTAAGCCTTTTTTTCCTTATTCTTCCCCAGAATTGCCCATCAATATCAACATTAGCATATGAACATTCCAAAATTTAAAAGTCCCACATTTTAAAAAAATTAAAACATTTAAAAAAAATCCAGTCTCTTAAAAATAGCCAGTCTCTTATATAATAGAAAGTCTTTTAAAATTCAAGGCCAACCATGGGCTACTGGCAAATAAAAAAAAAATACTTTCTTACTTCCCAAGGGAAGAACAAAGTCATAGTCACGATCTGATCCGAGTGAAACCAAGCCCCAGAAGTATACATAACCCAACATTCAATTATCACTGGAATTCACTGACCATCTGATGGGCTTCTCCAAGGAACTTGGGTTACTTCTTCATCTCTGTACTTTGTAGCACATGGTCTGTCTTCTAAGCTCAGGCCCTGTAGGCTTCACTCAACAGCAGCTACTGTTCTTAGTGGCCATCCTATGGTATTGGCATCTCTAAAATGCTGGGTCTTCTGCTGCAGCAGGGCTGCACTTTCACCAATAGCTGCTCTTTTCATGGTATCAACCTCAGCTTCTCTGCATGACCCCTTAAATCCTGGGCCTTCTACTGTTATTGAAGCTACCCATTCAACAATGGCCTCTCCTAGACTCCTACAGTGCCAAGCTCAGCTGCTCTCCATGATTCCTTCATGCCTTCAAAACCAGTACAGCCTGGATGACTCTAAGATTACTATTCAGCTGCCAGCATAAGGTACAGCCTTGGTCACCTCTGGAAAACAGCTTCTGTGTGCCAATTCTCAGGAAACTCTTCTCAGAAGATTTTACCTCAATGATACTTGTTTCTTAATCACAACTGTTTTCTGTGCTCTAATTAACCAGCATCAATTAAAACAAAGGTTTTACTTTTGTGGCTCTGGTATTTTGTTAACCACAGCTAATTCTTCATCTCCAGATAACCAGAACCACAGATTTATAACTCAAATGGTTTAGTAGGCTTCCCCTTGAAACCTCACAAGCTAGGTCTTCATCATTGCCTGCACTATGCTCACATTATTATCTCCCAATCTCCTCCAGAGCATCTTGATGAGCTCTCAACACTCAATGGCTTTTATAGCCCAGAGTTCCAAAGTCTTTTCACAATCTTACCCAAAACTACACGGTCAGGTCTGTACCAATTTGCCTTAGTTTAGGTTATTATTGCTTCTATGAAACACCATGACCACAGCAACTCAGGAGGAAACAATTTATCTCATCTTATATTTCCAAGTAACAGTCCATCACTAAGAGAAGTCAGGACAGGAACTCCAATAGGGCAAGAACCTGGATGCAGAAGCTGATGAAAAGACCATGGGGGTGTTCTGCTTACTGGCTTGCTTCTCATTCCTTGATCAATCTGCTTTCTTATAGAACCCAGACCCACCATCCCATGGATGAGTCCACCCACAATGGGATGAGCCCTCCTCCATTAACCAGTAATTAAGAAGATGTCCTAGAGCCACATAGTATAGAGGCATTTTCTCACTTGGAGTTCCCTCCTTTTAGACAAATCTAGGTTGTGTCAAGTTGACACAAAACTAGCCAGTACAGTTCTTTGACAGATGATCTCTGCCTGTATCAGTCATCTGGGCTCAGTCAAAATGCAATGAACAAAATAAGAAGTAGTGGCTCCTTCCACATATGAACATGTGGGTGGATGCAGAATGGGTGGCAAGATGTTGATAAAGTAGATTCCCTCTGGCAAGTAGGCTCCTAGTGCTCATCTCAACAGAGTTTCCATTAGCTTCCTGGCCAAGGAAACAAAGTATTTAGTACTACAACCTGAATGATGTCTCCAAGATTAATACATTACTCATGCTCTTCTATTAGTAGCAAAAAACAAGTCACAAGCTGAAGACAAAGACAAGATGAACACTGAGGATAGATTACTCTGTTTCATAGTTTGGTTTCTAAAATGGCTTTGGAGGAGAGGGATGGGGGAAGGAACAATCCCAAATAGTGAATCAGCATGCAGCTACCTGGCTCTGGCTCCTATTTCTTCATAGTATACACAAGTTATTGATACAAAAAGAAGCAAGGAAGAAGCCATTTATGAGAGCCAGATAATAAGAACCCATATGTGCCATAGGCAAACAAACAAACAAACAAACAAACAAAAAAAACAAAAACAAAAAGCTGTATGTGCTGACTAGGAGCTAGCTAAAGAAATCCTGTTGATTGCTAAAAATATAAACTGGCTTCATCTGTCTCAGAGGATAAACTAATAGTAAACAAAAACAAAATTTCTCTTTCCTCTAAGACGACTTCTACTAAGTTGATGAAACTATGATTAGAATTTACACTAAAGTTGAATCCCTCTTTTCACAAGAATGCATAAGGACTATGAGCAAGATTTTAAATTCCAAATTATCCATCTAAGACCCATTTCATCTTAGTTAAGCCTCCATTGACCTGATATGCAGTCAAAAATAATATAATGAAAATATTAACAAGAATAATGATAATGATGAAAATACACTTAAGAGAGTTTTTATAAAAATACAAATAAAATGGTCTATAGAGAAAAATTATCCTGTGTTTATAAATTGCTGAATAGCTTCTTATTATCATCATTAAAACCATGAACCACATCTGGTAAAATTCCTCAAAAAATATACTTCACAAATTAGGAATCTAAGAACTATTGGACCCTCAATTATTTAAGTCACTACATGGGAATTTATTAGTTATATTCTTCTATTGATAAACTTGGTGTTTCATGCATACATCTCATATTTTTCTATTGTATTTTAAAATAACTAACTGTGTAATATTGGCATGCAGGTGCCAGGTATTAAGAAGATATCAGAGGAGCATTTTTTAGCACACATGTTTCGTGGCTCCATCCCAACTGTAAAACCATTCAGCATAGTCACAATGTATGAACAGGTTGATTATATCTGAACACATTTAATTCAAAAGAGCTTTAGGAGGGAGAAGCCCTTTAGGAAGAAACCATAAATCAGTAAAGTCAAATGCAATAAGCCTGTGCTATGATGGAACTAGAAGAATAATTGTAAACACATTTAATAAGCGGATTAAACACAAAGAGAAAATTGCTAAGGAATTTTTAATGATTCATGTAAGTGAAATGCCTAAATAACAAAGCAGACAATTAATCAAAGACAAGTAGAAATTAATGTTTGTGATTTGTGGCCTGGAGTTGGAGGTCTAGTAAGAAAGAAAGGTGGAATAATTGGCCCCCAAATAGAATGATAAAAAAATGATATGGAATAAATTTTTTTCTTAAAACAAAAGCTAGCAGACTGTAGAAAATCTTTATGTAAAAATAACTCATTACTAGTAACTAAGAGAAAACAGGTTATTTAAGGTTGTCTGAATACTACAAGAACGGATCACAAGTAAAGGAGAACTGTAGTCAAAGTCAAGTAATATATCACAACCCTCATGGCATCCATCTTCACTTTCTTTGGGAGCTTAAGGAGTCTCATAGCCTGGCACAGGACAGCAATGATACTCAAAGAACCCTGAATTTCCTTTGCTACAATGACTTAGTTCATGCAAACATCTCACCTGCAAGTGCTCTTATTCTGGTGAAACATACTTAAATAAAAAATTGCTCTTGAATAATAGTGAAATGATATATAAAATCTATCATTTCTTCATAAAAATCAAAGGAAGTATCTTCAATGCTGAGTAATTTTTCAAATAAATAAATAAATAAGCCTTATCATTTATCTTATATATATCTTCGGCTGGGGAGGGTTCAACTAAGGGGCAAAGCAATTGCCTAATACTAGCCAGAGTCCTTGCTCACTGCCAAGTACAGGAAAAATAAAGTCCATGGAGTTAAATTTTACATGAGGAATAATAGTTAAAAATACTATACACTACACATTCAAATTCAACACACACATGCATGCACACACATGTACATGCTGAGGACATGCACATCAATGTGCACATACATGTGCTCTTCCCATCTAAGTTGACACTTTCTGATTTTTTCTTTAATTTATTTTTCTATATTGGCTATATTTTTGGATAATGAACCTGCATACTCTTGTACCACAATTCATTTAAAAAATATTTGTGCCACATTTTTCAGTAATGCTGTACCCTGTGAGAGTTCTAGAATTGAGTGTAGCCTGGGAATGGTGGGTAAATGTACCATGGATACCCATCATTTCCTCCCTTGTTAGTCTGATTTGTGTTTCTGATTGTTTATCAAATGGGCTTTGGAGACATGGCTGTGTTGTGAGGATCATCCTTCCCCTCTGGGCCTGTGTCCAATAGAAAGCTTTGGGTGCAGCTTGTGAGCACTGATGAAGGAAAGCCTCCAGGAAACAGACTTTGGTGAGTTTGCTCATTTTTATTCCAGAGTATAAGAAATTGGATATAGGATTGGGAGCCTGGGGACAAACTCTAATTTGTATTAAGTGTCAGGCACCCATTACAAGGCTTAGCTTGTGGCAGTAGGGTCCTAGATCAGAGTTCTAAGCACAAGTCTTATCAGGGACCTTTGGCAAGTGTCAAGATACAAAAGAATCAGGAATCTGGTTTAGAGACAGCTTTTTTTTTAATTTAATTTTTTATTGCCTATTCCTTTGAAATCATCTACTACTATATAAAAAACACATTTGTTTTGAAATTTCTTTAAAAAGATACAGCACTGAGAATATCTTACAGAGAGAAACTTGATAAACACAGCTTCAAATTTAACAATAGTTGTAGTTAGTTTGTTCTTATGTAGGCATATTAAATAATAAAAATAGCTGTTCTCTGTGGCTCTTTTCTCTAAAATACATGGAACATAAAATATAAAATCTAAGGCACCTCAAACCAGGTTAGGCTCAGGTACAGATGAAGAAAGCCCAGTAGATCACAATTAATGCCCACGGATGCACTATGGCCACCACAAATTCCTGTTAAGCAATCTTTCTACAGTCAAACCAGAAGTTTGTTTTTTTGTTTTGTTTTGTTTTGTTTTGTTTTGGTGTGTGTGTGTGTGTGTGTGTGTGTGTGTGTGTGTGTGTGTATGCGCATGTGAGCACGCGCGTTTTAGATCTCTTAATTCACTCATCATTTTTCACTACAATAAGAATGCTTTTGCTTAGAGTCCACTAAATAAGTGAGTACATCCACAGCTTTTAGATAAGGTCAGTTTTCCAATTTTAATATTGGGGAATAGGGCATGATACTCCCCAAAGATGGTTTCTCTCATGCTGAATGGATATTCTACCAGGAAGACATGGACGTCAGGAAAGCTTATTTTCTCCCTCCAAAGGACTGGCAGAAACCAGAATTACTCTCCCACAAGGCAAGTCATTGAAACTAGAAGAGCTGTCATGGAATGCAATCTAGAGAGAGCTCACTCACTCTCATCTCTGGGAAGACACTCACTCCAGAGCATGCAGGAAGAAGAGAGAATACATAGGAAGAATGAGAGCAGGCACACACAGGCTTCTCTTGCTGTTAAATCCTGGGTATCCAATCTTATGTCGACAAGGACATCTGTTCTTCTTGTCTCTGCTTGACTATTACATTTTAGAGGAGGGAGAATAGAAGCAGTATGAGAGAGATCTGAAGACAGACCATTCTTTTCAGGTCAAAGGCCATTAATAAGCTAACCACAGTGGAGGATTGGAATCTAAAAGCATAGTTGGAGGCCTCAACAAAGGACAGTCTATGTCCCAAGTGGACATTTATTTGCAGCTCAAGGAAGCAGGCTTAGTTAACACATGTCCTGTTCTACAGAGCATACATAACTATCACTGAAACAGATGCACTGGATAACAGTGTGGTAGGTCACTCTGTCTTGAACTTGTGTAAGAGGGAAATTGGTTTCTTTCTTACCTGGCTTTCAATCTTCTCTATTCAGCACTTGAAGGGCTGGAGCACTCTAGCACTGTCATTTGGGTTTTTTGTTCAGGAAAGTTGGCTAGGACCGTATTATAACTGAAGAAAGCATCATGCCTTTTCTTTGCTAGACAGCCTTGTTGATATGTTTACTCCCAGAATGCATTCTCCTTATTATTCATTGCTCTCACAAGCAACTTAGTGATTGCAATTCCCATCAGATTTTCTTTATGGGAAAGGAAGACAGGCCAAAAAGTTTAGAAACTATTGCCAGCAATATGTTGACAAATCTTTACTCTGACATATAAATCCTTCTCTTGGGGGACTAATTAGTATAGCTCTGTCCTAGAGAGTAAAAAATTACATTTTTACAGAACTTTGGAAATGTTTTTCTGCATTAAAGACTTTTCAACTATTATTTAATCTCCCATGTTATGAGCAACCTATGCCAGAAACAAAAATAAGTGTGTCAGTATTTCTCTAAATATTAGAAGTTAATACATTAATTTTTTTGTGGCTTAAATCCATCAAGTACCACTGATTTCACTTGATAAACATACGCCATTGGCAATCTCAGGAGCACTCTATCAGGGAAGGTAATAATCTAATAAGACACTTTGTATCTTTCCCTTTGGCAATTTGATTAATGCAATAATGGACCACATAGATTTAAAATCTCTCCAGGAATTCTATGCTGGGGAAAAGGGTAAGCTGAGCACTGATGCCAATCAAAGGATATATTATCTCCCATGAAGAGATTCCATACAATTCAGAAAACCTATCAGATCATTTTGTGAGACATACTTGAGCCAAGACAATGATGGACCAGTGAGGATAACACCTAGACCAGGGACGCTTGGATTCTGCATCCCTCTTGTCCTCTCTAAACTAAATCTCATGCTATAGTCCTCTGTGGACAGGGTTAAAGCCACTGTCCTCCTTAGCCTGTGTTCCTCTTTACAATGTGATTACGTTAAACAAACGTCCTATCATTCACATTTTACTGTTGCTTGTCTCTTTAACCAGTATATTTAAACTAGATACCCAGTAAATCAGAAATTTCAAAAGGTTAAGAACATGGCATTTGCTATTTAGACTGAAGATAATGTCTTTACTTGTTTGAAGGGCTAAACAATAGAAGGGGAGAAGTCCTTACAAAGAAAATCCTCCCCAGGAATGCTATCATTAGGCTAAATGTATCCACTCTCCATTCATCTTTGTTGGAATTTTCCATGGCTTTTTCTTGTACAGGTAACAACAGCTGTGCTAAGGTACTGAGTGTAATTTTCACATCATGTCCAGATTCAGCATTTCATAGTACATCTCTCTCTATTCTTTTAAAGTACAATCTTTCTGTTTCCTCTTTCATGATGTTCCTGAGCCTTGGAATAGGGTTAGGGGATAGCTGTCTCACCAAGGCCTGAGGACTCAGCATCACCTGTTATCTTCAGCACTTTGATTGTCTAAGACTGTGACCCACTGCACAAAGAAATTTCTCTGACCAAGGTTCAGAACAGCCTGTCTTGTTTCTTTGCACACCTTACTGAGCTCTTATCTGTAGTTCTCTGGATAAGAGACCAAGAATGTTGACACACCCAGTCCAGATCCTAAGTAACAAGTACCCTGGCATTCAAATGCACAGCTGCCAAGAGATGTCACCCAGATTCTGAGGGGCAGAATCCTGTTCCCTTCCATGTCACCCTTTTCCCCTGATTTCTGTCCTGCATCTTACCCACTACTTATACATAGTCCTGTGTCATTTGGGCCTCTTAAGTCCTGGAGAAACTTTTGTCTTTCCTAAAGCCTTAAGACCATTTGATGATTTTTGGAAAGATGTACTTGCTTGGGTACTGCCCCCTTATCACTGAGTACTGAACTTCTGTGTCACATCAGGTCTCTTCTACTCTCTCAGGTGTTCTTATAGCTTCTGCCTTTCCCAGGGCCACAGCAGTGAAGAAGATAAGCAAGAAAATGTTCCTGCTTGTGAAACAGAGTGTCAGGGCAGTCAGTGCAGTGGCTCCCACCTGTAATCTCAGCTATGGATGCTCAGGATGCTGAGGGAGAAGAGCTGCTGAGGTCAAGGCTACTCTGGGTTGTGTAGTTAGTTCCAGATGAGCCAGAGCTACTCAGTAAGACTTTGACTCAAACCAACCAAACATGCTAAAAAGGAAAGGGTCAGGGATCCAAAGATATTCTCTCTCGGTCTCTCTCTCCTTCCCATTCTCCCCCCTTTTTTCTCTGGCCTTCCCTTTCTCTCCCCAAGTTTAGGCTCACAGCCTCCCTAAAACAAGGGCAATAAATGATCATGGTTTTATTGTAAAATTCTCTAAAATTATGTTAAATTCAAGTTAAGAATCCTAATTAAAGTAAGAAAAGGTAAATTAAAAATATGTGTAGCATTCCTGACAGTACAAGAAGTAGCAAATTTACTACTTGTAAAGTTGAAAGGTAGATTATTCCAATATAGAGCCTTCATCTTTGATCTACTCAAATATTCCTATCAAACTGATCTGGTAGAAATGGTGTTAGAAATTTTTCTTTAACAACTTGCCATTCTTTGGTTTAAAAAAACATAAATTTTAGGCTTATTTTGATCTTCTAGAATGTTCTTTAGTATGAAGACAGACAAGCTCAGAGATGACTGTTTAGACATGTTCAGACATAGGACCAAGATAACTTTCCACAGTCTTAACAGTTTAAAAGAAAATACAACTCCAAATGCAATTTCTAAGTGGAAGTGAGTTAATATGAACACCAATAAGCTCATGGATTTTGAACATGTTTCATGTCACATGCATTCAATATTTCAAGAGAGAACTTGTCATGGCCTTAAGAAGATCTAACCTTCTGGAATCTAACTCAAAAATTCAGGAAGGAAGGAAACAGAAAAGAATGACGAGTGAAAGAACAAACATGCATCAACTCTTCAGATTCAGACATAGAACCATGTGCATTCATTCCCTTCAAGTAGGTCTTCAATTTGAATCTAGTAGCTTCATATATATATATATATATATATATATATATATATATATATATATATGTATATATGAGTGCAAAAAGTTAAATGTTTTTCCCTTTTCATTTACATGTCTGGAGATGAGCCTAGTTGGCATTCTATCCCATGGGGTTTCCACAGAAGCAGACAGGCTTTCTACAAAAGCAATGTTGATTTTGGCAAGGTGAAGCATATGAAATACTAACCACACACCAGGCTGTGAGTTCCATAGCATTTGGCTCCTGGATCTTTCCTTTACTTCAAGGACTCAGTGGCCTTTGCTCAACTTTCTATTTTAGCCCTTACTCTTTAGTCCCACAGACTATTTGCACCTGCTCCTTTTGATTCTTCCTTGTATCTATTTTGCCCATTGTTCCTTCTAGGCACAAGTTAATGTTTACTGAATTATTCATTCATGTGGGAGACTCCCCAAGGCTAAATGTTATCCCAATACTTTTTTTCTTTACTGAAAGTCATGTAGATAATACAAAAAAAGTTGCCATAGAACACCTGGTCCTGTGTTGTTTTGAGATCTATAGTGTTTCACACAAAATATTTAAACTTTGGGAAATTCATTTGTTACTGTAAGAAAGAAGTGTCTCTAGATTTACAAAAACTGATTTAAAAATTATTATTAAGATATTGAGTATTCCAGTCTGTTGTCATAAATCTTCAACATTTGGAGAAATAATTTGGAATACTGATATCATGTGGCTCACTAGAGTCTGTGTTGCTTTCAAGAAGTTAATTCCAGGAAGAGACTTGAAACATAGGCCTATACATTTCTCATATTGTATGTTTAAAGCATGGAACAATAGACCAAACACCACGCTAGATGTTTTAGATATTGCATCATTGCTTTCCTACACCTGTATGTGGTAGATGTTAGTCATTTGTGGAAGTCTGAATGTAACCACCCCTCATCATCTCATAGGGAGTTGTATTTTTAGGATGTCTAGCCTTGCTGAAGTAGGTGTGGCCTTGTTGGAGGAAGCATGTCACTGTGGGGGTGGGCTTTGGGGTCTCCTATGATCAAGATAATACCCAGTGTCACTATTGCCTGCATGTCAACATGTAACAGCTCCTTCTCCTGCACCATGTCTACCTACATGCCACCATGCTCCCTGCCATGGTCTAAACCTCTGAAACTGTGAGCCACCACCTTAGTTAAATGTTTTTCTTTATAGAGTTGCTATGGTCATGGAGTCTCTTTACAGTAATAGAACCTCTAAGGCATGGTGAATATATGTTATATATTTAATAAGACCAGTCTGGAATATCAAGAGATCTACCCACAGTCAATCCAAAAGGTTCAGAGAGTGGTAACTCACACCTTTTTTTTTTTTTTTTTTTTTGGTGCTTCAGCTGCTGTTTATTGACATTCAGGTGGGCACTATAGCAACAGGCCTGGAGATGCTGCAGTAGTAGAATGGAAGGTGGAGAGTGGAGTGCGTCTGCAGTGACAGCTGAGGATGCACAAGGAGTGGGGGAGGACAAAGCTGTTGGGGAAGCAAGTCAGGACCAGTGCCAAAGGTTATCTACACAAGAACCTGGGCCCCAGGCTCTAAACCCCCACTCTTGCCATCTCCTGACTCCAGGCCACGGCTGGGAGTTCTACAGGAGCAAAGTACACAGAGATGTTATGTTGCTGCCCTTCTGTGATAAGCCAGAAGGTTTCCAGCTCGGCATTCCTCCTTCAGCCCTGGCTCGGGTAGGGCCATGATAGACAGCTGGGCTATTCCATGGTTCAAAGAGATTAATGTGCCCCAGCCCACCAGCGCCACACTATGGCCCAGAGTGAGCACTACAAGCGTTGCTGGCCTAATGAATGGGATAAGGGAGGGGATGGGACAGAGGTAAGAGAGGTTCCAGAGGGCCATCACGGCACAGGCACTACACGCATGGTGTTGGTGAAGCCAGAGCCAGGGCACCACCCTGTCAGGACAATGACCATATCTCCCTTCTTGAAGAAGCCTCGGGCCTTCCCAACATTCATGGCCAAATTCACACAGAGATCTACGTCCTCAGCCCAGGCATCCTGTACTGCATCCTTACACAGCACAGAGAAGATGCCACGGCACAGATGGGCCTGGCGAGCTGTCTGGGGATTGCGGGTCACAGCAATGATAGGAGCACGTGGGCGATACCTAGCCACCTGGTGAGCACTCCTGCCAGACTTTGTGAGCACGATAATGGCCCCACTGCAGCACTTGAAGGACGCCTCCACGGCACCCACGGCGGCAGCTTCTGTGGGGTCGTTGGTGATGGGTGCCAGACAGTGGAGTTCCTCGAATAATGGCAAGTGATAGATGGCGGCCTCTGCCTCACGGGCAATCAGGTGCTACAAACGAACAGCCTCCAGAGGGTAGTTCCCTTTGGCTGTTTCTCCTAACAGCATGATGCAGTCTGCTCCATCTAGGACTGCATTGGCCACATCATGGCCCTCAGCACGAGTCGGGCGGGGTTTCTTGATCATGCTCTCAAGCATCTGGATAGCACAGATGACAGGCTTCCCAGCTCGGTTGCATCGTCCAATCATCATCTTCTGAGCCAGGAAGACCTTCTCGGCAGGAATCTCAATGCCCAGGTCACCACGAGCCACCATGATCCCATCACTGGCCTCCAAAATCTCATCAAACCTGCGGACACCTTCATGGTTCTCAATCTTGCTGATGATCTTGATGTTTATATCCCTCTCCCCCAGGACCTTCCGAATCTCAGGCACATCAGCTGCCTTTCGGATGAAAGACGCAAAAACCATGTCTACATCCTGCTCTACTATGACCTTCAGGTTCTGGATGTCCTTCTCTGACACTGCAGGGAGGTCCATAGCAGCTCCAGGGAGATTCACCCCCTTCTTACTGCCCAAGGAGCCACCATTCTCCACCTTTGTCACCAGGAAGTCAGCGCCTTTCTCCTTCACCTGCAGTGAAATGAGACCGTCATCCACGTAGATCTTGCTGCCCACATCTACCACCTTACAGATGTTCTTATAGTCCAGCCACAGGATGTTCTCATCACATTTTTCCATGTAGGCATTGTCCAGGGTGATCTTCAGGGTGGCTCCCTTCTTCAGCTCCACCTCAGCAGTGCCACTGCCCTTGATAAGTCCAATTCGGATCTCGGGTCCCTTGGTGTCCAGAGCCACGGCAACAGGCCGGTAGAGAATGGGGTCAGATGCGAAACTTTCTGTGGCTGCACGTACATTTTTGATAATTTCTGCGTGGTACTCATGAGTTCCATGGGAGAAATTCAGACGAGCCACATTCATTCCAGACTTGATCATCTCCTTCAGCATCTCCACAGATCGGGAAGCAGGACCAATGGTACAAATGATGCCAGTGTTGCGGGCTGTGATGGGTGGGGAGTCAATGTCCAGGCGGCACATGTGTTCCAAGAAGGTGTCAGCCATGACTTCGTGGAGCTGCTGGGTCTGAATGAAGGCAGTCCCTGCTTCGCTGTGTGGTTTCGACCTGGTTCCTGAGGTCCTCAGGCGTAATCCGAATACTGCAGCGATACCCAGTCGGACGTCTGGGAGGGTCAGGACAAGTCACTGCTGTGAGAGGTAACTCACACCTTTAATCCCAGCAGATCTGTTTGAGGCCATGTTGGTTTATAGAGGGAGTTTCAGGCTTCTAGCAGGCAGTGGTGGTGCCTTGCTTTTAACCCCATAACTCCAGAAACAAGGATCTTTCTGTGTTTCTGTGAGTCCAAGGCTAACTACCAAATAGTAGTAGTAGCCCATGCCTTTACTCTTACCTGGATGTGATACAACTGGGTGAAGAAGGTATTTAAGGCAAGTACAGACGGAGAGATCAGGTATTAGAAACAAAGAGGAGCAAGGCTGAGGAAGCTGGAAGATAGCTGAGTGAGATTTGACTTTGGTGTTTCCTCTTGCTGATATTTCAGACTGGTTTTATTATTTGAGACTGGTTTTATAAATATATAACATATCACCACAAGACACCATTCTGCTTTATACAACATGAAACTGAAAATCAGAGAAGTCACATAACAAACCCAACTAATAGTTAGGGAGACATAACTGAAACACAGGCATCAACGATTGTACAAGCCTTAAATGTCTACACATCATCTAGATCTAACTACAGCCAAGTTAATAGTTTTATTTTCCCCTCTAAAGTTATTGTAATAAGTGAGTATGTAACATGTGATTGGGATACCAACACTCAGGAGGCCAAAGCATGAAGATTGCTGCATAGTGAGTTTCACACAGGGCCACCCTGGGCTACATCTCATACCTTGTCTAAAAAAATTAAAAAGAAAAAAGTAGAAGAATCAAATACAGTACTACTGACTATTTATACTACATTACATCTTCTCCCTATTCTTTTCTTCTATCAAGTGAAAATCACACCATGTTCTGATACTTGAATAGTAGAGGGATTTTGTTCTTCACTGTCAGCTTGGCTGAATTTACAATCACTTACAAGACACACCATTGTTTGTGCTATTGAGGGAGTTTCTAAGGAAGATTAACTGAGGATGCATGACCCACCCCAAGTGTAGGTGGCACCATCTTATGGGCTGCCATCCTCGGCTGAGTATAAAGTATAAAGGAGACAGGGAAAGCAGGCTGAGCACCAGCATTCAACTATTGCTGCTACCAGGACCATACTGTGACAGCCAATTCATCTTTTCTCCACCACTGCTGGCACACTAGCACACCATTTTCCTTTAAACTGTCAGCCATAATAAAGACTTCCTGAAGTAACTTTTGGCAGGTATTTTTTTTCCATAGCCATGAGAAACACTACTAGTATACATCTAATATTGCACAAACTCTATTTAGTATTATAATAAAAACCCATAGCCAGATATTGGGGAAAAAACTGGAATATCAGAGAGGGAACAAACCACAACCGATTGTCACCCAGCCAACTTCTCAGGCCAAAGTCCTCTATTCAGAAGTCCTCAGCATTATAGGTTGGTCAGACAGAATGGCTAGATTTCAGTCTTCTCCTGCCTTATGTTTCTTTCCCTGCCCGGCTATTTTACCTCCTGGTTCAACTGGCTAGACCTAATATTAAAGATGTGAATTAACACTGGCTGTTAGGCCTTAAACTCGAAGAGATCCAGACAGATCTCTTGTCTCTCGAGTGATAGGATGAAAAGCATGGGTCATCAATTCCTGATCTTTATGGCTTGGTTGTGGATGATTCTGTCCTCTGATATTCCAGACTATTTTTAGTAAATATACGATATGTCACTACAATCTGAGGTTCATGACTAAGTTCTCTATGAGAAAAGTCAGAGCAAGATCAACAGAAAAGCAAATTAAATTTTTCCATGACACAGTGAGAATCATACATGTCTTAGTTAGTGTTACTATTGCTGTGATGAAACATTATGACCAACAATAACCTGGGAGAGAAAGAGTTTATTTCACACACACTTCATCATCAAAAGCAGACACATGACAGGAATCCGGAGACAGCAGCTGATGCAGAGTCCATGAAGAGGTGCTACTTACTAGCTTGCTCCCCATGGCTTACTCAACCTGCTTTCTTATGGAACCCAGAACCACCAGCTTTGGGATGGTACCACCCACCATGGGAAGGCTTCACCCTCATTAATCATTAATTAAGAAAATGCCTTTGTAGTTGGTTGGTTTTTGCTTTCAGAGGGCCACTACCCAGTTCCCAATTAAATCACACAAGGAGGCTTATTCTTAATTATAAATGCCCCGTCTTAGCTTGGCATGTATCTTACCAGCTTTTCTTAACTTTAAATTATTCCACCTGCCTTTGCCTCTGGGTTCTTTCCTTTTCTTTCCTTTGTATATCTTGCTTTCACATTATTCAGTGGATGGCTGTGTGGCTGGATGAATGGCCCCCGGCATCCTTCTCTCCTTCTCTTGCTTCTCTTTTCCTCCCAGAATTCTCCTTCTATACATTCTCTCTGCTCGTCAGTCCTGCCTAGCCTTTCTCCTGCCTTGCTATTGGCTGCTCAGCTTTTAATTAGACTATCAGGTGTTTTAGGCAGGCAAAGAAACATAGCTTCACAGAGTTAAACAAATGCAACATAAAAGAGTGCAACACATCTTTGCATCATTAAACAAATGTTCCAAAGCACAAAAAAATGTAACAACGCCTTACTCACAAGGAGGTATTTTCTCAGCTGAGGTTTTCTCCTTCCAGATAAGTCTAGCTCATGTCAGGTTGATGTAAAAGCGGCCATCACAACTAGAAAAATGGATGCAGTATAACCATAGAGATAAAGAATGAATAATGATAGACAGATTTTATAGGACAGAAGAATACCATGTGGTGATTCAAAAATAAAAAGAGAGAGACAGGAAAATCTGCTTGCTATACCTCTCACATTCCTATTTTTATAAACAGGGCACTTTTTCTCTGGGATAATGGAAGGTACCTCTCACATGAGGATTTTATGACCCACCTTGATGACAGCAAGAAAAAGGAGCCAAGGGAAATGAGAGTGACCTTCAACAATATAGCAAAGTGCTATATTTTGTGGTAGCAGCTCCTAAAAGCCATCACCTGAGAGTGACCTTGCTCAATCCCCCTCACCCATGGTTCAGCTTACTGAACAATTTCTGCCATTATGTCTCTTTTAGATAATATATTTTGGACCTTTAAAAGTATAGGTAACTTAAACATATTATCCATTATGAAGATAAGAATTTAGCCACTCTCCAGACACTGTCATATTCCATTTTTAGATGAGATATTTTGATTGATGTTCAAGATTTATCCCTTATTGATGGCAATGATACTTTATGCAACTGACTTATATGATGTACTAAATAAACATTTCCCTAAATTTTATATAATTTTCCTGTAACTAGTGGGTTATTAATAATGCATATTTATTTTTCTTTATCTGTTAAAGCTGTATTATTATATGTGAAGTTATGTTTTGTTGGTTTTTGTGTGATACCATATAACTTGGATATTTTTTATATATTGACTGTGAGTAATCATTAAAAAGTTCATTCTTTAAGTTTTTAGGCTCTTACAGAATTATTTCATATCTATTATGCATTTACAGTACTTCCCTGTCTACTGTTCCACCTCCTGTATGTATATGTGTGGTTTTTTTCTCTAATTTGGCTGCCTGAAGTTAAGAAAAGATTTGTAAATGAAAACAAGGACATGACTTCTTCAAGGTACCATTGAGTAGAAGAGATTTATTGTACATATGAGGGAGAATATAGCTAGATGCATCTGGATGGATCTAGATTGACGAGGCAGACAAAGTCATAAAGGCAAATGTGTACTCAGGAGTTTTACAGAATATAAAATTCAAGACATTGCTTAATGTTTGAGGCTTAAGTAATATCTTCATATGAGAAAAAAAGATTATATGATTCTTATAAGATATGCATAGGACTCAAGGAAAACAGAGTGGCCTGGGTCAAGGATTCTCTGCAATGTGTGTGTGTGTGGTGTTTGAAGATTATTATCCCTCTGTGTTTTGTGAGTTTAGTCGTCCTGTATTAATGAAATTTAAGTAAGCAAATCCTTGAGTTCCTAATGGCAGAAGTCTTTAGTGAGATAGACAAACTTCATAGAAAAACTAAAGATGGAGAAAGATAAAGGGGCAGAAGAGGGAAGATGCAAAAATAGTGAGGCTGTGTCACTAGGTCAGCCTGTCAAAACACCATACTGTTGGGTGTCATTTTCAGAGTCTCACCACTAACAAAAGAGAATAATAACAAATCAATTTTGTGTGTGTGTGTGAGAGAGAGAGACAGAGAGACAGACAGAGAGAGGCCTTCAGCAATAAAGACCTGAAGAAAGGTGTCAATTTTTCATGAATTCATGAATAAGTTCAATGAAACACGGGCAGCCATGTAGAGAATTGACAAGGGGAAATAGCCCCTTGTTACTTCTTTCTCCACAACAACTAAATCCCTGACTAGAGGCAAGTGAAAGGAGGAAGGACTTCTTTTGCCTCATGGTTGAAGAGGGTTGATCATGATGGGGAAGACATGATGAGGAAGACCTGATGGTAGAAGTGGCTAATAATGAGGTAGCAGGGATATCTGGCATCCCCAGATGAGTATAAAGGAGACAGGGAAAGGTCACTGATTACGCAATGGCATGAAAACTTGGAGGCAGGCAGAAAAACTCAGAAGTGGTGCCAGGCTGTAAGCTACAAAGCCTGCCTCCAATGACCTTAGTCAAGCATAACTCTACCTCTTCAAGGATTCATAAGCTCTTTAAATGAGGTCATCTGCTGAGGACCACGTGTTAAAACACATGAGCCAGTGACATTCCTTGTGTAGCCACATTGTGTATTCAGTCAAAGTGCAAAAGCTCCAGTACTCTTACCTTTCCAATACTATTCAAGCAATTTCTGAGAGGAGAGTCAAAGAAAATTCTTAGTGATGAATCTCTGCAAAATAAAATTAAAACAAACGAACAAAATAACAAAATGCATACTTCCAATATTCATTGGCACAAAATGAAGATTCCAATTCTAAATGGAGGAATAGGAAGTTAGCAAAAGCAAGTAAGACCAGTGGAAGACCTAAGCCTCTCCAGGAACCTTGATGTTTCATGTTTGGTATCTAAGATTCAAAGTGGAGTAGTCTGGGCTTTAGTATTCACTGAGTGCCTGCCTTGCTGAACTGGGGAAGTGGCTGTCTGTGTGGTCCTGTTGCATCAGTGGTTCAATGGTTTCTTATGTTTTAAGGTATTCTAATATAAGGTAAAATTCCATTGAGTTCCTTTTCATGTCTGCACCTTACAAGCCTTCCATGTCTGGGGCTTACCCTCAAGGTGTCCTTCCTTCTGTCCTATTGGGGACTAATTCTTCTTAGTTAGCTTATCTCTAACAATTCAGCTTTTCTGCAATCCTGCACTGTCCACATCTGCTTTGCACACAACTTTAAATTCATTCTTGTTATTGTCTTCACCAGAATGTACAGCATGAAAGCATTTTGCTCCATTTTCTGTGCAGAATGCTTACTGTGAACCTGGCAGAACTACTGACATATATATGCTCTCTGAGTTGGTGAGACAGCAAATCCAAGTGTGAAAACTTGGGACACATTTCCTCATGACACCAAAATTGCATTCTTTATAAACAAGCCACGAACATAAGATTATTATATGATACACACAGAAAAGAAGAATCTTAACATGAAACCCTTTACAGTTAAGTCTGGAACAAGAAACATATCTGTGTTTGAGTCATAAGCCTAGCTGTGTGGACTGAACCAGGCCCAGTTCCTCCCCGTGCCTCATTACCGTAAGGTTAATATATTAAAAGTATGGTTAAGGTCATATTTTTAAAAGATATGTGAAAACACATTGTAAACTGCTAAGTTCCGTATATTGCAAAAAAGAGCTGAATATGCTGTAAGTTTTTGATTTTGTATTTTTTTCTCATGCCTTTTCCCTTATAAACCAAATTAAGAACTTGTATACATTTTATTCACATTTCTTGTCATTTTTCTGCTTTGATGAAATTATAAATAAGGGATACACAGAAGAAACAAAGTCATGAAGAGTACTCAAGAGTAACTTTTTGAAATTATCTGGGTCTGAGCTCGTAGTGGAAGAGTTGTTACTGAACTTGTGAATTTCCTTCCACACTCCCT
Source organism: Sigmodon hispidus (assembly GCA_004025045.1). Lineage (NCBI taxonomy): Eukaryota > Metazoa > Chordata > Mammalia > Rodentia > Cricetidae > Sigmodon > Sigmodon hispidus. The sequence goes on from PVIH01000181.1 coordinate 147,219, forward strand.
CCCTATCGACACACAGTCAAGGGGAAGAAATATCACATTTCTGGATTATAATGTAAAACTTGAGAAACAGACTCATCTCAGTTGGAGAATGTACTACTTTGGATGATACTAAATATATAGTCCAGCAGTTTTGCTTACCATCTTCCTATATCAAATATTTTACACACACACAGACACACACACACACATACACACACACTCTTAGAACATATACTATTGCTTAAGTCTCTGTTAATTTTATTTACTTTCAAAATTTCTTTCTCCCACTTCCCTTGTTTACATATTTTTCTATTCACAAGAGTCATTCAAGCAATTTTGGTTATTACTAGGTAACAAATTGTCCCCAAGTTGGGGACCTAAAGCATCTTTAATTTCTCATTTATAGCCTCATGGATTCTGTTGGTCAGAAAGGCACAGCTGGGATGGCTTGTCTTGTGATCTCTTAATGACTTCTTCATTTAAGTTCAAGCCCTTGAGGAAAGTTATAAATGAGTGGGGTAGTTGTGATAGCTGAGGCTTAGACTCACTCGATTCCTGTAACAAGCATAAAGCTGTGCTGTGCTATGTTGACCTGTACCAGACCTTCCCAGATAGGTTTTTAACAGTACAGTAACTAGATTCAAATGGCAAGCATTTGCAAAGTGAATATCTAAAGAAATAGCAGGAAATTGCTTTGATTTCAATGTCCAGATGTCACAAATTAATAATACTTTCCTATTAGTTCAGGAGCCATATTCTTATCATGAAGCAAAGGGATAAGATACAGATATTGCTTCTGATGAGAAAAATGCCAAAATATTGATAATCATTATATAATCACTATATACATTATGTGTTGATGTTAAATGTATTATGTTAACTAATACTAAAAGTATGATAAGAATTTGTGTGTGCTTTATTGTGTGTTTGTTACTTTCTAGTCATCCATTCTTTACAACAAAAAATACATACACGTTAGGACTTACAGTCCAATGCTTTAATAGAGAGGACCTCATATGTCTGACCGTGGAAGTTTAAGCCAAGAGTGTATTGTATTTCTCTATACAGAAGTAGTCCTGGAAAGATCATGCAGGACATTGAGATCATGGACTTAGGAGAACTTATCTTAGTTTTGTCTCTTGACATCTGAATACTATTATCTTGATTCTCTCTCACTACTATTTAATAATAACATGAGAACACAGTATCCTGAACAACCAGGAATAGAGATTTGCATATAAGTAGATTCACAGCCTGATGACGCCCTATCTGCCCAAGGCCCTGTTGGAACATATTTTGCTTCTGTTGCTCCATGACACCACACATTTTTTTCTTAAGGGAGGATTTACTTTTACTTTTATTTTTAAATACATGAATGTATGTGTGTGTGAGCTTGTGCACAAGTGAGGGTGCTCACAGATTCTAGTAGGAGTGTCTGATCCCCTAGAGATAGATGAGCAAGTAGTTGTGACTACCTGATGTAGGTGTTGAAAACTGAACCTGCGTCCTGTGCATGAGCAGTACACAGTTTCCAACCCTCTTCTCCTCTGAGCCATCTCTAGTTTCCTTCACACATGTTTTTATTGCTGAGAAACACTAAACATGAAGCTGTGTGTTCTGTGTTCATAACTTGTCCTTGGAGGTATCACTAACTATAATGGTTATTCTTGGTTGCCCTTGACTACATGTATAATGAACTAAAACCCAAGTGGCTGAATATGCCTGTGAGATATTTTCTTAATTAAATCATTTGAGATGGGAAGACTCACCTTTAATCCCGATCTTTTGACGTAGAAATGTACACCTTAAATCTGGGTCACACTTTTTAGCCTAGATAAAAGACATGGCAGAAGAAAACTCTATGCCTGCTTGTCCTCACTCTCAATAGCAAGTCCATGCTTTCACTGGCATTAGAGCCTAATTCTTTGGGATTCTGATATACACTGAAGATAAGGTGAGATATCCACACTTGTGGACTCAAACAACTACTGGATTTTTAGACTTTCCATTGATAGACAGTCATTGCTAGATTAGCTGGACCACAGCCTGAAAGCCAGTCTAATAAAATCCCATGATAGCATGAATATATAGTCATATATTTGTTAATATATTATATTATGCTTATTTATTCTATAAGTTCTATTCCATTAGAGAACTCTAATATATTAACTGATGCTGTCTAAATAAAAAATTAAACATAATGAAAAATACTTAAAATCAAATCAATTTAATATAGTTCCCATCATTTTTGGCTTAAGAATGATGGTGCCTCATCCATAAGAACAGTGACTGACCCAAATTATATTTCTCAAATGTACTTAATAAATAATGTCTTGGTTCATTTACTTGAATTTTAATTTGCAAGTATATAATAGAGCTTTTTAAGTAAGTAGGAGCAAATTTGTAAGACTCTCAGATTTTTTGTGTTACAAAGGAATTGATGACTTTGTTTCCTGCCTTGATAATTCAAGCAAAAACAAATCCTAGGTTGCTAGAATAAAGAGAATGTGTAGTATGAGGTTTCTGGCCTGTCTGGCCTGTGGTCCAGACTCACATACCTGCAGTCCTACAGAAAAACACAGATGCTTATATTAATTTTATGCTGATTGACCTAGGGCCCAGACATATAACTTGCTAACTCTTTACTCTTAATCTAACCCATGATTCTCATCTTGTTCAGCCATGTGGCTCAGTACCTTTTCTCAGAGCAGCATAGTTGTCCTCTGCATCTGCTGGCTTCTCCGATGGTCTCTCTGGTGTCCTCTGACATCTCTGTTCCAATTTTCCTATTCCCAGAGTTTGCTTAGTCTGGTAGCCCCACCCACACTTCCTGTCTGCCTTCTGGCCAATCAGCTTTTATTAAACTAGTAGGAGAGACAAACATTAATGACGTACCAGAACATATTCCCTCAAAAAATTGAGCAAAGGTTCAAGAGTAATTTAATCAAACTCTCTTGATTATGTAGTATTTGTTAGGATGGCCTGTTAAACATATTTTTGGCATCATACTATATAGTAGAATAAGAAATAAAGTTTATTCAAAATGATTGTTTAATTATGCATACTTAAAACATGTGAAGCCTATTTAATAACTATGATATTAAATGATCTAGATAAAATGCTTAACTTTGAATGCATGCTAATTTTACACAGAGGAATATTTTTAGTCTAAGCAATGTAGTGTATGTGTGTGTTTGTGTAATTTATTTCTTCCCCAAACATCTCAAGGCCAAAAATGGTAAAAATTAAGTCTTAGTATTTTTTAAGGACAAGTATTAAAAATGCTAGATGCTCTCTAAATATTTTTCTTCACTATAAAATAGAAACAACTCAGAGGAATAGAATTGCTGGAAAAATAAAACATCTCACTTTGAGAAACAGAGGTCAATTTCAAGATCATTCAATAACTTCTTAAGTTCTTGGAGATGAAGGTATACTGGGATAGACTTCATCTCAGTTACTCAAAAGCAGGGACCTCTATATGAGTCTCCGGCCAATGTGATCTACACTTGGAGTTTCAAATAAATAAATAAGAAAGTAAAGATTTAATGACAAGTCTATTAGAAATGTTAGTTTCAGGTTAACATTGTATTAACTTTGAACATGTTTCACATGAATAAATGCATGGGTGTGACAGTTAGGATTGGCATTTATAATTCCTTACTTGGAAAAGTAGTCTTTTGATGTTTTAACAGCATTTTAAAGTTTATATATAATTGAAAGATGGAAAGCTTTTAAATTGTCGCCAACAGCATCTTTAGAATTGTCTTTTCTCCCACTCTTAAGATAGCCTCTTCTATTTCACAATTCAATTTCAGCTAATTGAAGAATGAAACTTGGGCATTGTTTTAATGTTTATTAACTTGCTTCTCATCCCCAAGGGGCAGCTTTAATCTCTACAGAGAGCACTACATTTGAATTAGGATTCACATTTGTTCTTCATTTATATCTCTCCATTGTTAATTTCAGCAAATTTTAAATATTAGTCCCCTTATTTGTCAAGAGTGATTGAGACTATATATTCCATTCCAATTTTGGCCCAAATTCAATATGATTATGTATGTGAGCACATCAGGCATATAAAGAATGACTCATAGGTAATTTATTTATTCAGAATTCAATTCTTGAGGTATTCCCCTAAGGAAGTTATTCCAAAACAGCCTTTATTTTCTTTGTCTTTGCTGAACTGTTACATCATGTCATATTATTATTTTGGAAACAAAAGTAATACAAAAATTTGTTAAGTGTATTAATTCTTTTATTGCCTTCCTTCAACACACACACACACACACACACACACCATACAAACACACACACTTTCCTACAGACAAAGGGTTATTTTTGAGAGACTTTAAAATGATTTATGAATAACTGCCATGCTGTGATCAACAAGCCCAAGGTGAGAATAAAAGTACTTACCAGACAAAAATTTACATTGAAGCTTTCATAAGGAATATACATGGGGCTGGAGAGATGGTTTAGCAGTTAATTCTTAGCACCCACATGACAGCTCACAATTATCTATAACTCTATCCAAGGGATCCAGCACTCCCATATAGACATACAGGCAAAACCCCAATGTACATTAAATAAATAAACAAATCTTTTTAAAAAATAAAGAATACATATTATAAAAAGAAATATAATAGGTGAGTTTTCAGAGAAAGAGAAAGAATTATATGCACTAAACAGATTACATTAAGGAATATATTCCTAATTATATATTATGTATTATTTTTAACATATACATATATGCATGAAATAATTGTTAGTTTTTAAAAGGCCATGACTTTGAAGAGGGTAGGTAGGGACTTTGGAAGAGTTTAGAGAAAAGAAAGAAAAGGAAAAATGTTATTAAATTATAATCTCAAAAATCAAAGTAATTAAAAAAGAGAGAAGTTAGTTTCTTCCACTGTCTCCAGGGTCAAATGTGGGAGAGTGCCATTTAAATATATAAGCAATTCATTTCTGAGATCATTTGTCCTTTTGGAGACTGGTCATTCAGTGTGATGAATGAGGAATTAGGTTTTATGTTTTAGTACAAGGCATTACTAGTCACTGAGCCAGGTTCTAACCAGTAAGGGGCTCACTGTTAGAGAATGTAGGAGGCAGCTTTTTACTTTCTGGCTTCTTACTTTTGGCCTTTTGTCTCTCTCAAACCCTCTATAGAGAATATGTAGATAACATGGGTAATATTTTCTAAATTACTGAATGGTAGAGAGAAGTCACAGTAGTTAAGTCAAATTTCATATAAAACTCAGGTTTTATTAGGCTGACCTAAAAAACTATAATTTTCCTCAACATAGTGGGATTATAGAATGTTGTAAATATTTGTCCCTCCTACTGGTTTAATAATAAGCTTATTGGCCAGAGGCAGACAGGAAGTATGGGCGGGGCTGCCACACTAAGAAAACTTTGGGAACATCTCAGAGCAGAAGAGAGACACAGCAGAAATGCCATGAGTTGCAGAAGAAAAAAGTTGAAATACTGCTGAGTAAAGGTACTGAGGCGCGTGGCTGAGCAAGATAAGAATCATGAGTTGAGTTAAGATGAAGGCATTAGCAAGTTATATGCCCAGGCCCTAGGTCAATCAGTGTAAAATTAATGTAAGTCTGTGTGATTCTGTGGGACTGCTGGACTGCCAGACTGTCAGACTGCTGGTCAAATCTCTAGTCTAGGTCCGAAAGTCCAGCCCAGAAACCTAATACAACATTCCTCTTTAGTTGTTACAGCTTGGCAGCCAGGACAAATACTTCTGGAGTGTTCCATTCATATTAATATTCTAATCCCTCAAAAATCAGGACTGTCTAAAGCACAGTATTCTGAAACTACAATCCTGTTCTTTGGTATGAAGTGTCAGTGAATATGATACCCTAGTCAGGAGCCAATTATAGAGCCACAGCAGGGTTCCTGAAGGCCACATTTATTCATCCATCCATCTATTCCTTCATTCACTTCCCCCACCATTGCTTTCTCTTTTTCTTCCAGGGATGAAGACAGATACCAGGGACTTGTGCATACTAGGCATTCATTATAACTTTGAGGTACATCCCATCTCAGCTTTTGAGGCTGTCATCTCATGTCATTATAGCTCAGAATGGCCTAACTTACTTATTTACTATGTGGCCTATGCTATCAAATTGTCTATCTCCATGTTTCTCTCAGATGCTAAGATTATAGTGTGTAGCACCATGCCAGACCTCAAGCAAGCCCTTGTTATGAATTCTGAAATTCTTAGACATTAGCCTCAAGTATATGAGCTGATCTAAATAGACTTGAGGTTGGTTCTGCTGTTGCTGCCTGCCTGGGCAGACCTCAGACACCAGGGCAGACTGAAGTTTTAAGGACGGTGCTCTAAAGTGTTGGAAGTCCTGAAATGAAAGACAGAGGAAACAGTTATGGAAGTCAAGCTGGATATAGACATTCTTCCCTCAGTTGACATTTAACAATGAGAACTGTTTTTTTAAAAGCTAAAAAGCCAAGAGCTTTACTTAATGTATTTCTGAATGTTCAAAGATTGACCTATAGTGGAACTAGTGAACATGCCCAAGTCCTGAAGTAAGCAAACATCTCTTTATTTGCTATAAAAATTTATCCCAAGGGCTAGTAAGACAGCTCAGTGTCTTATTCTACTTTTATTGAAAACTCAAGTTCAGTTTTGTGAAAGTCCTTCACTGGGCTGAAAACTTGACACCTTGTTGTATAATGTCAGAAATAAGGGAAAGACTTATCTGTTCTCTTATGACTACACTAGTCCTGTTCTGAGGGCTCCATATTTGTGACCTATTACTTAAAAGCCCCATCATCTAACATCATCACAGTAGAAGTTATGATTTCAATGTTAAATTGAAAGGAAAAATTTTCAGTAGACACATGTATTGGGAGCCCAATAAGGTAGTAATTTTGTATACATATTTCATCAAAGTTAAAAATTTATGTTAGAGATTTAAATTACACAACAGTGTGATAATGCTTCAGAGATAGACTTGTAGAACAATTTGCTTACGCCAATCTCAACTTTGTTTAAATTTAATCCTACTGTCAGGAATTCAATAATTTGGCACGCGCGCACACACGTGTGTGTGTGTGTGTGTGTGTGTGTGTGTATGTTTGAAAGAACTTTACTGTGGATAATTCCGTTTTAGGCATACATTGTAATTCTGTAGAATTATAATAAAGTGCACAATTGTAGAGGTTGTAAGATTCACTTTTGTGCTTCCTTGGTGTTCCTATACCTTTCTAACTTATTTCAATTAATATAATCTAAAAATCTTCAGATAATTAAGACTCAAGGCATATGTGGCTAAAAATAACTTGTGAGAACTTATCCAGTGTAAAAATAAATTGAGTATGTGTGACTAATTTCAGATGTGAGCATTCCTAAATTTTATTTTAAAAAGAAAAGGGTAAATTGGTGATTGCTTGACTTGTTCCACTTTAAATACCTTGTTCAAACACTTTCCATTATCTCTGTTCCCAGTCTGGAAATGCTCTTGGGAGTTCATGGCGAGAGTGAACTCTTGAAATCCTGTCTCCTTTTGGCACCTTCCCATTCCAAACGCCTGTCACATGTGGGTGATGTTTCTTCCCTTCCATGTATTCTGACCGCCAGTGCTCTGCAAACACCTGCCTTGCCAGTAACCCACACCAGTGAGGCATGAGAAAAAACAGACTGTGTTAAGATTCATGTCCTTCAGGAGAAGATTCTGTAAGCTTCATAGAAGAGCTTGAAAGTCCCCTGAGGTGGACACTTCTGCTTACTTCAAATGCTTTACATTGACCCAACTCCTTTGATTCACTTCTCCTCCTGACTTCTATTCTCTAGGATTCAGTCCAAAACAAACCCCTCACATCCAAGTCTTTGACTCAGGCTCTGTGGGGGAGACAGTAACCAGGACAGTCACCTTTGACCCTTACCTGATTCTCTTGGTATCTTTTTGAGTACCAGTTCACAAATAATGATGGTATGAGACTTTGCGCTGTTTGAAGCTGGTCATCACTTAAGTACAGATATGTTGTGCTTTTACTGTTTTCTAGAAAGGTAACTAACTTAGCAATCTTATTTAATTTTCTTATACAAGTGCCCTGTAACTGCTCCATCTTCCAAATGCTTTTTTTTTTTTAATTAATGAGGCAAATAAAAGCCTGACACATTCTTACCATTTCCTTGTATAAGATGTGTTTTTAGCAGTAAGCAGAGAAATCTGCCTCATGACGGTGATGTCTCAAACCCAGAAGGATAAGCAGGGGATATACTCACTCATTAGTTGACTCTAAACAAAAAAGCAAAAAGCAAAGCATATCCAAGCTGTAAACCATGGCCACTGAACAGCTTGAGATCTGAAACACCTTGGAGCCCATTCCCTCTAGAGGAACACCTGACCCAGTCTTGATGTTCGGATGAGGAAAGTGGATCTGCCTGGAGTGGATGCTGAACTAAGCCACCTTGGAACCTTGGGACCTCCTGCCCTTGCTGGGGAGGAGATAAAGTGATGTGGAGAAGAGAGACTGGGAGGGGGTGGGAGAGGAAAGGGAGTTTGAACAAGGGTATACAAAGATTAAAAATATGACTTTATTCATACTAATAATAAAAAGAAAAGGAAAAAAACACTGAGGATTGTAAGACCCATTCTAGCCTTGGATAGATAATATTACAAGGAAAGTTATGTTCATTTTGTAGATTATTTTCAAACACTTTTAAGATTATTAGTCTTCCCTGTTTTGAAGTGCAAGAGTGGCCTTCATCCTCTTATACAAACAGTGATCTCACATGGGGGCACATGCTTCTGAAGAATTCTGAAGTCTTTGAGGTCACAGACAAACCCACAAAACTCAGACTTCTCAAGATTCCAAACATGGCATGAAGGAGCAAAGGAACTCCTCTTTTTGGATCCTCACACCCACTGCTCTTCAACATAATCAGATATATCAGACATATCCAGACCACATCTGAAATTATCATGAAAGGCAGAGATGATGCAACTCACCCAGGACTTTGTTGTATTGCTCCTTCATTCAGATTAAAGCATCCTTGTTGAGGGGAAGAAAGAGGCTCACAAGTAAATTTATGACAATTAAAAGATTCATAAGGTCCTTCTCCAAGGATGTATACACAGAAAACAATTGTTGGGGCTAAGACACTTTTGCAGCTGCTAACAAGATGTGTAGGCAATTCAAACAATGCAGCTTTTTTGAGTCATTGCCCATGGTGGGGTGCCTACAGGCATCTTGGTGATACAGCTGGCTTAGAGTCACCCATATTTCTGTAAGTAACCAGTCCCCTCTCCTGCCAATTCAATGATTCACTAAGTGTATGGAGTTTGTGTGTGGTGTCATTTCATTGATCTGTTGTGGCGCTGTCTGTAGCAGATGGATGAATAGATGTTCACTCACATCTGCCAGGAAAAGTCACACACAGACCAAAATTGTATTTTTTGTTACAATGCACAACAGCAGCCCCCAAGAGACACTAAATACATTTATTGAGAACTCAAGTGACATGTCTGTATTACCAACCATGATTTAAAAAAAAGTACCAGAAATACAATTCCATCAACTCATTTACTGCCCTTGCATCCATAAGCAAAGAAGCTCACAAGAACACCAAGCATTTACTCCACAATGGGGAATTTCACAGTGAATTTTACTTACCAGAAATGGAAGCAGCTTCATCCTTATACCACACTTATCCTTTCATTATCATGCAAGTTCTTAGAAACAAATCAGGTATGAAGAATGGGCATTGCATGTGTACTGAATTTCAGTCCATACATATAACAATATCTTATACTGTTTGAGGAGTTTACAGAGTCCATAGCAGATACATTAACTCACTAAGTCATGACAATAGCTCCATGAGGTAGGTATTATTGAACTTACAGGTGAAGTACCTGAGACTTTGTGGGTACCATATGCAAGGAAAGAGAACCATGACATGACTAGGGATCCAATTCAGGCCCTCTGATGCCCAGATTTTGTGTGTGAATTGCAACATGGAAAATAAAAAAGATAGAGTGGTTTATATATAGTTTACCCACCTAGGAAAAGAGAAAAAAAACACAGTTCATTGCATATGTCTCTCTAGTATTTTGTTTTTTAAAAATTGCTTAGGAACTGCCTCCTTGACCTGTGGGTCTGTTCATGTATTAAGTAGATATTGATAATTACTTCACTTTTATAAAGTTAAATTCCAACCCCATTGTTCCAGGGGTTTTTTGGTCAGCTTTTCAAATTCTGGTTAACAAAAAAATTCAGGTAAAAGAAAAAATATATGTGTCACAGGTGTGTGTGTGTGTGTGGGGGTCCAATCTACAGTATATTCAGTATATTCTGTTGCTCTTGATATTTCCACGACATGGTACCTATCTCATTTGTTCAAGAGAAATTCTGTAATATGGTAATTTAATTGATCATAATGAGGAACCTGGTATACAATTGGTAGTTCAAAATTTTAACATGGATCTGAAACTAGAAAGCAGGTGTTTATTAACAAGCAATGGGATTTATAAACTTTCTCTTACTGACAGAACATAGGTGATTCAAACTTTACCAATGAGGTTGATTGTAGCTGAGTCCTGATAATTTTAGAAATAGGCTAACTGAAATTCAGACACACATATCTATACAAAACCACTTTCCCCTCAGAGTTAGTCTCTGAGTCCCATAGCTAACTTATACCTAAGACTCGTCTTCCCTTTATCCCACACAATTGAAATGAGAGGGTTTGCTTATAAGTAGAATCTGCATGCTCATAAAACAAATGGAGAACTTTTATTCTTTTGATAATACAGTGGTGAAATGTTAAGACAAAACGACTTTGTGATTTAATGGAATAAATCTGATAATCACACAATGAAAAAAATCAACACAAGAAATAATGATGTATTTGAGAACATTTTTAATAAATAATGTGACAAAATTACTTTTCTGATTATTGAATTTTCAGTATGCAAAATTATGGCTAAAAATAAGAGGTTTCTTACATGAACATAATGAAAACATTAATCACATGGGTTGTTCCCTTAGTTCTGCATACCCTTTCTATGGGACTTTTTCAAATTACCTAAATGCATACACTTAGTTTTGGTAAATATCAGCCTTTTTTGTGGTTCAGTTTTGTTTGGTTTTGTGGGGTCAGGCCTGATACCTATGTATGACTAAAGTTTCATTTTGTTTTCTTCAAATAGCACCAATTATAAAGTCAATAAAATTCAAATAATGTCAAAAAAATCATAGAAATCTACAGTCAGAGAGCATCACTTGGCAATTTCAAGTAGAAATGCCTCTGAGGAGCTTCTAAGGGAATCTTGTAAGAATCAACATTGGTCACAACGAACTTAACACTTCTTTTTTTTTTTTTTTCCTTTTTCTTAAAGTCCAGAAAAAATTGGAACCGTTTGGTTCATAGCCCACAATAAGGTCCATACATGACTTCACCAGCTGTCATCATTCAAATATTGCAAATACTAACACAGAGCATTAACAAAAACAGGTTAAAAAACACTTCTCAACAATTTCTTCAATAAGACAAAAAAGGTTAATAGTTACAATGGTTTACAAATAAAGTTTAGTGATTGTGCTTTTAAAACCAAAAAAAAAAAAAAAAAAAAAGATTAACAACAGTGCATTACAAAAACAAAAAACCAAACACACTTCCTTAAGTGGCACTTCTGAAATCCGAACTGACACCATGGGAAGAAATTAGGCCAGTCAAGAGAAGGATGTCCTGACTCAATTGGTCACTAAAAACATCCACTTGCTTGTAATAGGCGTTTGTAGTTGCTTTTTGATTGAAAAATAGAACAGGATTTTTGCTAGGTTTACTTCTGACAATGACTAGGTAACCAGAGGTCCAACTGGCTTAGCCCTACTTATCCAAAAGTACATTTCCAAGAAGAATATATTTCAGTGATTGAAATGAAGACAAAATAAAGTACCACCAGGAGTTGCAAAGAGTATATATTTACAATGCTTCTACCCCATTCAAATCTGTAGTTGTGAATTTGATATATTTTTAGTTTATCCCAGCAAAGGGTAATATGAAAGACTAATTTTAAAATCATGTAAAAATGAAGTATGTTTTAATTGGCATTAGCAGTTGGTCATAGAACTATATTATATTTTGAGAGCCCTTAGCATGAGGTTGATTCATCACCTTTGCATCTTTGATCAATATTTTGCTATAAATTAGCTTGATATATAAGCAGTGCAATGCCATATCTTGGGGGCAAAACGCAAAAGAACTGGTCTGCTCTTCCTTGCTGGCTGATAGCGGAAGCAAGCAGTCAAGACACTTCGCTTGCTGGAAGTCAAGTGTAACGGTCGCAACAGCGAGAGGGAAGAGGGAGGTTTGTCAGGGGTTAGGCAATCAATCAGCAACAATAAAAACCCAAGAAAAATTTTAAAAAATGGTACCCCAATAGGAGGAATAAAAATGACAATTTGTACATTCTGATTGCACTGAACACTTCATCTGGCATTGTGTGTCATCAGACGTGAGGCATCTTGAGTGATGATTTCACATTAATATTATAAGCCTCCCTGGTTGTCTTCAGCTTTCAGTTTCCTATAAGAAATAAATTTTTGTTCAATTCAAAAACAAATCCAAAGGTTATTGTCTTATGTTTATTTATATTCATTGACTGTGTTGTCTTCAATCATCTTTTTTTTTTTTTTTTTTTGGTATTTGTTGGAAAATCATCACAGCTAATTTGTTTCTTTTTTTTTTAAATATTTATTTATTATGTACAGTGTATAGAAAAGGATGCCAGATCTCAACATAGATGGTTATGAGCCACCATGTGGTTGCTGGGAATTGAACTCAGGACCTCTGGAAGAGCAGTTAGTGCTCTTAACCTTGGAGCCATCTCTCCAGCCCCACTAATTTGTTTCTTAACTCCAGTTGGTCTTCATAGCATCCTTAAACAAGTACAATTGTTCTGTACCATACCTGGATGTCACAGGTTGGGCACTGAGCAAGGAGAAGTGCTTACCTTATGACTTCTCCTCAGTGCAATCTCTTTGTTTTCATTCTACATATCATTTTTAAGTACTAGGTTTAATGGCAAAGATCTTTCAGCTCCTTCTAAAAGTTCTTCTACTTAAAAGGTAAAGGAAAAAGAAAACCTTAAAAACTAAGTCTGGCAGTATTTGTGGGAGAGCCTTTTCTTATTCCAAACCACAAAATTTTGACATGAAATGCATATGGTATTCAATTATACATGATTTCTTAACATTTCATCTTATACTTTGAAGTAATAATTTGAAATACGTTTAGCATCTACTTGAGATTAAATATATTTATAAAGAAACAAATTTGCCTTTGAGTTATTTTTTATTAGCTAGAGAAAAGATGCTAAAGGTCAAAGGAAAGGAACTTTTAAACATGGCATCCAACTATATCTTGTATATTATTCCTAGATTATAAATAAGGGAAGAGACATTTATTTGACTTCGAGGCTTCCCTTCTGGCCAGGCTTGTTTCCAGAACAGTGAAGGTGTAATAGAGTCAAGAGTCAAATTAAGCCTGGTGACAGATTATAGAAGCTAAATACTTATATCATAATAGCTCTCACGTCACTGAGACTTCCTAAGGTACTATGAATTATTCCCTACCATGTAGTTTCAAACATGTATTCTGTCACATATATTTTGTATATGAAAATATGTGAAAAAATATGAACTTTAGGTCTGCAAGGACATCTTTGTTAACATTTAAAATTATAAAATGCATTCTAGGAAAATTCTTTAGTTCCCGGAACTTCGGGTTCCTAGGATACAGAAAGTTTATGATAAAATAGTTATGTGTCTGTTTGCTGACAGGTGTTCATAACTTTAAGGGCTGACATCATAATTACAGCTTAATGTTTTAAAACTTGGGGAAATTATGCATACCTCTAATTCTTCATTATTATCATCTCCTCTTTCATATCCCCCAAGAACTTGCATTTCTGCCATGTTTCTTCGACCTACATTTGCTTGCTCTCTTTGTCGGCTTCCTGATCCTCGTGATGACATTGAGCTTGAGGAACTAGGATCTCTAGGGTTGTTTGATGTAGGGAAGGTAGGTCTACAGTATGGTGGAATATCCTCTGTGTAAAGAAATACAACAAAGAATGTGAATAAGATGGAACTCTTTCACCTTATACCTTGTCACTCCTGTCTGTCTGTAATTTAGATGGACAAGCACGAGTGATTCAAAGACATAAGTACAAACACTACAAGCAAAATAAATAATGTAGGACTGCCTTTTGAAAATGAAAACAAACCTCGTTTTCTGTGTACTAGGGATTTGGATGGACTCCACTATAGTCGGAAGTGTCTGTCCAACCAGAAACCCTCAAATACCCGGGAGCTGCTTCCCAAATAATTGACTCAGAGGCTTAAAATTATAGTAAATTTTGGGCCAGTAGCTCAAACATATTACTAACTAGTTCTTACACCTAAATTAACCTATAATTCTTATCTATGTTTAGCCATGTGGCTTGGTACCTTTTCTTAACATTCTCATCTTGCTTTCGCTGCATCTGGCTGGTGTCTGCTTCTCTCTGCCTTTCCTCTTCCCAAATTTCTCCTAGTCCAGTGCCCCACCTATATTTCCTGTCAGGCCAATTAGCATTTTATTAAACCAATACAGTGTAGAAAAGCATTATCCCACAGTAGTCCACTCATAAGCCAGTGTCCATCTCAAATTCACTTGGGACCAACATCATTAAAGGAAGCAAGTCAAATGTGGAATCAATTGACATTCATTTCTTTTATGCATCATGTATTCTTAGCTAATTTAGGTCCCTCCCCAAAGAGATAAAATATGTACTTAAAGGAGTTGTGATGGGAACACATATAAGACAGTTAAATCACTATGTTAACAAGGCATTCTTATAAGGAGTTAGTAGGAAGAATTCATTTCCCAATAAGTGTTAAGCTTGGGGTCAGACTCTCCCTATTGAGAGACCAACCTCCATGTATTTGTACCAGAAAATACAAAAGATGACTTGAAATAAGGAGGCACTTATGATGGTTTAAATGAGAATAGCCCCATACTGTCTCAAATATTTCAATACTTAGTCCCCTGTTGGTGGAACTGTTTGGGGTGGATTAGGAGGTGTGCTCTTGTTAGAGGAGGTGTGACACTGAGGATGTGCTTTGAGATTTCAAAAGCCTTGTCATCCCTGGTTAGCTCTTTCTTTGCCTTGTACTTATGTATATGATGCAATGTCTCAGCTACTTCTCCAGCACTATGCCTACCAGCCTGCTGCCATGCTCCCTACCATGATGGTCCTGAAGTCACCCTCTGAAATGTAAGCCTTCAGTTGAGGATTTCTCCTATTAGGTGCCTTGATCATGTGTCTCTCCACAGCAATAAAAAAATAACTAAGCTAGCATGCTAGTGAATTATTTCTATCTTCTTACACCTTTAAGTTTAATGATGCTAAATCATTTAATTGCTTGCTTTTCTGTCACTTCTGTTTATACTCTGGATGTAAGTCCATTAAAACAAAACAAAATAAACAAAAAGAAAAACCTGTTCTACTTACTCTGTTCCCCCATCAGCCTCCAATTTTTCTTTCATTTCTTCCCTATCTACACTGCTCAAGTGAAGCCGGATTTCTACTGAGCCCACTGATATTCTGCCCAGCAGATGATAAGGTAAGAATCAAAGTCTCTGTCAAGTTCCCAGATTGTGCCTGTCTTTGTGTGAAAACAGTCTCTTCCTATGAGACATGAGGCCGTGGACTTGGGAAGGCAGTCACAATCCTCAGTGGCACATTGTTCTTTTCATTCTTCTCATCACTGACTCAGTTCATAGTTTGGACTCTTGGGAGTTTCTGCTTCTCACTGCTCTCCACTTAAAACCTGTTTCTTGCTGTTGACTTTCATTCTGTCAAACTACAATACGTTAAAATCTCTCTGGCTAAGAACTCTGCCTTCACCCTATTCTCCTCAGAAATCAATGGGTTCCTTCTTTCCTTGCTGAACAGACAACCTTCTTAAAAAGCAAATTGGTTCAAAGTGGCAGTTGTAGCTCCTATATTTTCTCCTGTATGTGTGAGCAAATGTATGTGTGTGACTACAAGCTTCTTGACATCAAGGCTGATGCTTATAAGACATCTGAAGATGTATTACTGTAAATATAGCACGATGGGTGTTTGATATTTGTAGAAATAAATCAAATGGAGGTAAATGTCAGCACAAAGGATCAGACCTTCAAGTTTAGAAAAGCACTTTCCTTAATTAAAAATATCCATTCATTACATATGTAAATCAGGGTGCAGCTTTCATTAAATGAATAATGTAAATTGAATCAAGAAGGTAAAAATTACAGCAATGCTTAGCAATGATAATTTAATGATATACACATCAAGGGTTATGGTTCAAATAAAAATCTGTAATATCAAAGCATGCTAACTGGATTGGATAAATGCATTTCATGAGATAGGTTTTCTTATTTTTAGATTAACTATTTTCAACTTAGTTCTAAAGACGGAAATAATTTTATAATGTAACAGCTACTGAGTAAATTTCTGGGAACTGATTGAAAGTTTTATTTCTCTTTGCTCTGATTCTGTCACCCCAAGATCTTTGTAGACCCGCAGTTTTCCCCAACAACATCCCTCCTACTTTGGAATTTGCTTATGATCACCAAAGTGATCGTACTTTCTGGCCAGATATGAAGTTCAAAACTGACATCATGGTGTTCAGTGTATGAATCACTACTTGGAACACAAGGCCAGGAACACAGGGCCAGGAGTCAAAAGTATAGTGCTAAATCAGGTTTGCTTTAATGGCCAAAGATAAGCTAATGAGCTGCTATCACCAAGGACTCTGTGCTCATACAGAGGGAGTGTCTGTGCTAAAGGCACAGTTCTTCAGCTGCAGTTGACATTTGAGCATGTTTGTAGCTCCAGTCCCACTTCGGTCACAGAAGAAAAAGGAACCATTATTTTTGTTGCAAGGAAGTTTGTGAACACAAAAGCAACTGACTGATTACAAATCTTGCCAAAAATATGCTAATAAAACCCAGGAAAAGTCCTGGAACATTTCTCATGTAATTACTCCATCACTCCCTCCTGCCTCTACCACCATTCTTTTCTTTTACTCTTTGTTTTTCAAAACAGGGTTTTTCTGTGTAGCCCCAGGTATCCTTGAACTCACAGAGACCCACCTGCCTTTGCCTCTGGGATTAAGGGTGTGAACCACCACTGCCCAGTTTTTCTTTATTATCTTTTTGCTAAAACTCTGTCTCTTGAATGGTCTTTTTGCCATATATCTGTGGGTTTTTTTTTTTTTGCCACATATATATAAAATAATGTTAACTCTTGTCCTAAAACATTTCACATTTTTACCAATTTGCTTCTCTTGGCAAACTTCATACAAAGCTTCTCATCCTAACCTGAGAAAAATTCCTGGTCATCACCTCCCATTTGAATGAGAAATGTCTCTCAGGCTCCTGTTTGAAAGCTTCCCTGTTGGTGGTGCTATTGTGGGAGGTTGTGGAACCCATAGGAGGAGGCCAAGTTGGTGAAATTACTTCAACTGAGGTGGTGGTGGGTATCTTTAAATATTCCGGGTGCTCCTGGTTTCTACTACCATTCTCCTTCTGCCATGTGATCTCTGTCAATGTGAACCAAAATAAATCTTTCCTTCCATAAGAAATTTTTATCAGATATTATGCCACAGAAATACTGATGTGACTTATATATGTCCCTTTAAAAATGTCTACTTCCTCTTCAGTTCTCCAAAGTCTGGCTTCTATTCTGATTATTGGAGCCAAAAATAGTAATCATGGATGATACATTCCAAAAATTTCCTTGTTTCATAGGACAACATCAAACTTGCACCTTGTAATGTCTCATATTTCTTTATTGCGGGGTTGCTGATCATATGTTGTACACACATGCAGCCACATCTAGCACTTTTTTTCCATTTGCCACTTTCTCATGTGTGATGTACGTGGTTTGCATGTGTGTGGGTGCATATATGTGTTGTGTGTGTGCATTTACATCTCGATGTCTGAGATTGATGTCTGGAATTATCTTCCTTCACTCTTCCATCTTTTTTTATTGAGGGAGGGAGGGAGGGACTCTTGGTGAACTTGCTAGGCAGATTGCTCTTGAAATTTCCTGCCTCAGCTTTCTGAGAGTAAAATTATAAGTGGACAGCCATATCCACCCAGCATTTATCACTGTTTCTGGGGAACTGAATTTAAGTCCTCATGTTTTTATAGTAAGTGCTTTAATTTGCTGTCATTTCCCAGTCCTTATATTTCTTACCTCCATTTTTCCAAGGGGTGTGTGTGTGTGTGTGTGTGTGTGTGTGTGTATGATGCTAATAATAAACTCAAAGCTCAGCTGGTAAGCACTCTACCAACCACCTACTTCTAAACTTAAAACACTATTTTTAAAGTTATTTATAGAATTTCATACAGGAATATCACATATCTAATAATTTCCCCCTTCAAATTCTTCCCATGTCCTTTTCCCAATTCATGACCTATTTTTCTTTCATTATTATTGTCACATACACACATATATAGAACTCACTGAGTACTTTCAGTGTTGTTTATTTGTACATGTGTTCAGGACCAATAATTTGGGATTGGACAACTTATGTGGACTGTCTTCTTTAGAAGAAACTGATTCTCTCTCCATATAGCCACTGGCCACATGTAGCATGCTCTATCTATCTATCTATCTATCTATCTATCTATCTATCTATCTATCTCAGATTTTTGAGACAGAGTTTCTCTGTAATACAGTCATAGCTATCCTGGAGCTAGCTCTATAGACCAGGCTGGCCTGGACCTCACAGAGGTTCACCTGCCTCTGCCTCCCAAGTGCTGGGATTAAAGGCAGCATGTACCACCATTGCCTGGCTACCTGTAGCTCTTTCTTTAGGGGTAGGCCCTTATGAAATTTTCCCTATCTATGTTGGCACATTAACTGGTGGTATCATTATGCTGGTGTTTTTGAAGCATAATGTTAAAAGTTCATGGATACATCTTTCTCTTTTATGTCTAGGGGATACTCCTTAGCAGTACCTATCCTGGTCATTTGGATCTTTCAGCCATTCCATTCATCCCTCTCTTCTGTGATGTTTCTTCAGCTTTAGGTATAAGGGCTAGAAGTGAAGATATATCAATTGGAGTAGTCTTTACAGATCATAACTGTCCCAGCAAGATAGCCCCAAAGGTGCAGGAGTGGGACTTTTATCTCTGGCATAACCAATGGTTATTAATTTGTATTTAAAAGCCTATCTGATGGGAGTGAATTCCTACCTGGTACTGTAAAACTAGCCAACTAACTGCCTGTAGCTGGAAAGGTTCCAGACCCTAGAAGAGAACCTACTACTGCATTCTTTGAAGCTAATATAATGTCTAGTTTGTCTCATATTTGTCTAGTTTCATGCTCACTGACATTTTGTTGTAGATAGATTTTTAGCTTTGGGAAACATTCACACAACAGAGGTGATCAACTTGCTACAAAATAGGTTTTGTTTTTCCTCCTAGAGAACTGGTTCGTGAACATTTACTCTACATCACTGCTGACATTTAATCTTTATAATTCAGACAGTTACTTCAGCACTGCTTCCTCTAAAATCCACTCCGATTCCAACCCTTTCTCCTGATATTTTAATCCAGTTTTGTCAACTCTTAGTGACTTTTTTTGTGTTTATGTTATAGTCAGCATCTAAGTCAATTAAAAATAATATTTATGCATTTCTATTGTTTTAATTTAGCTAGTACAACTTATACACAGGGCCTCACAGTTACTTTCCAAATAACTCCCCTTTTTACTATATTGTTTGTTGTATACTTTGTTGTGAAATATTCCTTTACACAGTTTGAAGATATATCATTGTAGTTGGTTTAATGAAAAAGCTAAATGGTAATAGCTAGGCAGCTTTTTTGAGGCAGAGATAATGTTGGGAAGAAAGATGACACCAGCTAGATGCAGAGGAAGCAGGGCATGTAGGAGATGAGCTTCATGGCAGCATGTAAATTAATAGAAATGGGTTAATTTAAGTTATAAGAGCTAGTTATGAACAAGCCTAAGCTATAGGTCAAGCTTTCATAATTAGCACTAAGTCTCCATGTGGTATTTGAGAGCTGACTGGTGGGACAGAGAAAGACTTGCTACAATATTTTAACATTTTTTACTGGTTATATAGTACTGCTGGGCCTATCTTTGACATGCCTATATCAGCTATTTTTGCATTTCTTTGACGTAATTTTAACTCATTTTACATACTTAGAATATTACTCTACTACCATGCCTGATATTTCAGTCTCCTCTTTCACTATCCTGGGTTGGTAGTTATTTTTGAAACCATAAATCCTATTATAATATTTCTCACTTAAAAGTCTTTTTTGAAAAATTGAAGTAATTACCATACAGGAAAAAACCCACCAGGATTCACTGTGGCATTTTCACAGCAGGATTCACTGTGGCATTTTCACACATACATGTCCTCATACTTTAATCTCTCCCTCCTCTACCCCATGCCTTTGACCAGTCTCTGGGTACTTCCCCTCCCCTCATCAAATAGTCTTCTGTAGTGATACACCTTAGATATCACTTGGAATACCAGAGAATAGAACCACCCACTGTCAAACCATGAGATCCAGGAGAATGGTGACTCATGTCTGTAAATCCATCACTGGAGTTGACACATCTTTAATCCCATTACCCAGGAGACAGAGATCTTTCTGTATTTCTGAGTTCAAGGTCTCACAACCAAACAGTAGTAGCTCATACCTTTAATCCTAATTCTAGGATTATGATGCAGAATTGAACCCAGAAGTGAAACAGCTGGGCTGGGAAGATATTTAAGGCAGGAGGAGGTAGACATTTGAGCATTCCCTAGAGTGACCAGCCAGGCAGAGGACCATGTTCAGTCTGAGAAGCTGGCTGGGTGAGAACTGACTGTGGTCTGTTTCCTCTCTCTGATATTCCAGCTTTTCTCCAATATCTGGCTCTGGGTTTTCATCATATACTCACTAAAATTTGTTTCATAGTTGCCTTTCCTCATCCACATCAGAATGGCTCCCTGCTATCTATGTAATACATCTACAGCTCTTTCTAATAGTATCCTTGGATTTTCCAAACTAACATTAAGTTTTTCTAATTTTATATTTAATTATTTATCTCTGGTCCCACTCTCCCAGAACTGGAAACTGTTGTTCACTTATATTCATTTCCAACTTTCATCACTTTTCTCAATATACTTCCTTTCTGTGATATTTATCCTTGTTTTCTCTGCCAAAATCATACTTTCTCTTAAAAATCTAATGAAAAACTAAAATTTAATTCATGTAGCATCTCTTCAGAGAAGCTTGTATGATGTCAGGTATTGGAATCGAGTATATTAAATAAGTTGAGCACACTCCCACTGCACTGATAGAAAGGTCTTAATCATACTTCATTTCGGATAGCCACAAAAAGCCTACCCACGGTGTGAAAGCTTATGGGGTTCTGTGTGTGTCTGCTCGTTGGAAATTCAGTACCTTGGACCAGGTGCGTCTTCGCTGGAGGAAGGTCTCTCTTCGCGGCCTTGTTCCCCCGTCCTTTCCCATCATTTTGCTGCTGTTCCTGTACTTCTCTGGGCTCACTTGGGTTTGTTCGCAGGTCAGGGACTTGTCGTCCATCCAGTGCTTCTCTCCCCTTGTAACTGCCCCCTTTTCTGTCTGACGATCTGTCCGTTCTTGCTTCTATTGAAGCGAGTTTTGGCACCATGACAGGCCGTACCTCCAGCTGTGCCTTGGACTGGACAGTGGGTGACTTTATAGCAGGGGGTGGTACTGGAGGGGGTGGAAGATCTGAAAGGGATATTTTAAATGCATGAGCTCTGACATGTCTAAATTCACCAAAGGGAGGTTTATCATTGGAGTTACATTCAGCTTTGAAATATTGTACTTTACTTGGACAAGAGCAATTGAAGATAACAAGAATTAAGAGGGATAACTTTAATATTTATCATCATCCAAGCACAGAAAAATTGAATGATAAAATAAGGAGCTGGAGACTATCTATTACGGGGTTAGCCACTATGGTGCATATGTACTATAATTTTTCCTACTCTAAGCCAGCACAGCCTCCTATTTGATTTCAGCACACTTTCCCAGGTCCTAGATGAATATTTCCTTACACCTTTACGTAATCTCTTTAAATTGATTAAAGCTGGCACTTAGGTTTTAATTGCCATCACTAATCTGCCTTAAATCCCATCTTAATTTATAGGTAAACAGCTCCACATAGATTTTTTAGCTTATTCCCTGATATCAAGGCTGTCTACTAGCTGACCAAAATTAATGCCTTTAGATTCTTAATCTTAACTTCACTGCTCTTTATAGTATTTCATTTGCTCACAGATATCACCTGTACCCAGACATTTTGAGCCAGGTAATTATTGATAGAAATGTAGGTTAATTTCCTATGTTACATGTAGACCTATATCTAGTAGTTACATTTCAAGCAATATTTTTAAATATATTAATTTAAATTTTTTATATTATGAATATTTTTCAAAATGAAGCTATGTATACAGTTTAACATCTAGAAAGTGCATTCTTTGTAAACAATACTACAATTCATTAAAATGATCCTTAGAAACATTCCATGAATAAAGAGAAACACATCTTAATAGTATTTGGTAAGTTAATGAGTTTTTAGGGACATGACTGTGGTGTGAAGGATGAATTATAATAAAAGAGATTTTATTCCAGGAGACCAAGAGGTTACTATAATAATCTATAATGCAAAGACAGGAGATGTATTATGATTGTTTAAAGCATAGCAGAGAATACGTCTGAGAGATTAAGGCAGAAAATTAATATTATTTAATTATCAATGGGATATAGCACTGGGGAGGTGAAGCAATTGGACATGGTTCCCAGGGCTTCGGCCATAGTTTACTAGTAGGTGTAAAAAACATCCCTGCAGATGTTGCATGTAGGAAAGAGGTTTTTGTAAAGATGTATGAGATCAATTTTTAAAAAGTGAACAGAAGGGGCTTTCAGAGAATCCATCCAGAAATGAAAAATAGTTATGTGTATAACTTTTCAAGAGCAGACAAAATCAGGGGAAGGAAAATCAACATTGCTATACACTCAGCCATGTTTGTAGATAGACCCTTTATATTTGAAAGGTAACATTAAAAAAATCTAAAGGGATTCATAAAGCATTTTATAAACAGTATCATTTTAGCTTTGGGATTTCAAATAAAAAGTATTCATAGTAAAAAATTACAAAATGAAAATGCCTAAGCTATAACATCAGAATAAACTGTACCTGACTTTAAAAGAAAGTTTGAAATATCATTTTACCACTTGCTATTTTCTTTAGAAATCCACTATAAGGGAAGAAAAAAAAAGGTTGTACTGAGGCATGGTGGAGCAAGCTTAATCGCAGCACTCTGGAGACAGAGGCAGGTAGATCTCTGAGTTTGAGGCCAGCACCAGCCTCGACTACAAAACAAGATCCCAGACAGCTATGCAGAGAAACGCTGTCTCAAAACAAAACAAAACACAAACAATAATAACACAAAAGTTTTGTTACTGTGTTTTATGGCTTACTGTGTTTATGATCTTGCTAATAGTCTCAACACATCTGCAGCAAAAGTATAGACCATAGCAGATTTTCCCTCTAATTCTGGAATCCCAAGTACCTTATTTATCACATATGCAGTCATCACTGCATAGATTTTTCCCTTTGGTGACTACTACAATGGAGGCTTTTCAGTATAGTGTTTTGTTGTTATTGTATTATAGCACACAAACAATTAGAAAATGAGCAAGACAATAGACTTTAATCAGTGGTTTGCACCATGAGGTGTAAGGCTGGAAGCTGGGAATGAGACTAAAAGGAGGAGAATAAATCCCAAGCATCCCTGCAGGCAAAGGGCATGAGGGTCTATGTGCTCATCCTATTCTGCAGCTTGTCATAAACATACACCCCTGCAAACACTTTATCAAGACTGTCACTTTTATTAAATAACAAGATATCAGTGTATGGAAGGCTATGATCACTACTAACATAAGATCATACACTGTTCTGGGAACTGAAAGCTCAAAAGAAAACATATTACTGGATATTCTGGACAGATGTCTACAACTCCAGTCAAAAAGAGAACCCAGTGACTTTGCTAAGAATAGTAACTTCCAGTATATAATTGTCATCGTACCTAATTGACAGAAATATTGGCAGGTTTGATATGTCATATAACAGATTTGTAAATAAAATCTTATTCCTAAGGTATTAAGAAATGATTATAAAGCCAAACTTTCACATGAACAATTTTATTTTCCCTTTATTGGTGTATAGTACTTCATGTCAATTTATGCATTAGTTTAAATTGGATATAAAAACTAGGGAATTTGGGGCCTAGTTTTTTTTTTTTTTAAATCTTATATAAACTTATTGAACAGATTTAGTTTAATTTTATTCTGGTATGTTTGCCTGCATGTATGCATGAGCATCATGCACATGCCTGGTGTCCTTGCAGGTCAATAAGGGTGTTGAATCGTGTCCTTGGAGGCCAATAAGGGTGTTGAATTACTGGAAGTAGAGTTACAAATCATTTAAGCTGCCACACAGTTGAAGAGCACAGAACCTAGGTCCTTGGCAAGAATGGCAGGTAGTCTTAACCTCTTAGCCATCTCTCCAGTCTCTCTTTGTATAATCTTATTAACACTTTCTCCTCCACAAGAAGCCCAGATAAGAAAAGGTCCCTCAAAGTAATATATAAGAACACAAATGTAGGTAATTCTGCCAGTGCAACATTAACTTGCTAGACAGATCCAATGCTCTATTTATGTAACTGCTTAAAGTCCCAAGACCTTGTAATTAATGATAAATCAAGTCAAAATAACATCATTCTAAAGAGGATGGTGAATTTATAATTTATGAAAAGTAGGACTGGAGAAATATTATAGATTTGGTTTTTAAATCAAATATGCAAATGTATTGAGAAGGTTGAAAAGCGGGGGAGGGAAGTCTATTAGAAGGTCCTAGAAATGTACTTTAACTCCACAAGACTTCCGCTGATAAATATTCATATATTTTAATCCTATCCTTCATCTGGGTTAAACCTGAAAGTGGCAAACGTGAAATAAATAAATAATCAGTCCTGTTCGTAGGACTGGAGCATGCAGACTGTGCTTTGCAGGCAAGTGTTCCCTGGGTGTTCATGAAGCCTTATATTTTCCTACAGGGCAAGGCATGGCCACAGTGTTGGAGGGGCCGGTGGGCTCTTGTTCTGTGAATTATGTCCTTGCCAAACACTACACTCAGAGTCATAAGCCCACTATCTGAGAATGTGACTGTACTTGGAGTCTTTTGAAAAGCAGTACCTTTCTAGTGAGCTTACTAGGTGGGGTAAAATCCAGTAAGACTAGTAATACTTACTAAAAAGGATTTGGAGGGTAGCTGTGAACCAAGGACGGGGGCAGTAAGAAGATAGGAGGAACGCTTCGAAGGATAGAGCCCTGCTCATAACTCAGTCTTGAACTTTACCGTCCAGAGCTCAGAAGAAATGCATGTGTATTGTTTTCATTGGAAAGTCTGTGGTACTGTTTTATGACAAACCCAGTAACAGACAGACCAGCTAAGAGGCATTCTCAAAAACTACACTTTATTGTCTCAGAAAGATGTCCTGTTTATGTTTTTAAATTCTTAGAAGACAACTGGGGAAATTGAAATTTGGGTGAAATTTATAAAGCAAAGATGCTATAAACTCAAGAATGTTATCTATTTTGGACAGTCTTCTCATAAGTGAAACATAATAGCTGGATTCATCCACCCCAGTCAATATGCCACACTTATGGAAAAGGCAAAAATAAATAAATAAATAAAACAAAACAAAATCAGCAACTTCTCTGTACTTTACAAACATGATTAATTCAGATTTTAAGAAAAGTATCTCCAATACTTTCTTCTACCCACCAATCATATAAAACAGTATAAAAAATTGTATCTGCTATTTGGATTCTTCATAACATGACCTACAGATATATTTTCTTTTTAAATATTCTTTGTTTACTTTTATTTTATGTGAATAGGTGTTTTGCCTGCATGTATGTCTGTAAGAGGGTGACAGATCCCCTGAAGCTTGAGTTATACATATTTGTGAGCTGCCATTTGGGTGCTAGGAACTGAACCTATGTCCTCTGATAGGCCAACCGGTGCCCTCAAAAACTGAGCCATCTCTTCACATCTCTTCAGATATGTTTTCTAAATGGAGTACAATAATTTGATAAAATTATTTTCTGAGAAAAATCACTTTTGTCTTTATTTTATAACTGCTATTAAGAGTATAAACATACTGATTTGGGATAAAGGGATCACAAAGCCCTGGATTTATCTGAGTATCAGAATGAGAGAGAGAGAGAGAGAGAGAGAGAGAGAGAGAGAGAGAGAGAGAGAGAGAGAGAGAGAGAGAGGGAGAGGAAAGTGATAGTTTGTATTTCTTTTGTTTGGTGCATTAAAAAACATAAATTTTGTGGTTTTAAATAATTATAGGACATATAAATAACATGTAACTTTTTCAATAAAATTTTCAGAAATGAATTGAAGAAACAGTCCAGTAGTAATATGTTAAGGATGGATGGTTCTCTATATTGAAGGGAACATAAAGCTATAATTTAGAACCAGTTTTACTCATTTCTCCATTATTTTCATGAGCTACAGAAAACTATTATCTTTTGCATTGCAGTAAGCACTGATAATTTACATGACCACTTTTGTATAAGGCGCTATTTTAAATCCAAGAAATACTTCATATTAACTTTTTAGCTTTTCACATGTTTCAATACAGTTCTTTGGTATTCCTGAAATTAAATAAAAATAACTCTGATGATTCATTATTCAATTAAATACTTTTTGTTTGAGGATTAGATACTATTTATGTTTACTTTTCAAAGATATCAAAACAAGTCCAGTAGACTGTAGGACACAATATAGCTAACAATTCTCAAGAATGACATAATATATAACTAGCTAAGCTAGCAAGCTTTCAGTATGTAAAGCATTTCTGGAGGCCTCACTCAATGCCAGATGTCTCTCTAAATACTATAAATAAGAGGTAGAAAGATCTACACAAAGTTTTAGGCCAGAATTTTCCATATGTGTTCAATTTAGATGTGTTTACATCTAGGCTTGCCATTTAACCAGCCTTCCAGTGAGGAGTCCTGTCTTCTAGATAATAAACATTGATAAAACAGCAATAAAACTTGCAAAATACCATTACAGGGGTCCCATAAATGTAAAATTGCCTGTATAGTTTGAGGATTTACACCTAGTGTTTGTCCCTTCACAGAGGCAAGCATGCGCAGGGCCACTGTAATAACCCTTCAAAATCAGATAATATTCTGACAGTTCAGTTTCCTTGACAAAAGAGTCCTGGGCAGAAGCCAGGGGGCCCAGGTGCTCTGTGTCATGCCAGTATTTAATGTAGTCTAATATCAGATGGATGCTAGTGAGAGAAAACACTCAGAATAAACTCCAGATAATAGCACGGACAACCACTCACTGCAAAAATTACTGGAGTTCATCATGCTGTGAGCTTTGTATTAAATTTTTCTGTCAAGTGGCAAGACTCATGGAGAAAAGAATCTCCAGAAAACCCCTCCCCATCACCTTGGATAAGGATCTATAATATTAAGCTTTCATATGATAATAGCAAATGATGGTCTTTATGAAAAATTGCTGAGTGCTAAGGAAAGTCCTAATCAGATTGTGGGTGCAGACACCCAGGAGGTGGGCAGACTGCCTGGGACACCATTCTTCCCCAACCCCCTTAGAAAATTCAGAAAACTTGACAAGATGGGTGAGTCTGGGAGAATTTATCTTACATGAATTTCCAATAATGCCCAAGGGGTTGTTTTATAAAATGAGAAGGTGATGGTGCTTTAATAAACACTGGGCCACCTGAGGCACTTTCATTAAAGGCTTTCTCTAGACAGCATCACAATGTTTGTATTATCCTCCTCTGCCCTCGTGATGATACAAGTGTTCTCTCTCCAGTGAGAGTCCGTATTGTGTGTGAAGGCATGAAGAAAAGGATTTGAGGAGCGTTTTGGTACAGAGACCTACAGACTGTAAAGCCACATGGCTGCAAAAAACATCCCAGTACATTTATTGCCCTTTGTTTAAGTGCAAAACCATTTTTACAAGACAGAATGAAGAAAATGGAGATATTCTAGAGGTTTGACCCATGGACCTGGCAAAGGG
Source organism: Sigmodon hispidus (assembly GCA_004025045.1). Taxonomy (NCBI): domain Eukaryota; kingdom Metazoa; phylum Chordata; class Mammalia; order Rodentia; family Cricetidae; genus Sigmodon; species Sigmodon hispidus. Next base: position 175,424 of record PVIH01000181.1, read on the forward strand.
TAATCCTATGTTATGACATAAACCAGAATCATGGCCATTGTGTGAAACTGTAAAATAAACTTTAAAAAAATATTTATTTAATTTCTTTACCAGTTGTTTAGAAACCACAAAGGCTAAAGATGGTTGACAAGATATGGAAGGACTTCATTTCTGTAAATAATATAAGCTACTCTCAATGAATGTTAACATAATTTCTAATGTCAGTGAACATATTCACTAGCCATAGAGAAGCAGGGGAATGGCTAGCCTTAGAGATGTTTTCATCCGTTTCAGTGGACTTACCATCTGTGTAGGTTTCTCTGCGCAGATGTCCTGGCTGGTGTTTCTGTTTCTTGGCGGGCCTGGTTTTCTGGATTACAGCAGCACTCATGTTGCTGTCTGTAGACACAGGGCTTGTGGGCCTAGGGCACTGAGAGGCATGAAAATGTCGGCGGCCTGAGGAGGAAAGCCAGAGGCAGGCTCATCAGTGAATTCCATGTCATAGAAACAGCCAAAGCAAAATACTTAAGCTAAAAACAATTCCTAATTTTAAATCATACTTAACACCACCCAAATACTGAGCTCACCCGCAATTACGCTAACGGGAGAAAACACTCTGAAAGCCCTGTTAGTCTTCTTTTTATAAAAACCACAAGATTTTTATTCTGCTGATGTCCCCAACCAACATTACATAAGGAAAATACTGCAATTATTTTTTCAACTATCATCACTAAAATGTTCTTAAAACAAGACTGTTATTTTTGTGTACCACATATTCAATGCCTGAAGAGGAAGAATCGGATTCCTTAACAAATTCTTGTTGTAAAAATGTAATTAGACCTTTATTTCAATTAATTCTGTTTATGGCATTCTTTGAAGGTAGAACCCCAATAACTTAATAACATTCTTGTGTATTCTCTTTGTCAGTGCTCTAAAATTGATGTAGCTTCTATAAGTAGTCCTAGCCAAATGCTCTTCTGGTTTTTTGTTTGTTTTTTTGCTTTGATTTCTGTTTTACGGTATTTGTGAGTCCTTACTACTATCCAGTGGCCCATCCAAGACTTCTGTGTGGGTGATGATTAGTTTTGGAGAATCAACATTGCCAGATGATATTGCAAACTTAATTTACAAAGCAGACATGGATTGTTTCAGTGTGATCAATTTCCCTGCCCTTACAAAGATGATATACTATAATAAGCACAGTGTGTTTCATCCAAAATGGCAATGAAAGGCTTTAAGTGCTATGTTGACCTATAGTATTTTGGCTTCTAGAAATTCCATCTACAAATCCATTGCTTTCAATTGAACCATAAGAAACTTCAGACTGACTCAGAAATCAGACATAGCCTCTGGCTATAAACAAGAGAAGCCATATACATTGAAATAAACACATTTAAAAGTGCTAACTGAGGCACATTAAGTAATGGACCTTAATGCAGCCAAGTGGGAAGCAATATGATTGGGTTATCCATTTACATTAACTTCAAGTCACATGATAAGCACCAACATTTCTTGGAAAAGAATATTGTAATAGGTAGAGGCCAGTGCATGTTTAGTTCATTATAATTATGAGCCAAATGAAACCAGAAGTGCCACTAAATTACAATACAATAAAATATTAAACCCAACTCTCTTTAGCTATGATGGAGACTATTACAATTAAAGTTACATATCCATGAAAATAGAGAATTAGAGCAGAGATGGAAACCATTATTCATTCTATTGTATAAGGCCATCTACTGCTCAAAGACCCTGAGGCATAAGGTCATTTACAGATGAATTTTCAACATTATTCCTATGTTTCATTGACTTAATGAGCTGAAACGCACCATTAATGCAATCTGAAAATAGTAGTTTGCGATGCTTAATTTCATGTACTTATTTTTTTTACAGAAGATTAAAAACTAAAGTAAAACATATATAATTAGATGTTATTTATTTATTTATTAATAAAGTTAATTAGGTTTGTATATATTACTACATTGAGCTACTACTGGAAAAATAATTTGATTGAATTTTATAAAACATAGGTCTAAAGTAAGTACATATTCCATGATAATGTATCTTTCCCCGCTCAATGAATAATGTATAGAAATGGCCTTGTGTTGTGACATAACTGTGAATATATTCTATAGTGATAAAAAGTAATGGCCAATGTAATATCTCAAGAAACCAAGGGAAGCTACCAATGTGACAGTTACTAAAATTAGGAAAAATGGAACGATAGGCAGCAATAATTGACTTACGATAATCTTTACTTTTTCGAAAATATGTTCATTTCCTCTTGACCATATTGTTTTTCTCAACTATTTGTATTTTCTTGACTACCAAAAATACAAACATACAGACCCAAGCACACACACAAACACATCCATCCACAACATAGATACAAATACACACGTGTATAAATATTCATTCTATACAAAGACCATATAATATTTGCTGAAATTTCAAGTATTTTTTTCCTTATGCTATTTCCTTGAGAGGAAGAATTAAATAAAAATGATCTAAAAATAAGTACATTCGTTATACTATGCTATAGAAATAAAAATGGGGAAGGGAAAAATAATATGCATTTATATTAACTTGCCTTTTCAACTATTTGATTAAAAGCTATGGACATTTATGCTTTAAGATGTATGTACATTTCAAACATCTTTCCAGTTTAGGTGATAAGAGGCATAAACTGGTGTCATGTTTGAATCTACGACATCCTTCCACAGACCTTCATATTGAATGAAGGTTTCCCTGCTAGTACTTCTGCTCTGGGGACCATTGAACCTTTATAAATTAGAGCCTGGTTGGTAGACCTGTGTCATGAAAACCTGACCTTTTGAGGTTAGACCTGATGCTGGTAGTAGTGGGATTCTCAGTCTCATCTGTTTCACAGTGTGAGCAACCATAAGAAGTTTCTACCAGGAACTAAGGATGTCCATCCTGCCTTTCTCCTGGGAAGGACTTTAACCAGCTTACACCAGGAGTCCAAGTATACTTCCATCAGAAACTGTGATCACATAAGAGTGGCTAATATAAGAGGTCAGGGAGCCATTTCCAAAGCTTTGAGTATTCCAATTGGCTATTTTCTTATTTCTCTTATAGAAGTGCTAATTAAGTAAAACTATCAAAATGAATTTTATTTTAGTGACTTTCTGCATCTAATTCATTTATAATATGTACAGAGCAGCACAAAGTTCATTTTACTGAATATATTTAAACCTCAGAAATTTAACCAATTGCCTAAAATGTATGCATATACACGCAGAAATATAAGTAAACACATATGTATACATTTGCTATGACTATCGTAAATGACAGCATAGTCAGTTTATATAGTTTATAAAATGAAAGTTAATAAATTATTTTAAAAGTCATAGTAACAACTAGAAAATAATCAAAACAAGTCATATTCTTGAACTTTTGTTTTCTGCAGGCAGTTAAAAAAAAGTACAGGAAAAAACTGAATTTATTTTTTTCCACACAGAACACATGATGGGGACACTTAGTGACAGACAGGCACATCTCTTGGTGAAGGGTGTCCGGACTCACCAGCAGCATCCTGCATTTGGCGACGAGCTACTTTCAGGCCAGCATACTCTGCAGCTGCAGCAACTGCCTGGGCAAAATCAGCATCGGTGAAAAAGGAGCCATCGGACGAACTAACACTGGAGCGCCCGCTCGAAATGTTGTCCTCTTCTGAAGCTGAGCCCCAGCCATTGATCATGGACCCAGTGACAGAGCTCTCAAGGTCCCCAACACTGGATGCTGGGGTCTGCTCCAGCCCACGTAACAAAAGCCTTCTAGTTTGCATTTTAGCAACTTCCATGTCAGCTTCGTCTTCCTCCTCCTCTGGGGCATCTGTATCCATATCTGAGACAAGGGGTCCTGAAATGTAGCCGTAAGTATGAGGTGGGGAAATCGGTCGTGGTGGTGGAGGAGGACTCACCGGCTGCCGCCTGTAGGAAGAGAGAGGAACAGCTCAGGTCATCACTTAAGACACAAAACACTGAATAATTATCTCAGAAGTTGAAGCTTCCGGTGCCTAGCAGAAACTCTTCTTAGCATCCTAGTTCTCTTTCTGTCACGGTGAGAAAATACTCTGACAAAAACAAAGTCAGGGAGAGGGATTGTACTCTGACTCACATTTCTAACCTACAGGCCATCTTGAGAAATCAAAATAGCCTGGGCTTGAGGCAGCTGGCGACACTGTACAATAATCAGGAAGCAGAGGGCAATGGATGGATGCTGCCACCCGGCTGTTTTCTTTATTTATACAATCGAGACTCACATCCTTTGTTGGTGAGGTGTTCTATCCCAATTAGTTCAATCAAGATACAACCCCCTCCATACAAGCCGATCGCCCAGATGTTCCAGGTGTTTCTAATTTCTGTCCATTGACAATTGACACAAACTGTCACATCTGATCTATTTTATTCAAGTCAAAACAAAGATATTCTCACTTCATGTTTATATATTTCACTCTGTCCACTTAAAAAAGGGGGGGATAATCCTTATTTGGGGTCACATTGTATTTGTGCTGAAGACTTTCAATAGTCGCAGTTGCTTATTATTAGTAAAGGTAATTGGCATTCACCTTGGAACAGTTTGTTCTCCACATTTTTTTTTTCTTCTCTTCATTGCTACTCCTACTATTCGGAGCAAATGGAGTCATTCATTCTGACAACATTCAGCAGAATTTCATATGATTAAAAAATACATATTCAGCATATGCCATAATTGCTTTTAGACTTTATTCTATTAAGAGAAGCTATGAGATCCAAGAACAATTTTCTCTGATTTAATCACTTAGGAGGTCCACAAAAAGGTTATGAACTCCTTTTAAACTCTACTGCTTTTTGTGTGTGTTATATAACTTATCTGTTCCTGCTTAACTGTATTTCTACTCTTCAACAGTGGTGTTCTGCTGGGCAGGCCTGTGTGGATCTGTTCGTTTGACTAGTGAATAAGGTTAATATCATTTTTTCTAATGTCCCAGAATTTGTTATGAATCAAACAAGAAGAAGATACTATGAACACCATAAATGATGGGCTCCAGCCATTTGTCCTGAAGAACTCCATACTGAATCAAGAACAGCCACCTGACAACTATCTGGAAAAGGAGCTAAACCGTCCAAGGATAGGCAACTGTCCACTGGCATGGACAATATGTAGAGCCTCAAGGGGAAGGATTATACTGTGTTTCTGTGCATGGACTGGCACCTTGGAGCCCATTCCCTCCAGAGGAACACTTAACCCAGTCTTGATATTAGGATGAGGACTTGCCTGGAGTGGATGCTGAGCTGATCCACCTTGGGATCTCTTGCCCTTTCTGGGGAGGAAATTGGAGAGATGGGGAGGAGGGAGGTTGAAGACTGACCAAGAGAGGTTGGGAGGGGAAAGGGAGTTGGAACAAGGGGATGCATGGATAAAATTAAAACTTTATTCTATAAAAATAAAAATAAAAAAGTAAGTCTTTCCATAATCCACAGTGAATATAAGATGGCTGAGAGAGTGAACAGGAATGGAAAGCAACACTATACAAAGAAGGTATTACTACAGAAGAAGAATACAAGAAGATGGCTTTTTATTTGGAGCATGCCTGAAAAAAAAAGGGAAGACACAGGTAGTCCTGTTTAGGGAAGCCTCTCCAAGCCAGGTAGAGATACAATGCAATGGATGATGTTAGGTGGGATGATTCAGGAGAGCAGCTCATTAAAGTCTACACTCTTCAGAAGAAAGCACTATTAATTCTGACCAGCTGAGCACTACTATTAGAAGGTAGCTGTGACTAGGATCCAGTGTATCACCTGGTACCCTCAAAACACGAGATGCTGGAGGAGATGATGTATGAGTGCTAATCCACATAAAGATGTGGTGTGATTGGTTAAAGACTACAGGTGTCTAGAGATGCTGTAGCAGAGCAGCATTCTCATTCTTCAGGTGAGTTCCCTTCTCCATCATGCCAATGCTCAGGAGTAAGACAGGTGAGAAGAGCTTCTAGTGCTGGGCCCTTAGGAGACCAGTTTGCATGTGCTGCTGACGTTCTCTCTTCATTTCCTCAGGACTCGAAGAGTTAGAAAGACAAAAGATGAACAGTAGTGACAGAGATATGCCACTACTCCATGCTGCCAAAGCCCTCTACAAAGGATGTCTGGGACTGCACGATTAATGTTTTTAAATGACAGAGCTGGGTCTGAAATAAAAAGTAAGCAGACAGAGGTGCATAGCAGGTGGTCAAATGTACCCATGGTCAAAATCAACCAGGTTCTGATGTGGCTGTCCACTATAAAGAGAGAAAAGTACGTTCGTTCACCACCACACCATTTATAGTGTGGTCTGGCAGTTCTTTGAAGTAAGCTATTTTCTGCTTTGGATCTCAATAAATGGAGACACTTCAATAAACTTACTTTATTACTTAAAATTGAAAACCATAAAAGAAATTATTTCTGAAACACCAGAGTCAGCTCATCAAGACACTGGCTAGCCATAATTTACAATATTAATTAATTCTTGTAACTTGCTGGTTTGCTTTTTTAAGTTATCATTTTACACAAAAGTATACTGAAATTCAAATGCTGCCAAGTTCTTATACTTCTTATATAGAAGTTCAGAACTGAATCCAAATCACATTTCCAAGGCTACCACTTTCCTTCTAGAAAAGGTAATGGCACCCCTCCCTACTTCCTATTTTTCATATAGGTCAAGGAGAGACATTTTATAAATAAATATGTAAAAAAACAAACAAACTGAGAAATGAAAATTAACACATTATATAAAAGAATTACATGCATCTAAGAACATTTTGCATAGAGTTAGCCCGTTTTTACTTATTTGTACATCTACATATATATGTATATATATACAAACACATATACATATACCCATATAACCACACATACATAGTTCTACAATGTAGTGGATTAGTTTTAATTTCTACTTGAGTTTAATTTATCTGTGTGTGTGGCACTAGAAGAAATATGAAAAATGTGCCAAAGCTGAAGTTATTTAAAAGATTAAAATAGGTAATTGCTTCAATGTGGAATATGTTATACACATAGAAGAAAAACCATTGTTCAATTTGGAGTGTAATAAAATTGTGTACTTAAAAGTTAATTTACAGCCTTTGTCAGCATTCGTAGCCACAAGAGCAGGCAACTTTTGTTTCTTTTTTGAGACATGTAGGGTTTTAAGCACAAAGGGAACTATTTTGACCATTAATATATTGCTCTGGAACTGCTAACTCCAGTGGGAAAGGATGCCAATATTGTTGTGCTTGGAGAGTTTACATTCTGGAGAATAAAAATACTTTCATAAATGGGGGCTTTTTAAAAAAAACTATAAACCATGCAAATTCTGAGAAAAGGCAGAAAAATTTATTCAAACCATCTGTAAATAAGGTCAGCCTAGGGAATGTGTGATAAACATGTACAGTTTGAAATATGTAATATATTCTTTTGGAAAACAAAAAGCTGTTCCAGGATGCTGCACTCACATGATGCTAGTCGCAAATGAACCTCAACCTCTCAATTCTTCCCCTCAGGGGTTTCAGTGTCTCATGAAATAATGTAAAAGTATATGTCTGCAGCTCACAGCACTCTAGGCTGCTGCAAAAATGATGCCTCCATAAATATGTTCATGAGAAAGGAGGGTGATTCCATCAATTTATGAAAGCAGGTGTATCTGTAGTTCACCACAGGACGATTATCAACAAGATACAAAGGGGAAAGCCTTTGAGATTTGTTTTCGAACACTAGCATAGCATAACTGTTCTGTGTAATTAACTATCTCCCAGCTATTTATAAAAAGAACATTTCATTTTGCTCTGTCATTTGATTTTTTTCCCTCCCAATAATACTAAATTCAAGCTGTTTATTTTAAAAATACAAGTAGTTTTCCTGGCCCATATGTGAATGTTATTTTCTTTTCTCAGGACTTTTTTTTGGTTAAATATCAACAGTAGCAAGACAACATCACTTGATACCTTTTGAAACAACAGATGCAAACAAAGTTTAAACATTATTTTTATTGTGACTAACTAAAAAATGGAGATTCCTATTAAATTAATAGAGTTTAGATCTCAATGGAACATCTTGGAAATTCATTGCAGAATTTGCAAAGTTTATTATTCAAGCCCCCCCCAACATGCACATGTAGAATATAGAGCCAGGTGACAATCTTGGGTAGTGCTCCTCAGGGTTCATCCACCTTGGTTTTCAGAATCTCACATGTTCTGGAGTTTGTCAAAAATAGGCTATGGTGGCTAGTCGGGAACCAGCTTGTCTCTGCTTCATTAGGGATAGGCTCACAAGAGGAATCCACCATGCCTAACTTTTTTTACATAGATTCTGCAGATGAACCTCAGGTCTTCATGTTTGCAGGGTAAGAACTTTAACAACTCAGCTTTCTCCTCAGATCAACAATGTGACCCTTTAAATTCTTACTAAATGACAGGGTATTAAAATGCTTTCACTTCTAAAATTTTCTTAACATATATCATAGTACTTATATATGCCCCTAATCAATACACATAAATTAATGAATATATGTATTTTAACATTTACTATACCTATTATGATAAATATGCTAAATATTTAAATCCATGAAAATATTGCCAGTAAAAAAAATTAGAGGGAACATTTTAAGACACATAATGATTTTAAACCATCTATATCAAATATAATTTAGATATGTGTATATTTTAGACTGTAGTTTTTAATATGTCCAGAACAATACCTCCTACTCCAAATGATCTTTTAAAATGAGAGTTGATTATTCTTCCATCAAGAAAAAGATTTCAGTCTTGTATCTGGACAGGCCATGTGAGTTTTTTGAACAATGCAATAAATATAGCAGAGGTTAAGGATATACCCCAGTTCTGAATGTGGTACTTTCTTGCCTTGCCTTGAAACCAGATGCTACCTCAGAAGTGTCGATTTCCTGAGAAGCCTAGTCTGTGGGGTGAGAACCTGGAAGCTAAAATTAAGTGGCAACAGAGGAGAGTCACACAGTCCTGAGATATTATGGATACAAGGTGAGGAGCAAATCACTTGACAAGAGAACATCCTGCCCCAACAGATGAGTTGGAGATGGAGATTCCATGTAAATCTTTTCAGAATTCCTGACTTAGGGACACTGTAAAATGGTCGTGACAGGCTACCAAATTTTAGAAGAGCTTGTTAGACAGCAATAGAGAAATAACTTCAGCATTATCTTATGAACTCTGGTGAATGAAACAGACATGGTAGTTCATACAGCTTAGAAGACACAATAAATCACATGCCTAGAGACAGTGCAGCATTTAGAGACCCCCTGACAGAGGTTATATAGGACCCAGAAGTGTGTCTAAATCCATACTGAGGTAACAGGATTTGATATTCATTCTTGAATCTAAGGGACAGACTTGTGGCTGTTACGGAGACATGATGGCATCCTAGGAGGATGGGTTAGAATGTGCAAAGATCGTGGGGGGCACAAGAATACAGTTCATTCCTGAAGTGAAAGTCACATTCATGATGACAACAAAGGCATTAACAGTGGTTAAGGACAAAGTGACTAAAAAACAGGTCACAAGTGTTCTGACTGCTCTCCTGGGGAATGCTGTCTCTATTTTAAGGGAGACAGAAAGCCACTGAAGGACTTTAAGCAGTCTGAACTGTAGGAAAATGCCTCAGCAACATCTATAGCAGGAGTTCTGCCCTAGCAAGGGGCAACTGCAATGTAACATGACCATTGAGTGGGACATGACCACAATGCAGTCAAGGGAGAGTGGCTGGCGTCTTGTGTGTCCCTTGTGGTAACACACCAGGGTGGTGCTGAGGTAGTAAAATATTTCAGAAAACAAATACTTGGATACGTGGGTACACATACATATGATATCTGTAGAGAAATAACTATCTCCAATGAGTGCAACAGCAATGAAGTAGTAGTTGGTGCAGAACAGAGCACATCTGTTTACAACAGCACATCTGTAAACAGACACACATTTGAATGGGCAAAGGGAAAAGAAGAGGGAGCACTCAGGATTTAACTGCAGAGGAGAATGGAATTCACTCAGTGAACGCAAATATTTCACTCACCGAAAAGACAGACACAATGTAAACACTAACCAATGTTAGGGAACAGGTTAAAGAAATTATAAGATCTATTTAACACAAATATCTTTGTTAGAGATGATCAGCACAGAGAACACACTGCAAGGGAGACGGCAGCTTGTAAAATAATGCTAACAGATGGCACTTTGAAAGCAATGTGAGATTTTGCAGAGATAAGGACTTCTGAGGGTCTTTTTTTGTGTAACTATCTGATTTATTTTATTTTCTGAGACTATAAAATAATTACATCATTTCCTCTTCTCTTCCTCCACCTTCCCTTTTACTGAACCTCTTAACATGATTACCTGATTACACAGATTATTAGCTTTTTTATATTTTCTATATTGCCAAAAGTGAACCTTTATTTTGAAAACATCTATAGTAAGCATATGGAATATGCTTGTTCCAAAAGCTATAAGCATTGTTAATATTTAAAGTGAGTTTTCATTGACTTTACCAATCTCCAATGTCCAGTCTAGCAATGCTCCTGGAAATAAAATTTATTTATTTATTTTTTATTTCATTATTTATTTTATTTTGGTGAGTCCAAAGGATTGTACCTTGAATTCACTTTCTTTTTTTCTCTTCTTTTTTTATTATTATGAATAAAGAACTCACATTTTCTATCCTTGTATATCCTTTACTTTTATTCAAGGTCCCTTCCCCCTCCCACCACATCAGGTTATTCTCTCTTCTCCACATCTCCCTATCACCCCAATGGGCAGGCGGTCCCAAGGTCCCACGGTCCCAATATTGCTTAGTTTAGCCTCCACTCCTGGCAAATCCAGTTTTCTCCTACCAACATCAAGACTGAGTCAGGTGTTCCTCTTGGCGGAGTGGGATCCAAGGTGGGAAATTAAATTTATATGTCTTTGTGAACTGAATATTATAGCTCTAAGGTCATTGAGTATAATAAAATTGATGTTAAGTTGGGGTATTTAAATGCATTTCCCAATCATAAAGTTTCTCTTTATCAATAGTAGGAAAAGCACCCAGGTATTCAAAGATTCAGGAGTTCTCAAAGAGCTTTTCATTCAAATAGAGGAACAGATATAAAGGCCAAACAAATCATCTGATCAGCATGCCAACAGGGGTGTGGATAAAGCTGTGTAGAGAGCAACAAAAGCTGCTCACTCCACCACCTCAGGCTCAGGAACCAAAACAGAAGAGGAAGAAAGACTGTAGGAGCCCAAGGATAAGGGCATTTCCTGGGAGATTTGTGTTTCTAGAAATGCTAGAAGCTATACCCATGACACGCCAACAGGACTATTTGTACAGGAGCTAAAGAAGGAGAACACCAATCAATGTCCAAACATGGACTGAGAAAGCTGACCAGGCCTCCACCCTACACAAAGAAGTACAGGAAGCTGGAAGAAATAGTCTTCCCTGGGGAAGAAGACACCAGTTTGGTATCATCTCTCCAGTGCCAATGGTCACCTCTGAAAACATACATACAAATAATATATAGGCTGAACATGGTATATTTATGCTATATATATATACACACACATATATACATATACATACACACACACATATATACATGTAACAACAATTAATGGAAAAAGAGGGCATAAATTTGGAAAACAGCAAGAAGGGATCTCAGGGAGGATTTCAAGGGAGGAAGAAAAGGAGAAATGATGTAATGAGATATTGTAATATCAAAAATTAAAAGACTAATTTGAAGGAAAAAGTGGCATGGTTTTTCCCACAGAGGACAGCTTTGATGGTGATGGTGAAGGGGGGGGTGCAGACAGACTTGCAAGGATGAGACATGCTTGCCAGGTCATAAAATAACAAGACCTGTGCTTTGACCTTAAGATAAATTCAGGGAATTTCAAACAGACCAAGTAGAAAAGAGAGTATGTTCAAGGACTGAGGAGAAGGTGAGCAAAGTGGGAGAGACCTAATGGACACTGTGTTAAGTAAGCTATAATGGCTGGCTCAATGGTAGAAAGATCCAGAAGGGTAAAAGGGGAAGGGCGAGGGGGTGAAGGGAGGAAAACGGAAGAGACAGAGATGGGAGATCATTCAAAGATGTTGGGAGAATTTTAAAATATTTCTTTGTTTTGCTTTTGTTTGGGGCTGGGCTGAAGCCTTCCTGTAAAAAAATGGAAAACACACACACATACAAAGTGTCAAGAGCTATTTTGGAGTTAGCATTAAAGAAAACCAGTAGGAAAATAAAGAAAAAAAAAAAGAAAAAAAAAAAAAAGAAAACCAGTAGGTAATTGAAATTACAGAATGGTATGCAAACAATAGAGGATAAACTTCAAGATGGTTGATATCAAATGGACAGAAGGGTTTTTTGTAGCCTACTATATGACTTTAGATCTTATATTTCTCATACATTGGCTAAAAGAGTATGGTTGATCATTCTCTATAAGGAAGCCACTAAACTTTTGAAAATATTGTAACACTCAGGAAGAAAGTCTGGGATGGCTAAATAAATTTGACAGCTATCAAAATATAAGTAGCAGGTGAATCAATTAAAAAGATTTGTTGAAAACTGCCTGTACTGGACACTTAGCTTACATTATCATATTTGATTCACAGAATAACTCATAAAATGCTGTCACTGCAGGAAGCTAGAGACAGATAAAGACTAGAGGGGCAGATAAGTGGAGCAAAATTGTACAAGCCAAATGCAGAGGGCTAAGGTGTGAATGAGAAACTGGGACATGAAAGTTAACCCACATTAAACAGTGGGACCATGAAATAAGAAGAGAGGGTTAAGGAGCAAAAAGTTTCAAAGCCAAAGAGGAAACAGTGAAGTTGGAATTGGAAGAAGACTGGAAGAAAAAGTCAGGACAGAGGAAAAGGAACTCACTTGTTTCAAAGGTATGTGGAAAGGATTATGTGGGGAAGAAAAAAGGATAGGCTAGTTAGTACTGGGTGTGGAGAACCACACATGTAACTCCTGTACTAGGGAGGTCTAAAGAATCAGCACAAGTTCAAGGCCAGCCTGGACCACGCAGAGAGATTCCATCTCAACAAAGCAAAATATAAAGTAAGTGAGTAAAAGAATAAACCATCACCAGTGAAAAAGGAAATGAAAAGTCTGTAGAATAATTCTGGAAGACAGTGGTACCACAGACAACCCTGAGGGTAGTAGCTAGGCAACAGGAAATTTAGGTAATTTTAGAGAATGAAAGAATGCTAGAGTGTATCAGAGCTTAATGGGGCCTATTAGTGCCTCATTTGCTCTTAATAAGAACAGCAGAGATGGTCTGTGACCTTAGCAGGGAAAGGAGATGCCTTATTTGTTCTCAATCTTCATATAGTTGCAAGGATTAATACTATCAATTTAAATATTCAGTAACCCAGTTCTTACCACAGAAACCTCCAGAAGAAGGTATAAAAATATTCTTTAGAGAAAGCATGCCATTTACATTTAGCAATAAGTTCTTAAGATACTTAATAGGCGCTGCATATTATATTTTAATCTACAAGGTTAAATTCAAGCAGCATATGCCAGAATTTGTTTTATTCAAGAATACTGAAGAAAAGTCTTCTGAGGCAAATAATCTGTTCAGTTTCAAATGATATTAGAAATGAGGGAAGCAACAGATATATAACATAATGTGTCAAGGGCAATAAAATAGTACAAAGTCATCAATGAGAAAAGCTAACAAGACTCAGCAATAAGTTTTATGTGGTAGAAAAGACCTGCATATTCATATATGTAATAAAACAGATTATTGGGAGATCCTCAATAGATTAAAAAAACAAACAGAAACCAAAAATGCTGAAGCATACACATTAATGTGTATACTTACACACACGTATTGTTTGTAGCCTGGACAGAAATATTTCAGACTGATATTTAAACGCAAATAAAGATATCTGAAATCAACATAAAAAAGATATACGAGCCTCTTCTAAATAATATTTTCCTGGACTTAAAATGAAAGAATTTTTTTCTTCTGCAGACTAAAGAGGCATCTTGTCCATGTATAGGAAAAACTACAGCATGAAACACTCACCATCAAGAACATAGGATTCACTAAACAGGTGCTCCTGCACATAATTAATTATCACAAGCGAGTGAATGTTAAGGCACATTATCTTCTGGTTGTACTTCATGGGGGTCAATTCAGCTAATGCGAGAGTCAAGGGTGTTACTTTGTGTTACCAAGAAAATGCTCAGACTGAAAAATTATTTAATGGCACAATGTTTAACCACTATGTCTAAGGAGAAGGAATTCTGACTGGCCATCAGGCAGCTAGTGAGAACATACCTTCTGTCTGGCTGGTGGGCCATGTGCCCAATGTCCTCTGAACAATCCTGTAACATAGGCTGGAGTTCTTCCTGGGGTGAGGGGGTGAGAGTAGCTGTGGACTGATGGCTATAGGACACAGCAGCTGGAGAAGATGCTGCCCCCCGGACAGGAGGGGTGGGGCCTCTTTCATCCTCCTCTTCTAACTCATCCTGTTGCAAATACATCCTTGCAGGCGGCACGGGACATGGCATTTCTTGGTCATAGCTACAATGAAGTATAAGAACGTGCAGTAAACTATTTGTATCCAAGAGTGCTGGGACTAAATTACTTTCAGATCTGTAGGTCTGGGTCTCATTAAAGAATCATTGTTAGGAAACAGCTCATTGTTAGGAGTTATCAGAACATACAATAGCATAGTATAGAGGTGGAAAAGTCTGACAATAAGGAATAGCTTTGCATAGTTGTTCCGGTGCATTTCCAACATAGTTGGGGCATTCTGGCTCTGTCATTCATAAGTTCTTTAGAAAAAGATGGGAAATGTACTGCAAAGGATCCAAGGTGATGTTCTAAACTGGGAGAAATCCTGTCAAGGGACTCCAGTTTTTCAGTCCAGCACCACACACATTTCCTCTGCCACTACAATAAAGAAGTATTGTTTCTTTAGTTGAATACAAGGCTGCTTGCTTTGTAATTAAGATTTTGAATGTAAAACAGAATGGCCTTGAGCAATCAAATGCCTTTCCCACCAGGATAGAGCTGCCTTGGGCATCAGGATGCAGACAGAGAAAGCAAGTTCTCCTCATCCTCTCACCCCAGGCCTGTTCATTTATTCTAATGGCAGATACAGACTATACTGTACACACTGCATACTGTTTTTTCTTTTTCTCTCTCCCTTTATTTATTTTTATACTATTTCAGAGAGACAGCAGGTCTTGCTTTACAGTCCAGGCTAGCCTCTATTTTACACTGACCACTATGCAGCAGCCCTGCTTCTGTCAGCCTTCATTTTTACCCCTAACCTACCGCCTGAGGCCTCCCTCTATCAGGAGAGCTGATGTTCAAATTCTGTGGTTGTTTTGTGTATTCTTTTACTTTTCTAATTCCAATGAGTTATCCGTTGCCCTTCTTGCCTGTTACCTTTGAGAAGCACTATATCTTGTTCTCATATCTGGACATCTTACAGAGTAGTCTTTATATTTTCTCAGTTCTGCATCAGCTCATCTCTATCCTGTTTGTAAACATCCAGAGTCAAGTTCTTTGCCTGTGTTTGCTGTATGAGGCACTGCATTAACCTTACAGCTCATCTCTTTGCTTCTGACCAACTGCCTTTGTCAGGATCTTCAATTTGCTCCAAATTTGCAAAATTAATTGTACACCACTCACAGATCATCCATTGACTCCAAAGCAATAAACTATTCTTTAATTGCATAAACAATAAAAAAAATAAACATGCCAAGGCTAAGGCAAAATACTTAAGTATATGTGGATCTGGTTTACAGCTGCCTTCCCAGCTTCCTCACTCCAGTCCATGTGTTTCCTGTTAGCTCTGCAGGAGTCCACATCTCTGTGTGGTCCCAGGATCCATAAACTCCCTGGTCTTTATTCAGAACCTTCTCATGTGTCAAGGTTAAGAACAACTGCCATTTGATCAGGAAGCCTTCCTTTTTCCCATTGAAAATCCATCCTCTTTGGGGTGCCATTGTAATGCCTGAAGGTTTTATTTTTTCTTTCTTCATATAAACTTCATATTAATTATGTGTGTGTGTGTGTGTGTGTGTGTGTGTGTGTGTGTGTGTGTTTGTACTCAAAGCAGTAACTACTATATTAAAATAGCTGGGACAACAAACTTTTAAAAACAACAGCTGAATGGATCTTTGTTACTTGTACATTCTGTGCCTGCAGACTTACTGACTCAGTAAAATTTATATGTAACCACAGATTTGGTCTTGGTAACATTTTCATGGTCATTCCTACATTTGACAGGGGTTCAAATCAAGCCACCTGCTGTGTATGTTCCCAGCTGAGGTTAAAAAAATATATAAATAAATGACTTGGAGTTCATGTTTATATGCTAAATAATTACCCCCTAACAAGTTTTTTAAGTTCCAAGATTTTTTCTTAAATTCTTTTGATTTTTACAAAATGTTGGTTATTTTCCTGTTTATTGTTACACCCAATGGAAGTGCTGAAGTACCACTAAAGTACAGGAGGTAATGATGGGCCTTATGGCCCTTGGAGGTGAATATGCTCAGAAATAATCTAGTGCTGTTGGCTGGGAGCATCATGTTAGGGAAGAACAGATGTTAGTTAAAGTACCTTAAACAAAGTGTCTATAAAATAAGAAGATGCTCTGACAAAATCATTGAAGAGGAGACTCTTAGACTCTTTCTACTTCTCTCTGGCTGTTCATATTCAGTAATTGAGCATCACCAGCAAAATACTTATAGATTTTTCCTATACATATTTTCTGTATAAGGACTTTACTTAATTTACTTAAACACAGTTTAAGTATTATTAGAAAAGTGAAAAATGGGACTTTATGGGCTGAGCTGAAACTATTAAAGACTTTTTGTAGAGAATACATTAATGAAACCTTATTTCTGTTATTTCAGTCACTGAAAAGACTCTGTTTTCAGGTAGATTATACTTTCTAGCTGTTTATTGTTTTAGGTGAGTTCTCCTTTGATGTCAATGATGAGGCTGTTTTTTGTTTTGTCTGGTGTACCATGTTCAGTGATAGATTCTGGAAAATGAAAACAGCACACTTGCTTCCTAAACATTACCATGTAGTTTATTTATACTTATTAAATGTTTTGAGAATCAATTCTGCAAAATTTAAATTTTTAAATAAACTGTAGCACAATGTCATTATCTAAGAGTGCTTTCTAGTATACTGCGCATTGTATAGATTGATGCAATTGTTCTAGAAAAATTCAACATGTGACAAGGAAATTCTAACATTGTCAGGCATTGCTTAATGTCAGGGATACATTCTGGAAAATCCATTGTTAGAGAACTTTATCATTTCGTGAACATTACAAAATACACTTTCACAAATCTGGATTTGAACCTATGGTCCACTTCTTAGTTGTGCGGCCTGCTGTAGTTAATATAATAGATAACAGAAACACATGTATTTGCATTTCCAGAGACACAGAAGATGCAAAATGTACAGTGGCCATGCAAGCCTTGAATTCCAGCACTAGCTAGGCAGAGGCAGAGGCAGAGGCAGAGGCAGAGGCAGAGGCAGAGGCAGAGGCAGAGGCAGAGGCAGAGACAGAGGCAGGAGTGTCTTTGTGAGTTTGAGGCTGGCCTGGTTTACAGAGCAAGTTCCAGGATGGGTAGGGGTACACAGAGAAAACCTGTCTTGAACCCCCCTAGCTTGAAATGTAAGATGAAAACACTATTGGGTAGGGATTTTCCATTCTATTATAATCTTATGAAATTAATATCATCTAATGTTTTGACACTGATGTCAGTGGATATATGAATATACTTGAAATATCATGAAAGCATGTATGTATGGCTCTATACATATGAGCTTACATATACATACAACTTTTATATATGCATACATGTACACGTGTATGTAATTAGATGTGTATTCATGTGAATAATTACATGCCTCTGTGTGCATGTGTAAAGATATGTGTGTCAAAGAAGTTTCCTAAACTTTAATCCATATCTGAGACAGCCTTAGGAAGAGCTTCTATATGTACATATAAAACATGTGTATATATAATACATGTGTGTAATTTTCAGACTCGAAGGAACTTTCCTAAACCTTAATTCCTGTTTGACATTTCCTTGAGGAAGACTGTTAAGTCCTGCTGTTTGATTTAGAAACTGGTGCTGGTGAACCTGAGGGAATCTCATTTTGGCGATACAGGTGAACGCAGATTTGTCTGCTCTGATCATGTAGGTTGCACCTCTCACCATGGTGGCCCCTTACCTTTCATCTACAGACAAGCTGTACTCTTCACTGTTGCTATGTGGGGGAGGATGAGCCGGGGGAGGGGGGAGCAAGTCTGCCCAGTTCATTCCGCCCTGCTTGGGTGCCTTTGGTGTTCGTGCCCCTTTCTTGTGCCCCTGACTCCCTAGAAAAGAAATAAAATACAGGTCTTTTGTTTCTGACCTTTACATTTTATTTTCCATTATTAAAGAGGTTAATATTTTCTCCTACAGTTCATTACACACACACACACACACACACACACACACACACACACACACACACACTTCTTTATTAAGCAGAATTTGGTACAAAAGGAAAGGCCAAATGCTGCCAAGTTCAACTGCCAAGTACATAGTAAAGGAAGCAACATAAGCTTAAATGAATTTTACAAGTCATATCATTAATAGCAATCTTCCTACAGCAATTAATTGCATTATGGATTATCATCTGAAACAAATGAGCTGTGAATATATTTTCTGGAGTGCCTTTTTATTATTTAATTGCTGAATCCTAAAATACAATAAAATACAGATACGATCTATTAGTATTCTACTGTTGCATTAAATCACTGAATATATATATAATTTGTACTTGTCCCTTGGAATGTTTCAGGCACAATGAAATTGCTTCTTTTCTTGGGGAAGGAAGGGAGGGAGGGGTAAAATAAATTGCCAGAAGAACTAATATATTAATGACACAAGAAGGAGAAAAGTGCATTAAAAAGTATTTTTACCACCATTTCTATAAAGATAATACAGATATATTATATAATAATAATAAAGATGATGTTCTTGAATATTTAGATTGAAATAGCCCAATTTTCAATTACTATGGTGTTTTGATTTTAGAACTTACTTATTTAAACATTGGTATCTAAACTAATTTTTAGAGACTTTTAAGTCAGAAGATAACGGTGCAATGAAACTCTCCCACTTATGGTATTTCAGATCCATTACACACACCAAGTCTGTAATTATTTTTTCTCAGATGAGCCCCCAATATCACAAAATTACTTTAATTTTTTTACTATGACTCTGTAACAAGTCCCAAGGGAGATGAAGCAGGCCTTGGCTTATTCAACAAGCTTTTAAAATGATTTTAAGTCCCTTGCGACTTTTCAGGCACAGGAACTGTTTGTCATGCTAGCTGTTCTTGGGCTGGTCTGTTATTGCATCACGTATGGGCTGAAGGGCAAGCCAGCTGTTAATAATAAAGGTGGTGACTGTCAGTCACATGCCTGTGCCTCTGTGTTCTCTTACACCTTCAGTTGCTTGGATTGGGAGGACCATGGGGCATGAGTTATGGAGTTGGCATTAACCCGGGCCTTCCTCTTGGTTTCCTCATATACTTCTTCCCTAAGAACAGCATCTGCCCTAAGATGCTAAACAATGCAGCCCTCCCCTGAATTTCATTCACCTGCTTTGCTCTCCTCCACCTAGCATCACAATTCACATCTTTGGAATCTTTTCACCAAACACCCATAGGATAACCATCAATAACAGAAGTATCAGCATCAGGAATCTAAAGTGAGGAGTGGAGGAGTCAATAGGGAAAAAAAAATCCATAACCTAGAATTATGTTCTTCCTTATTGATATATGGTTTTCTCTACAAACAGCTAAGAATTCAAAGATGAAGTGACATACAATCAACCAATACTTAAATATTATATATGATTTCCCCAAAAACAAATACTTGAAATTTTATCCACAACAAAGGGTTTAGTTGCTTTGAAGAAGAGAAGGAAAAAAATCTTATAACACTCTGAAAAAAGAATATTCAGTACAATCTGAGAAAAATCTAAAATGGTAAAGAATCATTTCTAAGCTCCTTAAATTCACATAATTTCTAGCAAGTCTAGAAAATGCCAGACCATCACACCTCAGTTAAAGGAAGATAGAAAACTGCAAATGTGAGGATCATTATAGAAGTGGGCACAAAGACGCTAGCAACAATGCCTCCAGTCCCCAGGAAGCAGCATTCTTCCCTGTCCTGGAGAAGCATGCTCCACTTAAGATCAATCGCTCTGTTCTCACTGTGGTGTGACTTGCCACATGTTAGTTCTAATAATGAACCGCCTTTAATTACAAAAACAGGACTTAACTGCCAGCAAACTCCCATCTGCAGCCCTATCAGGAAAACAGCTGGCAGACAGCTGCAGCCGCGTGGACCCACAGGGAAGCCTCACTGTGGCTTCTGAGGCAGGACAGACTGAGACCTGGAAGAAACTTGCTGAGCTTTCCAGCAAGAACTGGAAGATCTCGGAGAGACTGGGAACTAAGACAGGTTCTTAAAACTTAAGCTAGGTTCCTGCCATTCTTCAAGCCCAGATTATTGTTTCTGAGGCTTTCTTCCCTATAAGTGTACCAAGTGGTACCCAGTTAGCAAATTAATCACATATGTGCTGTTTTGGGCTATATTTTGGCTAAGGGATGAAAAAAAATTTCAATTGCATTGAAAAACTGTTTTCTACTTTTGACTTTGCTAATTCAGTAACAAAAAAGGAAACATGATGCTTGTATGTGATGCCAAGTAGGAAGCAGTTTATTGAGCAGACAGGGCTTTAAATCATAAACCAGACATGTGTTGGGGACTCCTAGGATACCAAGTGATGATACCAGTCACTTCAGTACAAAAGTTCATTGGCACACGGTTCATCATTTCTTTTTAAGAGAAAGACTGCCTTTTTTTTTTTTTTTTAAACTTACCAGATGTACTACTGCCCCGATCTGAGCTGTTGTAAGATCCTCCTGTATTCTGGTCAAAGGATTGGTTGTACGGAATGGTTGGGGGGATTGTATCATTTGCCCGGTAATCTAAACATTTCAGATAAAAAGAACAAAACAAAACAATAACTTTATTTTCTCTGTTATTTCACGTTTGTTTGGCTTATATTTCTAAGTAACTGAAGAAGCCAGCTGGATTGTTTCCTCCTCTGGTTTCATTTTGTTTTTCGCTTCAGATTATCAGGAGAGAAAACGCTTCTAGTCAAAATGGACACACCCACACCCACCCACACACACGCTTTTAAATATAATAACAAGGAATGTGGACACAGCTTTGTAGTACAGTGCATGTTTCATATGCATTCGGACTCACTCAAATGCCCAGAATGGTATGCTTATGAATTATCCCTCCCTCCCTCATCTGCTTCCCTCCCTCTCTCCATCCTTCCTGCAGAGAAGTAGAGGCAGTGTAAACCAAAACAGCCACCAATTGCACCCAAACCTAAATATCTGTTCATTCTCTTAGGTTGCCTGTCTGCTTAAGCACACACCAAGGCTATGCTTTATAGCTGAGCTTCAAATAGTTACATATTTAGTAGATTTGCTACATATGCAACTCTAGTTATATAATACCAAAACTGAGACAAGTCAGCAACATTATATCTAGTAAAAATATATCCCCAATAAGAAAATACAGTATCTTAGTTCAGCCCAGAAATGCTACTGCTCGCTTGGGCAGGGGTGGAAAGGCAAACCGTAAGCCTGCCACTGGCACACAGACAACACTTTGTCAGTCTGTTTGCATACCAGAGCATTTATTATACTTTTACATACTCGATTTGATCTCAAACAATATAAATAAACACAAATTCTAAACTATTTTTACACAGGACTGCTAGACCTTTCCAAGGCTCACAGAGAAAGCACATAACATGGCAGGAAAATGTGGCAACAGTTTGAACCACCACAATGAACTCCATGACTATAGAGACTATGCTAGCCTTGTCAGGATTTGTCATGAACTTATGCAGAGGTCTTAATGGACTTCATTGAATTGGGTTATTTTATCAATCATGTGCTTTTTTAAACTTGAGAAAAGGTAAAATGACTTTATTACGAAATTAAAACATATAATATAGAATTATTAATAATATATAATGAAATGCTTAAGTTAATCCTTGGCAATTTTGAGTAAAACTCAAGAAAATAAATCCTTGTGTCTAATTACTTGGAGTAAAATGCATCTTTTACTTGTGTATTTGCACAACATTGTCCCATCTATTTAAATTAGAGCAATATTGTTTTTCCTAGAGATTTGACTTTGCACATGAGGTTATTACAGCAATAGCCTGAAGAACTACAAAGAAATCAAATACCTATCTCTTTCAACCCACAGGCAGTAGCCTGAAGAACTACAAAGAAATCAACTGCCTATGTCTTCCAACCCACACATTACAATACAGAGACATTCCCCTCAGGCCATACAATACCATTCCAGTGCTTTAAGTTAATATTAAACTCAATTTATTTTAGGTTCTATACTGATAGACTTCAATCAGGTCAACCACAGAAATTTAGGTCCTAGAATTATACATTATAGCAATCAGAGGACCACATGAAGTGATACAAGAAATTGAACCACTTCTCCGGTTCACGTTTAATTTAATTATTTTTCTTCAGTTTGATAGAAAAATGCCATTCGTTTATATGACCATGTAGAAGCAATTATCTTCCATTCTCAAGTGGAAAGGATGGAATAGTCTATTTATTGAGAAGGTGAGGTATTGTGATGGCTGTACATCTGCCTTATGAATAAAAGATTGCATGTCCTAAGCAATCCCTCACCTACTATTAAATTTAAATTAATCTCAAAACCATTTGAAAATACTTATATATTATTATAAAAATCAATTTTCCAAGGTTATTGTTGTGCTAATTAACTCTTTGACATTGGAAATTTGGAAGCCTAAGAAACAAGAACGATTTCACTCATCAAAGGAAAGATTTGGCTTGGTAGTCACAGAGCAATTCTCAGTTAGTATTGGGGTTAAGCGTATCTCTACAGAAAGGGGTGGGAACAAGTGCAAAATCCTTCACCTTTGTTCAGCTTGTTTTGCTCCATGATGTTGTACTGAATTGGTGCCACTTCCTGTTTCTGCTGACCTGGAGGCTTCCAGTGTTTCTCGCTGGAATCCCCGCTGCCATTGTTCATATTGTTGCTGAGGTTTGCCTGGATGAGCTGCGTGGTGGCATAGGGAGTAGGCTGCCCTGATGGATTGACAAAACGCCCGTCCTTCAGATTTGGGCTATTGAAGGTTTTCATCTCATTGATTTTGTTACTAAGGTCCACATCACCATAAACAGTTGACTCAGGGAGCATCAGATTTGTTTGTTTGTTATCCAGTTGGTTGTTATAATTTGCTATACAATCAGCTACGTGCAATGAAGAGGAAAAGGAAAAAGTCATTCTGCATGGTTATTCGTCTTAAATCTTTTTTCTCTAAGAAGCTTCCTGAGTTATAATGAGATTGGTTTATAAATTACAAGTGTACCTAAGATGAACAGAAGAAGTAAAATATTCACAGGGGTTTTCAAAGGAAACCAAAATTTGAGAAAATAAAAATACTCGTAAGTTTTTGTGTAGGAGCCAAATAGTGTGGAATCTGTGTCATATATGGTCCACATTACAATAGCTTTTCCTTAAGTAACTCCATCAGTAGGAGTTCCACTACTACATATATAAGTAGAGCTGTTTGTGTGGCCATTACATCTCCTAGTCTCAGATTACTGACCTATGTGAAACTACTAGTTAGCTATTAAAACAACAGAACTACGCAATATGTCGAGGACTCAGACCAGGGCTAAGTACACCTTCTAACTGTACTATCAAAGTTCTGATACTTCAATGTTTTATAAAATGCTTCAATTCAGAGCCAAGAGGGAAAGGGAAAAGTAATAGTAGATAGTGCCCAGGAGGATTTCATTAGTTCATTATTTGGACAAACAGGATAATCATTATGGAAGAGAAATAGAACAGAACCATTGTTCATGGTTTCATAATGATACCCCATGAAGTCTAAAATGACAATAATGACGACAAAATGAATCATGGACACCGGGGTCATTTAATCAAATAAAGACGAAAATAATATCTCGTATGTCTAACATCTCATTATCATGCTGATTCTACCACCACTGAGCTAATTAGAAACTCAGTAACATATGCATGGATGTATTTAAAGCCTGTAGTTCAAACTATTAAAAAAAATCAGAAAGAGCTAAAGTTATATTTTAAGTTAAAACATTTTAAATTGAAAAGTTGTCATGGAAGAATAACATTATTTTATTCATGGTGCTCAAAAGAGGCACCAACATTAACAGATTTCTTGGAGAATTAGCTTTCAATGGGACATCTTTAAAAGTGATAAATAAACATGCTTGCTACTTATGAGGAAATCAGGATCATAATCTTAAGAACTTGCAATTTCCCTTTCCTACTGAATTCAACCACTCTGCATCATCTGTCATACACCACGGAGCACAGTTGTTCAGTTTACCTGGCCTGTAGTAATTCTACCTTTAATTTTTAGGCATTAGGTTTTGCTTAGTAGCAAGAAGGAAATACAATGGAAGCAATATGATTTGAAAACCTCATCATGTTTTGGCAGCTTTTCTATATGAGGTTTTATGAAATAGTTTGTTTGTAACCTTGGTCTCCCTTTACTCTACATTGGCAGTATAGCAGTCACTGGTCACATTTGACTACAGAGCACTTCAAATGTGGCTAGTACGCATGAGGAAACATTCAATCAATTTGAATTGCAAAAGCCATCTGTGGCTCTCCTATTGGACACCATAGCTCTGGATGTTACTTTAAAGTGCTGCCAGCATTTTCTCCTTCCTGTTAGTGTCCACACTGTCTTTTATTTAGGGTTGAGGTGCTATCAGTCTAGGCCATTTGAGCATGGAGCAATGGAGGACACAGTCTTGTCACATGGATAAGAGACATCTACACTCAGTGAATGGGACCCTAGAATTACTTTAAGGATAGACACAGAGACTGTGTTTGATTTTCCTCACAAGGAATATGTAGAGCATATTCATCTACAGCTCACTTTCCCTGTCTCCCTGTTTTAAAGCCCATTCACTTTTCTGCTTCCACAGTCCTATCTTTTGGTTCTTTACAAGTATTTTAGTCTCAAAAGTTCTGAATATTGGGACTTTGTTTTGTTTTTGTAAGAAGCAATTTTATCTTTCCTTCTTTATCTTGCAAATTCCACCTCCGTGCTTTCTCTGATGTTGTAGGTAAATGGTATACAGTACACAATAAATGTAGGCAGACATTGCTGCTGTGTGTTTATATGTGTGTACACCAATGAGTATCCTTGCTTTAGGATTGGTTTTTCTATTATAAAATCTGATTTAAAAATTTAGTTCATCAGAAGAATTTGTTAATACTGTTGAAGATTATCACTATTTTTGCCACTAAGAATCTCTTTTTTTTTCAGATTTATTGACCTTTAAATAGTCATAATAAAATTAGAATTATAAATACTCTGGCTTTTGTCACAATTTCATTTTCCCTTTTATCCTAGAATTTGCATATTCTATTCTCTGGAAATGATAGACAGAGAAGTATAGATATTTAGGGATGGAGAAATTATTTAACTAGTCTGAATTGTTACATATTATTTTATGACTTCCTAAAATTGTTGACCAGTTTCCTTTTTATTGAAGAGGAACACATGGTATTTTTTCTGGCTAATTTCTGTGAGACTGGTATCTTTTGAGCCCTGGCTGTGTCCCTAACCTGGGCGACTGTAGGTGGTCAGATTGCTGTCACTGTTCCCATTGGCCGCTGTGCAGCAGTTGATGGAGCACTCATTATGATTGTTGCCAGTGTTGGGCCATGTGTCCGCCAGCCAAGGCTGTGTGGCAGGTTCACTAATGTTGAGAAGTCCTGGCCTAGAGGAAGAAAACAATACAGAAAAGTAAGCTCTTAAAAAATGATTCCTATTCAAGATTTCAGCAAGCATTTTATTTCATTAATCTCACCATAATATAGTGAGCTGTACCAAATGACACTATGGTGCTTTTTATCTGACAAACAGGCAATTGTAATATCATATTCTATGAGGTATCTTGATGGACACATCCATAAATCTGTATTTCAGTGTTAAAATCTCTACTGTCTGTAATTTTCACCTCCCTTAAAGTCATGATGGTTAAAAATTAAACACACTGTCTAAAATTATCAATGCCCAATTTTGAGTCTTATAGGTAGGGCCCACTGCCTGATTTCATTTTTGACCCGTTAAAATTGATTTATTATAAAACAGAACAGTAAATAAACTGAACAAGTAGATCTTTCTTATAAAGCATGTTTGCATATTTTTCTTTTAAGTCGCACTTCTTTAAAAAAAAAGTGTGGGGCCCTAGAGCATCCTGTACAATGCTACATCCATGGTACAGTGGTACATCAGTGTGTTAGGATGCTGCTTTGTAAGCTTGTCAACTCTAGGGGTAATGTCATAATGTCCCACGATGAAGCTTAAAGTGCCCCAGTTCCTGCATGATGGAAAGCTAATGAATAAAATCTGATAAAATAAAGATGTTGACAAAAAGAAATATCAGTGCCCCCTCCACACAACTAATGGCAATCTGCTTTCACTCTGGGGAGGCACAGGGCATGTGCTGTAATGAATGGGTGACCTGGAGCACTGTTGCCAAGGAATCAAACAGCAGTCTGTGTGTTTTTACAATACTGACTCCACTTGAACTCAGCATAAGAGATAAAGGGCATGAGATTTGCTGTGCAAACCACAATAGAGCAGGCTATACTACAGATGAGTCCAAGCATTTTTATTGTCATTACTGAAGTACAACTACCAGACTTCTCATTTAGCTGGGAAGCACCAACTTCGTATTTCCATCTCCATAGCTTGTTTTTATTTGGTCATATATGTTGTTAGAGCTATGACTTGTTATACAAATGATGGCTATTTGAGGACTAATTCATTTCAGATAAAGATTATGGATTGATAATTTTTATAGCTGTGTCATATGGAAGTATATACATATTCAGTTGAAATGACTCTTGCTTATAACATGTAAACCATTGTTCTGAGTTCTTTAAATGTAGTCACACATTTAAATATTGTAATTTTATGGGTTCAGACTCCTATTTTTTGCAGAAGAGAAAACTGGGTCATGTGAGAAGAGTTTGGATACTTGTGTGCACAGTGAATGAGTGTGTGGCAGAGCTGAGCTTCGAACATGGGCAATGGTCCCAGTGTCCGCACTCTGATGTGGCAAGTTATAAACACACACAGAAACCTGTGGCTTCTCTCATGTTCCCAAACACTTAGTAACAGGAAAAATGAAAAAAGTGTTTTATAGTCTCAATAAAGCTGTTAAAATTGTGCTGTTTAATTATTAAAATTGTTGATAGAAACATACTTTGACAAACAATGTTGCTGAATCATTGAAACTTTAAACATTAAAACCTAAGTTAGGGCATGGCTATTTGAGGATTGCAATAGATTTTAGTTATAGGAAATATGGATCGAATAATGTTGAACTTTCTAAGTTTATTATTTTATTTTGTCTGAACTTAAGCCTAGAATGTTGTCACTGTTGCAGCTACCAAGACTAAAACTGTATTTGGTACTACAGAGACACTATGGTATATATGAAGTATAGATCAAGTGGAAAATTCCCAGACTGCCTTGCATGTTTCAAAAGGAACAGACAGTGTTTTTATGCTACTGTGATTCCCTCTGAAGAAACACTGTTCCAGTGAATGCTTTGATATCATCATAGGCTTAGAGAACTTCTCACATAGATGGGTGATTTCCAGCAGCAAGTAAGATCAACAAATCACACCTTGGGCTTCTGTTTAGACTTGAGTTTGGAATGAAAATTCCTCTCAGTGAGAAGGTAAAACATGGCTATTGTCCCATTATGAAGCTTAAAGGGCCAGGTGTGTATTCCAGAGGTCTTAGGGAGGCAAGAAGTGTACAGCTGCTCTCAGATGGGCGTCTGTGTCTCTTGCAACTAACAATTCTAAGGGCTCTGCTTATTCATTTAAACTTATTGATCTAATGTGTAACTTTAGCTGCCCAAAAGAAGCAAAGCATGCAGCATTGACTGGCTCAAGTATGTTAAAATAACTTTCTATGATTGCTTCTATTCATAGATTATGGAGATTCATTTGAGTTACAGCAAAACAAACAATGAAACAAACAACCCAAATATGCTCTAAAAATTACATGCCAATTGCTTTCTAGTTTTCCTTTTTCCATGACTTCAGATATTCCTATCTCTCACTCCAAGAGCACTTATTTGAATTGATAAACCACAACAGAACTACCACAGAGTCTAGGAGCTGTGGAAAAATTATGCAGTATCCCAGTAGTGAAGGCTGTCAGCCCATTGGTTGTGTTCTCCCCCTGGCTCCATGAATGAGAGTATCAAAGCCCTAAGAAATGTGTAAGAGTTGCCAGTGTTTTTAAGAGAAGCAAGATGTGGGTTTTATCCATTCTGTGTGTCCTTCTCCAACAGGAAATGTGGTATTGGCCTGCTTTTCCAGGCAAGGCTGACCTTCACACACTCTCCTCCTTCAGGTTTCCCTAGTTTTTCCCTAGTTCATGCTGTGGTTTGGAATTTAAGTAGGTTTTCTTGGAAGAGGCAACTGGAATGTTTGAGGCATGATAAACATATGAGTGAGAACAGCTATTTAATATTGCTATGCTCCTTCTGGATTGCCGCACACTCTTTGTCCTTTGCATGTTGGGAGTAGGTCTCTTGGTTTAACCCCAAGTGTTCATTCTTTTTCTCTAAGGGATAACTAAATCTATGATGTGAAGAACTATAATATTTTTACATAGCCTTTTCTTTTATAAAATGGAAAAAATCCAATCCCAAATAATTCTTAAAAGACAAAATGGGGGCCTTTGGCATTCATTAACTAACTAGCCATTTGTCTTTTTCTTAGGTTATCAGTGACATCGTTGAAATACAGTCCCTTCATTTACCGATGTCACCTAATGAATTAGCTTGATTACATACTAAAAATTCATTTATGGAGCTGGGTAGAAAAATCAGTAAGGGGTTTGTTGCTCAAGGATGAGGATCCAAGTTCGAGCTGCAGAAACCAGGTAAAAATCTGATTGTGATGGTAGATGCTTGCTCACTATCTCTGATATCCCAGCTCTGGAGAGAAGCCTGGAGGTAAACACCTGGGCCCACTAGCCAGCCAGCCTCACCTACCTGGTGAGCTTGAGGAAAGTGAGAGACCCTGTCTCAAAATCTAAAATGGATAAATCTCGAGGAGGAACACCAGTGGGTAACTGTTAGCTTCCACAGGCCATGTACATGCAGGTATATACAAATGCCTCTGCAATATATACACTCACATCAATTCATGTAGTAATCACAAACTGTGGATTCACTACAGACCAGGATTTCACATTTTATGGTCACATGTAGTAATAGACACTAAGCATTAATAAACTTTTCTATCAAAATCTAAACACCAGCCACCAGAGGCTTTGTGTGTTCTAGAGTTTCTGTTGTGATCGCTCACTTTTGTCTCCAACTCAGAAGCAGCTATAAACAGTATTTTTTTTAACTTTAAAAAAATCCCATGTGTATGTGTATATCTTTGTGAGAGTATGCACATTGTGCCTTCAGAACCTAGAAGGGGGTGTCTGATCCCCTGGAGCTGGAGCTACAAGCAGTTGTATACCACCTGGGGTGAATGCTGGGAGTACAACTTAGTTCTTCTGCAAAAGCAGTGCATGCTCTTCCTAGAGGTCCCATCTCCACAGCCCCAGCAGAGGTAGGGTGTGGTCTAAAACTACAATTTAATCATGCTTGATTAAAAGGAAAAGTAGCTGATTTACCTCATGTTTATCTGAGCTAGTTCTATGGAAAATATTTCATAGGAAACTATCAAAAGTCAGACCGGATAAACTGGCAAGGCATGGTCAGTAGAAAGCCATCTTTAGACTAATCCAAAGAACTGTGTGCAATGTCATGACCTGTGTGCACAGAAGACAATGCTACATGGGCAGGCTGGCCTAGCAATAAAAGAATCTGTGGACTTTATGTGTTATGCGGAATTTGGGTTTGATAGATTACACGTGGAACCAAGGTCCTGCTGGTAACAGTTTCTTCAGGAGTGGAGACATGATTAATACACATCCCAAAGATGATTCTTGCCTAAGCTGGCAGAGAATTTGCAGGAGTAGTTTTAATAAAAAAAGATGTAGCTGAAAATCTTCATTTAACCATTGCCTCATCAACATTCCTGCACCTTCTATCATTTCATGGGGTCAGTGACAGTTTCTACTGAGGACTGGAAATAAATCCACTTCATTGCTAGGCATCTGCTTTTAAATTTAAATAATTATGTGTTCATTATTAGAAAAGTTTACAATAGAGAATTTAAGAACTTTATAATTCTTGATCCACACTAAAAGCATTTAATGCTTCATATGCATTTCTGCTATTGTTTCCCATGTGATAATTTTGTTTCTCTAGGTTATAAATGTGTGAGCATGTACATACATGTCCATGCACAGAGGCCACTGTCAAAAAAGCTGAAGTCTGTAGTCTCTGTAGTCTTAAGTACATACACAAACGGCAATGGCTAAGTAATCAGGCATTCCAAATTTACCTAAGAGGAAATGTTCCTATGCCAGAGGCTTATTCATGAATGCCTGGGCTGTGCCTTACATGGAATTCCCCAGAATGCAAAAATATGCTGTGGTTTAATTCTTGAATTTAGTGGATTTATTTTTTCTGCAGACTACCTAGTTTGGGGAGTGTTCTGGAGGCTGGCTTTGTTTCACAGATAAGAAAACAAGAAGTTAATGGTACCCAGGAATGAAAAGATTACTGTCTATTGCCACATTTGCAAAGCTTTAGTTAGAAGCAGACAACCTCTTCTTCTAAATCACTCTTTGTTATACAGCGAGTTCAGTGATGTTCCTATCAGACGCTCCATGGATTCAGGAATAATAGCTTATTCATTTTTTCAGATTATTAAACTGTACACAGAAAGACACTCTGTAGGTTAAACGAATTGGAATTATGAAATAGTTATGTTGGAAGGTTTTTTTTTTTTTTTTTATTTTCCTTTCCTCCCCTGCCCCTCATCATCTTGATGTTACTGAATTTTTCGGAGTGAAAAAAAAATCACCTTATTGTGGAAAATACTTAAAGCCTGTCTCCTGTGATTTACACCCTGTTTCAGTCCCTTTAAAAAGCTTTCTGCCACCTCAATTTGTGATTTCTCTGTGAATACATTACAATTCACTAAATAACAGTCACCAAAAAACCATAAATGTGGAACTGAGGTTCATTTTAATTAGAGGTGAAAAATCTCTTTGTTAACAAGCTACCTAGGTTTCGTCTTTTAAATGTCTTATTTCCTTCCAATTGTCGATGTACATTATGCTATATTCCTACCAAGAACAAACAGCATCCACAACTTCCAAGCAACTGCTGGATTCAGCAGGTTTTCATGTGAATGGCTTTCTTTGATAGTGTCTGTTAACTAGCTATATTTCTTAATCTTCATAAGTGCCACAGCTTAATCACTTTAACTCCTTGTAATCATCTGCTAAATCAGCAAGTCTGTTTTTCTTGGGTGAAGTGCTCCCTCTCGTGGTCAAGGACTAAAATGCATCCACTCATACCAGTAACTGTAAACCCCTTGGCTTAAAGAATACATACAGCTAAAGGGAGAGATCTCATCAAAGTATTTGAACAAATTTCACATGGAAGCTGACTCTTTGAACAAAGGAAGAAATGTCACTGAGAAAGATGGAAAGCGTTGGAATACCTCTTTGGATCTAAAAATACAAGTAAGATAATTACCTCCCTCCACTGCTGACGGCTTCGCCTCCTCTTTGATAAGTTACTAGAATATTACAATAAAGAGAGAGAGAGAACAATTAATAGACATGTTTATATAGCAGCAGACATCATATTCATGAACTTTCTAGAATGTCATTCTGTCTCTCTTTCTTCCTAGAAACTTTGGAAAAGCCATTACAAGATGTAGCAGATTCTTGCTCCATCTAGGAATATTTTAGAAGATGGTTTTTAGATTAAATATATATTATTATTAATTTATGAGTAATCCAATATGGTTGCAACAGGCAAAATGAAAAGTTCAGTATGCTATTACTAAGTACAACTCATTCATATGTATATACTAGCATCTCTATAGATTTATTTAGAATTTCTTACCAGATAACACAATTCTATGATTTCTGTATGTATAATCTTAAATTTAGAGTATAAGAAAACCTGTTAGACTATTTTCCCAGAAGAAGATACAAAATAAAGAAAAGATACATGCTCAAATAAACCCTCTTTCCATACACAAAGACTTATGCCAAGTTGTAACAATTAATGTGACCTATGTATATGTGGCTTGTGAAAACCCTTTCACATTTCTATCAGATATGATGCAAAAATATTTTAATGCCATTTAAGGATTAATCAATTTTGTTTTGGCCAGAACAAAAACAGACTTATAAATAGTTAAGCAAGGAGTTAAGAAGATTAGCTTTCCTGTAAATACAGACACATTTTCTAAGAAGAAATGTGTTTTTAAAAGCTGCCAAGTTCCCGCTACTTAGAAAAACTCCAAACTGGAAGTCTGCTAGGAAGAGATAACTGTGCCCAGTGATCCCAATAACTGGATTAAAAACTGAGGACACATAACTACAGGGACATCTTTGGCTGGAAGATTTGTTCTTAAAGAAACTGAATGAAATCAGAGGAGGACTCTAACTTGTGGGAAATGAAGTTTATCTCCATGTAGGATGGAGATTTGGGGTGCCTCTGAAAGTATTAATTTTATGGACAGAGACCGACAAAGGAGAGAAATTTTTGTATTGTTGGAAAACTTGAAAGTTGAAGTCAAGGGAATAGGATGCATGGTCTAATGTGAACTAATCAGTAAGACGATTAGTGAGTTAAGTCATGCTAAGGGGGGGAAACGTGTACTTGTTTACCGGAGGCACATGCGCACAGGCTAGGCTGCAATGTGGCATGCAGAATATGGAACTGCCTTGAGTAGATGAAAGGCAACACTAACCATCTCTACTTTGAATGCATGCGTGGCATAAGGAAATGAAATAGTGCCTTCTGTGTAAGCCCTTTCCCATGTTACCATTCAGAGGGAGCCAAACTGACAAATAAGAGCATGACACATGCGAAACTAACAAACGGAAGGTGGGGGGGGGTAAGTACAAATAGATACCTGTTGGTGTGAAGGTAAAGGACGGGACTGAAAAATCAAAACAAAATATAAACTAGTTATTAAGCTGAAGAGAGAAAGGGGAACATATCACATTAGTATAAATCAAGCAGACAGCTGAACATAACACAAATGTAAATAACCAGGCTGGTAGGTTTGACACTCTGATATATGAATAACACCAAATCTGAAGTGTTTTTTTTTTTTTCTTTAAGTGGCTTGTCTCTACAGGTACCATTCTGAAGTGTCTGACGTTCTAATTCTTTCAGGAGTCTGGATTAGCCTGCAAATGACCTTGCATTTAGTAACACAGATTCTGCCCACGGCTATAGTACAAACAGGAATCCTCCACTATTCATCATTTCCAAACACTGCATGATGGATTCTTAAACAAGGATTATTAGGGCTGTGCTGGGGTCTTATCTAGACATCTGAAAGTAAATGCTTAGTAAGTGGAATAATAGGTGTAAGAGAGTCTGCATTACTGAGAGGGGGAGAGAGGAAGGAAGAAAGGAGAGAGAGAGAGAGAGAGAGAGAGAGAGAGAGAGAGAGAGAGAGAGAGGGAGGGAGGGAGAGAGGGAGGGAGGGAGAGAAGGAAGAGCAAGGGAAGGAGGGAGGGGAAGAGAGAGAGAGAGAATCACGTAAGTCATACTGCTTTACTGATGAGAAATGCCTGGCAGCACAGAGACAGGGTAATGTGTTTTGTTTTTTTAACATCCTAAAAATTTGTAAATGGATAGGAAGACAAGAAGCTAAAACTCCAATTTCTCTGTCATACTTTACATTTAGAAGCTTTCTAGGAGCAGATGGAACATTTAATGCCATCCTAGAAGCTGAACAAAAGAATAATAACACCCCCTGGAGCACCTTCACTCTCTCTGCAGTTATAAATCTTAATCTAATCAATAATGCCTGAAATTGAACTGCAGACCTCAAAAGTAGCAGCCTGGCCTCCCCCACTTTCCCCATCTTCTCCCTTTGCTGGGTGTAGGCAAGTGCCACAGCAATCTCAATGCTATTTCATAGAGAAGAAGACTAAATGATTTTCCAATCTCTCCTCTTCAACTTAAAGTAAATGCAGGCCTAATAAAGAAAGCAGGAAAATTCCTTCCTTACAGATTAAAGATCGCTTTCAACAATTCTTTAGGGCAAATAAGCTGTAAGATTGACTATTTATCATGTATCAAAACCCAGTAAAGTATATTTTCCATTTACACATCAATAAGAAATTGGTGTTAGGATCTGAGCTTTGACAGGAACATGCTGGAAGGCTGTAGCATGCCCACTTTGCTAACCACTTAATACTAGCATATTAGAAAGAACAACAACAAACCCCTCAAAGCATCCTCAATTCATACACTGTCCTTCATGTGAAGCACAACAGACCCATCTGAAGAATTCTAGTGTAATTTTTTTCATTCAGATCTTTTCAAGGTCTATATAATTTAACTACATTAAAAAGAAACAATAGTAACAAGTCTTCATAAAATACAAAAAAGAGATACATTTGAAACTAAAGCTATTCAAGCAAGAATGGAACACCTGAACATTAATTTGTGGCTACAAGGACACAGAGAAACAGAAAAGGCCAGTACCTATACTTTTGCTAAGCTGTTTGTGAAGACAAAGGATAGTAAAGCAAGGTAAGCTCTTATCAGAATTTTTATCCACCCAAACCTAGCTTAATTCCCAACTCTTCCAACAACACAGCTAATACACTGTGAGCTTGCCAAGGCTGGGGATCTGTGTGAATGGATGTAGAATGGTATGCAAGATCCTGTGCATGTGACATTGACAAAATGCCCTGAGGCCACACCTAAAATCCTCCCTTGTATCTAAGAGTCACACTGTGTCTTGACATTGTATAGGCAAATGGGCACTACACACTGATTTCTTTAAAATATGTCATGTCTTATTTCATTAAAATCACTGGCATTATTGTTTTGGCATAGAAAATTTAAGATGGCACAATGTGATTTTAAGAAAATACATAGAAAAAGAATTACAAACAAAAAAGCCAAAGAGAGGAAAGCAGAATCAAGGAAGGGCTTGGGAAGTCACATTCATAATTATGTTCCACGATTTCTGTCTCAACAGAAGCTAACTGAGAAGACAGTGACATTAGTCGGAGAGCTCTGGGTGATGCACGTAGCTGTTTATGGGCATGCTCAAAGGACGTTAGTAAAGGAGAGCAAGTAGAGTTTTGTGTCATATATTTGAATCTCTAGAGGGCATTAATCTGCTATAGTTACATAGCTAAGGCACTTCACTGAGACCAGAGACACTGGAGCCCAAGGACTAGATGCATACACAATCAAGTCATTGATGGAATTTCCTCTACCAGAAAGCACCAGGGACTACACATTTAAATATTACTTAGCTATGTTTCCTAACTCAAGTCAGATTTCAAAAGCAGTCTCCTAGGGTATGCTCCTGCCTCCCCAAGCCACCTCCCACAAACCCTTTCTCTATATTTATCTGGAGTCAAAGGTTCATATGGTCAACATGTGCCTGAGATTGTTCCACTTTGTGTACATAACGAGCTGGACTGTCTTTGCACGGGCCCCAAGCCCTTCTTCTGTCAGGATCTCTTGTAAGCAAAAACACAGAAAGTGGAGGCTGCTGGCCTAGAATTCCGTGTAAATGTACAGGGTATTTGAGATCCACCTAGACTGAGGATCCTCACTTAGCCACACAATTAATTAGTCAGCGGCAGTACTTGCCAGGACATGTATAAAGGGTTTGCTTAGGAAACATGATCACAATTAGAATAAAAAGGAGGTAATGATCGGGCAATGAATATCCTTCTTAGCAACCTTAATAAAGTCTGCTTTGCAGCAATGTAGATCTTTCATATCAGGTTGATGTATCTAGGGTGAATCATAATGTTACCATCAGAATCACGATAATTTTGAAAACAAAAATGAGCATTATAAGTAAGGGCAGGAAAAGTGGTTAAACTGTGACATATAGCGGACCTGTTATAACCAGAGTTATCAAATACATGGGAATAGAGAGAATGGCTGTGTAGCAGAGTGGTAAGAACTGACTGAGAGATACAAAATTAAACATCAGCACTACCAAGATCTGAGGGTGTGTTGCAAAGGTATGCTAGCCTCCCAGAAGGTGTGGCCCCACCTCAAAGCTGTGAATCACAGCAAGGAAAGGGTACATCCTAAACCTGTGTATACATCTTAATTATTAGTTAAGTGTATATAACCATTCAACTCCATGTTAAATCTATGAATGGCAAATAAATATCAACTTGCTACCTAAAGCAGCCCACACACCTCTCATTCCTATCCACTAAGGGTAATTGTTATAAATAAGCAAATGGCAGTAAATGCTCATCCATAAAAACCAGAGATAAAAACAGAACCTCAACAATGGCAACCCCAACAACAAAATAAGCCTGACTTTAAAGCTCCAGTTTATAATTCCTGTGACAGGTGATTTCAAATTTCCCATAAGAGCTTAACATAAAACACTTGTCTAAAAGAATAGGGGAAGAGGGTCCTGAGAGGCTGGAAAATCTGATTGCTGCTCTGCTACACAAGCAAGTTCCTGGTGTCTAAAATAACAGCACCAGGGAGAAGCTTCACGCATTAAAGCTGTTTAGTGAAGGCTGCTCCCTGAGTAACACACTATCAGTTTAAGATAAAAGTTTTATAGCCGCCACACCTTTCCTGATGCCCGCGTACGTGCTGGTGAGCCCATTTCTCTTCTTACGATGCCTGTAAAGCCAGATACTGAAGACCATGAGGATGATCCAGCAGGCTGCCCCGATGCCTGCGATGAACGCTGGCTGCTTCACCACATCTGAGATCTGCTGAGCTAGGCTGACTTGGTCCTCAGGAGACACAGGATTTCCATGGGAATCTGAAAGGCCATCTCCTGGTTAATAAGGGTCAAAATCTTAACATGACAACACTACACGTGTACATATGCCCTCTGTTGTTTTATGTTAGAAAACTGTGTGGGTGTTTAGAGTGAGTTTCATAGGATAAATTTAACTAGATATACCAATGTACCTCTAAAATAAGGTGTAATTTAATGCATTCAGTAAATAAAAGGTGTTGAATGACTAAATATAGAAAAGATGTACACTTTCTGAAATTTCTGTAGGACTTGTCAAACATTTGCTTCAAAAATGGTACAAATGGGTTAGTTACAGTGGCCCATAGCTTTAATCCCAGCACCTGGGAGGCAGAGGCAGGTGGATCTCTTCCTAGAGTTGAGCCCAGTCAGTCCACACACAGAATTCCAGGCCAGTCAGAGTTACATAGTGAAACTCTGTCTTAAAAATGGTGTGTGCCTGAACAGCTTGGGATCTGAAACATCTTGGACCAACACCTTGGAGCCCACTCCCTCCAGAGGAACACCTGACCCAGTCTTGATGTTGGGGGGAGAAAACTGGATCTGCCAGGAGTGGATGCTGAACTAAGCCACATTGAGACCTTGGGACCTCCTGCCCTTCCTGGGGAGGAGATAAAGAGATGGGGAGAAGAGAGAGTGACTGGAAGGTGCGGGAGGGGGAAGGGAGCCGGAACAAAGGAATACATGGATAATAAGTATGATTTTATTCATAATAATAAAAAAATTAACTATGCCACATAGACCCCAAGAATGTTCATAAAATAAACACATAAATCATAATGATGACATTGTAATAAATAAATAAATAAATAAATAAATAAATAATGGTGTGTGCAGCAGAGGTGAGGTGGGAAGTTGGAACTACAATTTTACTTCTTCTATAAGTAGATCTTTAAAAATAGGGTTCCCTTCCCACAGCTATTTTTTTCAGGGTTCCCAGTGGTATTAATAACACATTATTTGAAGCTATACTCAGAATTATAAAAGTGAAGATCACTAAAACAGTAAAAAATTAGCAATACAAGAATTATGGATAATCTTTTAAAATAATAATGACGGTCAGCATTAGATATAAGAAAAGAGCATTAAATATGTAAAAGAATCATCAAGTGCTATGAATACCCAAAAGGACTCATACTTTCTGTTAGACGTTTTGATTCAAAATTAAAAATTGATACAATATAAGAGTAATAAAATGTACTCATTTTCCATTTGTCTTAAATCTATGGAACCATCACTGAAGCCTAGTTCTTAGCTGAGGTCCCACAGAGCATCCTGGAGACTCTACGAGATCAATGCAGTTGCTCCGTCAAGGCAGCCCATTTCTCTGGCCCTCAATAAGGCCAGAGCGCAGGATTCAAACTTGGGACAACAGTTTTAATGCCTTCCCATACCACATCTGGTGAGTGCTTACCCATTTTATGATGGTTGGTACTTTCTTGCTATTATAAATCATCTGACATAAACAATTGCTGTCCTGTGTTCTTATAGTTTCATGTAGAATTGGATCCATTTTTCCTTTCTATTGTAATTTTGTTATTTGATACATGCAATGTATTCTCTCAATACCCTTTTTTATCTCATTCCTATTCCTATCAGCTGCACTCGATGCTGGCATTTCCTTCTCCAACTCATGTCTTCTGGTTTTGTTTTGGGAACCATCTAACTTAACCAGGGCCATCTGTATGACCCTCAGATTGGATCTATACAGTGGAGTGTGACACAGCCATCAGTGAGCACACAGCTAAAGGAATGGTTCCCTTTAGTCCTAAACCCATTAGCAGCAAATAGAAATTAGTCCTCCCCCCCCCATTGTGACAAAGTCAGGCCCACCTTCTAGGGATATGTTCCAGCTTTGAAAAGAATGTAAGTGTGTATGTGTGCGTACATTTTGGTTGCAAGTGTATGTGTGCATGTGGGTGTGTATGTCTTATATATATATATATATATATGCATGGAGGGTCAAAATTCAGCACTGAATGTCTTTCTCCATCACTTTCCATCTTATATTTGAGGATGGAATCTTTTGCTGAATGGGCAGCTCAGTGTTTCAGCTAGTCTGGCTGCCAACAAGCTATGGGCAGTTTTTTTCTGCTTCTCCAATGCTGGGATTTTGGAAGGACACTGTCATGTCCAGCTTTCCCATAGGTCCCAGGATTCTGATTTGGATTCTCACTCTTGCCCTGCAGCAGCACAGAGCCATCTCTGCAGCTCCATCTTTCTGGTTTCTCCCAGACCATAGTGTGCTCAACACAGGTACGCATCTTCTACTCTACCCTCCTCACCAACTTGGTATGGGGCACAGCAGTTCAAGCTATTCACTGACTCCACTTGCCATCTATGGATTGTGCATATGCCCAGTAGTGACAGCCTCTTAGTGATAGTTAACACTCTGGAATCTATCACTGTTTGCTGTGGGAATAACTAAACTCTTGAACTTCACAGGGGTTTAGTTCCGAGAAAACTTCTAAGTATCAATAAAGACATTTCACAGGTTCTTCCATTGTATATTTAATAAAATTAGTCTCAAATATCAGAGGACAGAATCATTCACAGCCAAGCCATGAAGGTCAGGGGGTGAGGACCCAACCCTTTAATCCCATCACTCAGGAGACAGAGATTTGTTTGGATCTCTATGAGTTCAAGGCTTAAGAGCCAGGCAGTGGTGGTGCATACCTTTAGTCCCAGCACTTGGGAGGCAGAAGCAGGAGGATCTCTGAGAGTTCAAGGACAGCTTGCTCTACAAAGCAAGTTTCAGGACAGCCAAGACTGTTACACAGAAAAACTTGTCTCACAAAAACAAAACACAAACAAAAAGGCTGGAGAGATGGCTCTGTCATCTGATATTCCAAACTAATTTTATTAAAAATACAATATAACAGCATAGGTCTGCCCGCTAGATTCACACGTGCAGGATGATGAGGTGCTCCTGTGGCCTTTGTCTGTACCCCGTTCCCTTGCAGATCTGTGTGTAATCAATTGTTTCGGTTATGTCACATATTTTGTCTTATTGCTTGCTCTATGTCTCCTTGGAGACACACATACCTATCTCTCACTCATCCTGGTCAAAGGTGTCCTAGAGAGAGGTCATGCAGACAGGTTATATAAAAAGTTCAGGGCACCTGCCAGTCTATCTAAGTTCTTTGAGACATGGACATCAGGTCATGGCCTAGATGCTTTGGCATTTAAACACCAACAACAAGATCCTTGGAGACATGTCAACAGAGGACTGGTTTACAGACACTCTGCAGAAAGAGAACTGAAACTCAAATTGAAGGGACATATAGCCATTCTTCCAATGCAATCTGCTTCCAGCTAGGATAGGAACATTTTCCAGTTCTGAAGCTTATTTTCTTTTGTAGAAAAATAATCAACACAACTAATTCTTCCTGTATAACATTTCTTAACTTGAATATTGCTTTTGTTCTTATTAAAAGACAAGATGATGGGCACGAAAAATAAAATAGCTTGCAGTGTGTGTTGCAATTGCTTCAGGAATACAGCACTCCTCTTCATGTGAAATGTCTAAATTCCTTTTCACACTCTGTGTGTGTGTGTGTGTGTGTGTGTGTGTGTGTGTGTGTGTGTGTGCATCCTTTCCTTGAACACAACTTCAAATTTCATTCTACAGAGGGTCAAGGCTAGAAAACTATTTCACAAGCAGTCACCTGCTTTCAACTGTTTGTTGACAGGAAGTTTGATTTCATGTCCCAGACCCTTTTATCTCTGGCTGGCTTAAGAGCATTTCAACCTCTCTATGCTCACTAGGCAGACCTATTCTTTTCATTCTTAATTCACCCTTTGTATCCACTAGGTTTATAGATCTCATGGCTGTTTGTGCAAGGCTAAATTGGGTAGCTTCAGATTTTATAGAAAGGGTCATGGGAGGTTCCAATGCAAGAGACCAGATGGGCTTAACAGAATAAAGTGTAGTGTGACTAATGAATTAAAATGGCCACGCGGAATATCAGGCTTTGTC
This sequence comes from Sigmodon hispidus, assembly GCA_004025045.1. Lineage (NCBI taxonomy): Eukaryota > Metazoa > Chordata > Mammalia > Rodentia > Cricetidae > Sigmodon > Sigmodon hispidus. The sequence goes on from PVIH01000181.1 coordinate 216,528, forward strand.
TCAGTGCAGCTGAGGCTACAGTAAAATATGGGAACCTAGAATACATTTATAATGCCAAGAAAACCAATTTGACTCTTACATTTCTTGATATAAATCTTAATAAAAAATAACTCACGTGTCCCCTTTCAAGCCCATCTTCCAGAATAATAGGGGAAAAGTCAGTGTGCCTTAAAAACAAACAATGCCAACAGGATCATAGCAATGTAACTTACAATGTTAAAAAATGGATATTGACATTACACAAAAGTGGATCAATCTGTGTCAACTTAAATTTATTCCTGCATGTATGTTAAATCATTATAATAGATGCATTAAGCAATTTTTTGTGTTTCCTGTATTGCTTGACATTGCTGCCTAAGAGATATGCATATGATAATTACTTTAAAAGTTGGAAAGTGGAAACAATAAGTTAAAATTATTAAATACGAGTCCAGTGAGCAAGTTTTAAATGGGAATCTCATAATTACCATTTAAATCTCCACTTGGCGGAATGTGGTTCCCAACCCAGTGACCTCATGCTTTGGCCGTCCCAGTCATCTTAAGTGTAATATGCACCTTTCTTAGCCTCAGGCATTTATGCTCTCCCATAGGAAATGATGGGTTTTTGTTTGTTTGTTTTGTTTTGTGTTTTTCCCTTTCTTCAGCTGACCTGGGGACAACCCTGAAAATATCATTTTAAACATTCAGTCTCACCAGCCTGTGGCCCAGGGTGTCTTTTCCTCTTAAAGTTTATACAGAACTGAGCCTTAACCATAAATGCATATTTGAGAAAGTTTACTGTGTCATATCACAGAGGTTTTCTATCTTAGAACCACTAGCTTTGTCTTAATAGGAAATATGAACACTGCTCCGGGCTAAATGTTTCTTCATTTTTATTTTAACATAATTCTAGGATGACAGTATTGTTAGTATATTAAGACGGTGTGTATTTGTGAAGCCTGTACAAAGAAAGACTGCTCTGTAAACAAAATATAAAGAAGCAAAGTAGAGCCAAGGGAGAAAATTATAGATCATGTGACACTTACCCAACTGGATGAACTGAGGCTCACTCTTCACCCCAGGACCAGCTCCAGTGCTCGCTGCCACCTCCACACTGTATCGGATCCCAGGAACCAGAGAGGGGATGACCACAGAAAAGGTAGAGCCGTCTACTGTCTTGTTTATATGATACCTAGTTTCATTACCTAGACACCAAACCTGTAAAAAGTATATAACAAAGTTAAAGCTGATAATTTATCCAAGTTAATGCAAAGTTCAACAGACACCATAGATAAATTTCAGACGTACACAGAGTTCATATCTATTTAGAATCCAATGAAGGAAAATTTAAGAGTTATTTTTTGCCTTGACCTAATTTTGAGGTTATTCTAGTATGTTAGATATAATCATTTAAGAATCTATCTGATAGGGCAGTGCTTTCCAACGTTTTTAATGCTGTGACCCTTTAATACAGTACCACATGTTGTGGTGATCACCAACCATAAAATTATAATTGTAATTTTACTACTGTTATGAATTATATTGCAAATATCTGTGTTTTCTGGTGGTCTTCGGCAATCTCTGTGAAAGAGCTCTTTGATCCTCAAAGAGTCATGACCCCTAGGTTGAGAACCACTAATAGGGGCTGGCGATATGTCTCAATAGTTAAAAAGGTTTCCTACATAATCATAGAGATCATGAGGTCTAGAAGTTAGATCCCAACACCCATGTTATTTAGTCTATTAACACATGTAACTCTATTTGCAGGGGATCTGATATCCTTTTCTGGCCTCAATGCATATTTACATATAGATAAGTTTATGTTTTCTTTAATATCAAGAAATTTTATGAAGAAATTAAAAATTATTCTTTAGAAGGTTGTGAATATTCATATAAAGAGTAATAATGTACCTGCCATCATCTGATAATTACACTGCATGAGTAATTCCATATGGCCAGACGCCACAGACAAAAGGAACATAGGAGGCACTGATGTTCTCTATCACTTGGCCAATAAACTTTCACTTTTCCTTTGAAAGCTTTTATTACTGCAATACAGTTTGAATGCATAATGTCTGCAAATGGTGAGACATTCTATCCAGACCTGACCATCAGAAAGAGACTCACTCCATTGTGAATTTTTTTTCCCCAACAATTACATTACACAGCTGAACCAAAGCCACAAACTGATTTTGTAGCAGTCAATCAGGTTCTGAAAGGCATTTTATTATTTTAAATTGACCATGAAGTTAAGTGAAATCCATCCTTGCACATTTCTTGAGGAGAGAAATGAGTTCTGACTCTTAGGGGAAAATGTCTATGTTACAAAATTTTCCTTGGGAACCAAGACATCATCAGATTTTAGGCTCTTTTACAAATGCTTCTACAACAGTCTGCTTCCCTGCACTGAAATATAGTGTCCTGTTATACCCTGGTATTGAAAAAAAAACTTATCTTATGAGAAAGCATTTAAAATTACATCCATTTTTAGCTTTTAATGAACCACTTACAAGTAAAAATTTTAATCTGAAATGCCTTGAAATATCTATCACTATATTTATAGAAGCCTTTAAAAATACTTTGTGTCTGTAAGAAAATTATAGATCATGTGACACTTACCCAACTGGATGAACTGAGGCTCAGTCTTCACCCCAGGACCAGCTCCTATGCTTGCACACATGTGTGCACAGGCCTGAGTTTGTCTTTCTCAGTCACTCTCCAAGTTACTTTTGATACACTATCCCTTGGGGAACCTGGAGCTCACCTGAGCTGGACACCCTCCAGTCAGCCAGCCATAGCTTCTCTGTGCGTGTTTTCCAGACATGTACCACTGCTGCTACTTTTTCCAGTGGCAACTGGGTCAGACTCAGGCCTTTAAGCTAATCCTTTAAATGCATACTAACTAAGCCGTCTCCCCAGCCCTGATAAATACACAAAACGTATGTATATAACTAATGTACAAAAATTTTACCAAGTTTGCTGTTGTTGGTGTTTCCAAAAATTACTTTCAAATACTATGCCTACCATTAAGCATAGGCTAAGCTGATACACAGTTATTACACATATTTAAAAATTTGATTTGTTTTGTGTTTTGGTGTGTGTGTTGAACTTTTCATCCTCCTGTCTCCGTTTCTTAAGAACTAGAATTATAGACACATATCACTAGTTTCAGTTTTAAGAATTAATTTGATACTGAAAAAAAATTATCTTCCAAGCTAGTAAGATGGTTCAGTGGATAAGGCGCTGGCCACTGAGGTTCATAATCGTGGTTAGATTCCCAGAAGTGTCAGAGCAGAAAGGACAGAGTCTTGGAGTTATCTCTGACTTGCTCTTGTTCACCATAGCACACATGTACACACACAAATAAATGATAATGAAATGATGTTCCCTAGTTCAGCTTTCCTTTCATATCCATCAGATCACCAGAAAACTTACTAAAACAAACCTACAGTGGTCCTGGTCAGACCATGAAAGTGCTTCAAATGTTAGCCTGTAGCTCAAAGTGGTTAACTAGAGAAGGTAATGTTAAGCCCAGATTCACAGTCGAAGATGAATAGCCAGATGTGCTCATGTTCTAACCTCAGTAATGGATATGAGCCTATGCTACACACTAGCTAAAAGTCAGAAAACTATACAGGCACTATAGGAATACTAAGTACAGAATGCATGATTTATAGTAAAAAATTGTCTAAAGATAAACTTTGTTTGCAGAAATGCTGAAAAACTACACACTTATTTTCTATTGAGATGCTTCTGTTTTAATCCACCATCTATTTGTTTATGACTATACTAAAATACAGATTTCATCACTATAGCATAATACAGATTTATTACTAGGCTAAGTTCGCATTCTGTTGAATAAATCTGAAGTTTATACTCATATTTTCAATGAATGTGTTTGCATAGAATGAATCCTAGTGAAAACCATCCATATTAGTGGGCAGAGCTTTTACTTCACAGGTAAAAATGATTATTCACAATCACTAGATAAAATCACTTGAAAATATATTACATATCTCAAAAATGTATAACAAAGAAAAAAATTTTAGAAGCTAAAAATTCATCATGGAAGACAGGCTTCCATGCATAGACAAACAATTTTCCCAACCTGATTGTAAAGTTCTAAATTTTTCAGGTGTCAAAAAAAAATTAAAAAAATTGTCAAGGTTAAACAGAATGTGACTATGTTTATAGCCATTTCCCTAGAACAACTCATTTCTGAGTGATATATTTAAGCCACATTCTGAGGAGAAAAGAAATTTCATAAGCATTTAAAATTTCTGTTTTTATGAAATTACATAAAAATATAACTGACCACTTGCAACCTTTATTTCAATTTTTACTTATTTATTTTCCAAATAGCTTTTTTAGAGTGTACAATTACTCCAAAATAACTATGTATAGAATTTCAGAAATAATTTTACTTGTTGGCAGTTGGGCCAGCAGATGGCGACAAAGGACGGTAGACAATTCATACAGGCTACTTTTTCCGTGAGCCATGAGGGCTGCCATGGAATGTACTCAGTGTGTTTACCTTATATTCTTGAACCATTCCATTCTGTGTATCTTCGGGAGGTGGCTGCCAAGTGACAAGAATTGCAGTCCCATTCCCATCATTCTTGGACACACTGACACTCCGGGGAGGCGCACTGGGTGCTATTAAATTGTAATTAAGAGTAGATTATAAGAGTGTAGCATACAACACCAAAGCACAGCATTTAAAGACACACAGTAAGCACACAGCTGCTATATGCTTTATCTGAGTATCATTCAACACTGCAGGGCTACAAACTACAAGTTTTTTCCAAGTTATTCTAAGTCACTGATACTGTGAATTTTTGATAGCCAGTTACAATTAATAGCATAAAACACCTTGAGACAGAGGAGTGAAGTTCATCAGCAAGCAAATGCATTGTCCTGGCGGGCCTGTCCACCTCAGTTATATCCCTAAGTCCCAAGGGATACTCTCTCCATGTCTTCCCTATGTCATATACCTACACGCATGCACACATATGCAGACTAGTAATACATCTCAACAAATTAAAAACATCTTTAATACATCTGATCATTCTAGCCAGTCACCCAAATCTTATGTTTTCTCCTTATAATGTACAAAAGTAGAAAAAAGAATGCTAATTTTTAAACATTTAACTATAACCAATCATTGATAGATTCAGTTACATTTAAAGAAAATTCTCCATTTTTCAAAAAAGACATGACACTCTTTAATTTGCATGAGTGCTGCTTTTCCGTTTTCAATTATTGGGTGGAAATACTGGTCTGCCAAGAACTAGGGACTTCCTAGCATGAGGCATCAGGAGAAAAATGCAGACTCTGGAAAGTCCGGGCAAACCCAGATATTACTCACCATATCTATACCCCATTAACATAAGCTCCCATGAACAAAAAGGGAGCAAATCATGAGGAATTCCATCTTTAACTATGAATTTTCGTAAGAGTGTCAACATTCACACAAATTTTGGGCAGGTCACCCCTGAAGCAAGCCATTTAATATTGCTTTTCGCCTCTTACTTGTTGTCAGTAAAGGAATTCTCACAGCAAAATATTTTAATATATACGAATTCATGATGACCATTACTGCTAACTTTTAAGCAACTTCTATTAATTCAAAAGCACAGGAAACATCTCGTATGCCCTGGAAACCCACTCCCTCATACTTACCTTCTTCTAAGGTTTTGGCAAATTTGATTTCACTGTCTGCTCCTTGAAACTCATTAAAAAATGGGCGAGCCTTAATCTCATAGTTGACACCTTTTTTGAGATCAGGGATCACCACACTATTTTTGGTTGGGGTCCTCACTTCAAAAACTAACCACTCAGATTCACCATGGGTGGATCCAGATGGCCGGTAGAGAATTTTATATCCTTGAATATATTGAGATTGTTGGTCCACCTATTACAACAATGAATAAAAATAGAGTTAGTCACAGCATTTTATTGTTTTGCTGAAAAGTAATAAAAAATGTAGCAAATAGAAAAAAACCCCAATGGGACCCAACAGTGTGGATTTCTGGCACATAGCTATAAGGAACCATTATTTTCTAAATAATATTATATGTTTCTGAAGAAGCATGAGGCCTCACTATGGGTAAAGAGACATCTGGGCATGTCAGAGAAGGTGCTGTTTCTTCATTTTGTTTTTGAAAATATACTAATATGAAGTTGGGAGTGGATGGGAGGGTGGGGGTACATCTGAAAAGCATGAGGGGAACTAATAGGGGTGAACATGACCAAAATAGACATACATGTGTGTGAGTGTGTGTATTTCTCAAAGAATTGATAAAAAACATTTTAAAACTCTGCTCAATACTACTTGAAAGTATTCCAAACTTAAAAATATATATATATATATATATATGGCAATGTCATGTGTCATATAGTCAAATACTTTTGTGATTCATTCCTTGACACTTTCAGGGTTAATTATTTTAGCAAACACATACATATTGAGAGAGAGAGAGAGAGAATATTAAGGCATTGGAATAAACAAGGTTTGCATAATGAAATTAACATTGGGGTGGAAGTGAAAAGTGGTGATGTAAGTTCCTTATGTATAGTAGCCTCAAAGAAGTCATCTGATTAATAAAAGCAATACATATGTTATAACTCACTGTCCAGTGTACTTCCACTGAAGAGGAAGAAAGGATGGTGGGGTTGTGGAGGTGCAGGACGACATTCCCCAGCTCTCTCTGGACCTGCTTGTGGTCCACACCTTGGCTGGTGGGTGGGACATCTGCAACAATTCAAGCACACTGTTAGCAATGTTCCTGCACCAACAATTACACTCAGAAAGGTGTATTTGCAGCACTGTGAAGTCAGCCTGAATATGAAGATAAAAGAGCACAACTTACTTTCTGTGTGTGTGTTTATTGCATGTGTGTGCACATATGCATGCAGAACAAGAAGAAAACCTGTGTCAGCCAAAAAGGGCAAGAGGTAAAGATAACAGTGGCAAACATTAATTTTTTAAGAAGAGAGCCTCCTTGAGATAGGGAGTATGAGGAATAGTCCCACAGAGATGATGGCCTGGAGCTCTGGAGAACACACTCAATCAAGAACTGTCTCTAGGGAACCACAGGACAAAGAGCTAGGCTCTCCAAGTGTAGGCATCTGTTGATTAGCATGGGCAGTATGTAGAGCCTCTAGGGGTGAGATCAGACTGTGTTCTTGTAAATGGGCTGGCATCTTAGAGCCCATTCCCTGCAGATAAGTGCCTAACCCAGCCTTGATACTGGGATGAGAAAATCCAACCTGCTTGGAGTGGATGCTCCATGCTGAGCTGACTCACCTTGGGACTTCTTGCCCTTTTTGGGAAGGGGATCAAGAGATGGGGTGGGGGGAAGATGAAGGCAGACCCTGGAGGGATTGAGAATAGGGAAGGGCAGGTGAGCAGGGGGATACATGGAAAAAAGAACCCTTTTTTAATTACATAAAGAAAAAATAACAAAAGAAAAGAGCCTCCTACCATGCAATGATCATTTTACTGCTGAGCATGAGAGCTCTGGTACAACTGTCTCTGAGTGTGGTACACTCTGCAGCAATAATGCTAACTATACAGAAAGAAAAGAAGGATGAGAGGATGCAGCTGAGAGGATGTCAAATGAAAAGCTCACAGACAGTGAGGGGAAAGTGAATGAAGAAAGCAGCTGACTAGAGAAACCTGGGGACCGTCTCAACTAACATAGTCGGCAAGTAACTGGCAATACACTGAAGGACCCAGGAGCTATAGTTAAGGTCTGGCAAAATAAATCTGATTAGATCTGTGAGATAGAAGCACTTACCATCATTTAATTGGCATTGGTTTAGTTAACAATATTACATGGAGGATTTAGTAATTGCTTTTCAGTCTCATGAATACTAAAATGTTCACGAGGAAACCTGGGACACAGTAAGAATCAAACAGCCACTAATGTCCTTTACGTTATCCTATTAAGAGGGGTATAGAAGTATTTTGCTAAATTTGCTAGACTCAATACTCAACAAAAACTGCTCACTGCTAAAAAGGCTTTCTTACATGTAGATGAATTTCTTGGTTTGAAGTAGTAAAAAGAATGCAATACAAAGAACAACAATAACATCAACAAAGATTTTGAGGATACTACAGAACTATTTACAGACTATTGTATTGTGACACATACATTTAGGTGTGTTACCAACCTATACAAAACCAAAACAAAAGTTTTAGTTTGCAAATGATTAAATACTCCCTGTCATGCGATAAGAAGCAAAGCCATGAATGTTTACATGAGATTTGAGACCCTTTGACAGTTCAGAAAACCAAGATGAATTGAAGGGAGGACAGGTCAACCACTGTTAACATCTGTGCCATCTGGCTGGCTGTCAGCCCTACCTAAAAATCAAGCATATAAATAAACAAAATGCCTGAGCATGGTGATACACACTTTTAATCCCAGCACTGAGAAGACAGAGGCAGGTGGATCTCTGTGAGTTTGAGGCTAGCCTGGTTTATGAAGTTAGTTCAGGACAGCCAAAACTACATAGTGAGACCCTGTCTTGACAAAATTAAAATATATAAATAAATAAGCAAAATGACAAAAAAAATTAGCTACACTAGGGTAATTATTTTCCCCTTTTGTAAAGATAGGGTTTCTCTGTGCAACAGTCTGGTTTTCAGAAAACTAACTGGCTTTTTAGATCAGGCTGGCCTCAAATTCACAGAGATCCACCTGCCTCTGCCTCTGGAGAGATGGGATTAAAGGTGTGCAGCACCATCGCCTGGATATACTACAATAACTCTTGACCTTATACTTTCCCTGTACTGTTGTCCAATGCTGACCTATGGCATACCTAGAATTATAGCCTAGAGAGAAAACACTTAGCAATTATTTGGCCATCTCAGGCACATAGTCTTCTCTCCCTGCTCCTCATAGCCGATCTGGATTTACCAACACACTCTAAGAAAAGAAGGAAGCAGTTAGAGAAGGAAAAATAGAAGCAAAATATAATTTGAATGAGGACCTTTCCTCCTACAAAAATAACAAAGAGATCTCTGCATATTCTTTATGTGCTTTTGGTTTTGGCTTAGCCATATCAAGATTCCTGTATTTCTTTTATTAGAATTGATTTTCAGCTATTCATTCATTTCTATCAACTACTGTCACTGGTCTTCTCTTAGGAGACTTAAAAGTCAGGGCTGGAGTAAAGAAGAGGTCATTGATAAGGCACTACCATGTGATTATGAGACCGAGGGCTTGATTCATATTACCTTCCCAAACAAAATAAAAGAAAGTCTTCATAGTCCATCTGAGAATGTAGTGCTCATAGCCAACATACTATATAATTTATGATTCAACCAACTCAAAATAAAGGAGGAAAGATGACTAGATTCAGACATAATTCTAAAAATCTCCATACGGGTGGATTTTGTTCATTTGGCAAATACAACAATCAAGGAACTCAGACAGATCTTAGAGTTAATTCCAACTGGAGTCTCCACACTTCACTGAACCCTGACACACACACACCCTTCCTTAAGCTTGTCTGCTTAGTCCAGACTTTTATAGTTAATTTTTCAAACCACAACTCAAATACCAGATTTTTTAATTTGCTCTATTAATTTTAATCTTGTTAGTGCTGGCTCATCATTCCAAGCTGTCAAGATATATTTAATTGATTCTCCAATTTGGCAAACTTGCTACTTTTCATAGTATTCTGATAGCTGAATTTTCTATGAGTTGATTTTATTCTTATTTTAGACACTGAATGAAGCACAAGTGTGCTATGACATGAGGTAGAAAAAATACCTTGCATACATTATCACTAATTAGTTAATAATGATCTTTGTTAACTGGAGAAGCCAGTTCACATAGCTTCATTTTATACGCCAGGAAACTGGATGCTCAGGAATGACCAACTTGCTAAAAACCACACGGCTAGACTGAGATGAGATGAAAATATCATTTTTTTTCAAAATTGTATACATATTTTCCTAGAAATCCAGTCTCCACGTGACACAGATTCATTTTTATTATGCTGTTTGACTAGCTATATATCTGAAGAAGACTGTTTAAACCCAATTAAAAGAAAAAATGATATTCATAAAACATATAAACAATATCCTCATTTACAAGTGAGATTGTCACAAAAAGCATTCCTATGAGTATGTCAGAATAGCATTAAGTCAGCAATCAAAACTTTTGTTTAGATTTAACGAATAGAGACCCTGCAAGTGGAAGAAAAGTTTAACTTATTTAGAAGCTTCCACAGTTTCTACAGTCTTTACGAATGTATGTCTAATATTGGAAACCTCACACTGTCTGGAGGCAGGTAGCAAATACATTAAGGCTCCCGAGCAGGTGACTCAACAATAGCGAATATACCTACGCAACTGGGTGTGATAAATTCATATACAAGGAACAGACATGGACATGTTCTGCAATTCAGCTTACTCTCTCTGTGAGTTCTAAAGCAAAAAGAATGCGCAGATGTAGCCTAGGAGTAGCCAGAGCATGCAGCACTTCTGTTATCTACCCTCCTGCAGGAGGAAGAAAGCAGTTTGAGTCTTTAAGGCATTTTGTGCTTAACTTGCTTCTCTCGTTATAACTAGACCACAGTTTTTCCTTTGGAAATGTTACTTCAGAGTCAATGCTTCTATGTGTGTTGAGGGGGTGCAAATAATTCTACATTTCTAATCATCATACTAAGGTAAGTGCAAGAGTATTTCAATTATGATGACTTAAGGTTTTTTTTTAAAAAAGTAACGGTTGGCTTAAATAAATGTACTTTTTCCTTCCATAAGAATACTAAAATAATACAATGAGTAAGACGGGAGACAGGGAATATAATCTGTCAAAAGGGGAACATAATTTCAATCCACAAAAGATGAAATGTAACATATTAAAAAGAAAGCCCCAGTAAATAACACTTCCGGATCTTTATGTGTTAAAGTAAGCTTTAAATGCTTCTGGTCTTATGTCTCATTTCCATCAAAATATACGTTGTTTTCCATTGAAACATTTCATATCATGTCCCACACAGTGAGAATAGGAGATGAGAATAACAGAAGACCCAAAGTATGTCTTCCATGGCTTACAGGATGTTGGCTACAAAGAGGTATGAAGACAAAGTTTCTAATGATTGACAACTTTGGTGTGATTTTTGCAAGACATGCCTTAACTAGAGTGAGAATTCTGAAAAATTATCTTAAAGGTTATGTAGACTGAATCTTGGCACCAACAAATTGGCTGTGTTCTAAATACAATTGTAATAGTGTTAAGATATTAGACTTTTATAGTTCACAAAATTGTAAAGAATATACAAGTAGCCACAGGATATGTGGAGTGAATTTGTGATCTTATGAGAGGTAATTCTGTGTGTTATCAATCTTTATAGTCTCAGTCCAGAAATATATAGTTTATATACATTGTATTGTGTTTACAAATATGGAATCTTAGCATGTAACACACATATTATTACACCAGTACAATTATAACATCTAAGGATAAGTAGGTATTTCAAATTTCAGTCATTCAATATTTACCTTGTGTTTTCACTGGATCTGATATTTGGCTTGGATCACTAATTCCATACGCATTAGCTGCCCTCACCAGGAAAAGGTAGATTGCATTTGGTTTGAGTCCTTTGATGGCAAATGTTTCTGTTTTCACATTTTCTGCCATGGTCTGCCAGCTGCTACCAGATGCATGGCTAAGGATGGATAAGTACATTAGAATAAGAACCTTGGATGCAGCAAGAAGAAGAAGAAGAAGAAGAAGAAGAAGAAGAAGAAGAAGAAGAAGAAGAAGAAGAAGAAGAAGAAGAAGAAGAAGAAGAGAATGCAAAAACCCCCTCTACCTGAAGGCTTCTATAATATAAGACGTTGGGGTTGCTCCTGAGTTCAGGTTTGGCTGCCATGATAAAGTTGCTGTGTTTTTGCTGACATCTGTAACTTCAGGCTTTGAGGGGGCACTGGGGATTAAATTGGGATCGGTGGGTCTTGGAGGTTGAACTGGAACCCCAAATTCTAACAGGTGGAGAGAAGAAAACAAAAATTTACACATACACAAATTGGTATCTGAATTTACCCATTTACACATTAACCCATCTCGCATGGACATTAACTATTGTTTGTATTTACCAAAAGAGCTTCAAGACAAATGTTCTGACTTACCCTGGACTTCAATGTAAGCACTCCAGCTTGCCTCACCACTAGGGGTTGATGCAGTGCAGGTGTAACGGCCAGTGTCACCCAGCTGTGAAAGCAGATGGAGAAGAAATATTTGGAACAATCAAGAGCTTGCTGGGCTGGAAAAACAATTACAGGTTTGTATACAGCCCATGAATATAGATAACTATATTAAAATCTACTAACCAGAAATGTCCCTTTAACTGAATACAGGTTTTTCTTGAAATGTGAAGGAAAATAGTGCATAAATACAAGAATAAAAAGTCTTTATATGGCCATCTGAATTGCAATGAAAAAAGAAATCTCCAATGCCTTAACAGCCTAGGTTTAGCTTCAAAGATTAAGGACAAACAAATTATACTGTATCTTTTTAAATTACTCATTTTATCCTACCTCTTGCTATAAAACTTAAGTCAGTCTCAGAATTAAAAACAAAACCCTTGATGGAAAGAACATTCTCTCTTCTGAAAATTGAAGCCTAAAAAATAGACTCTGGTTCACCTAAAACTCAGGGGCAGCATGCTAAAGCCATATACTTTCACTTAATTGAGCAATTCTTTTCTTCAAATAACATTGTTATCTGGCTCTGGCCATGTCAAGAGCAAAGTGTAACAGTTACCATAAAGAACTACAACACAGGAACTTCTGTGGCACACAAAACCAACAGTGAGGTTGATCCAGAACTCCAAAGAAGTCACCCACAACACAGAGACAGGCAATTGAAGTGACTATTGACTGCAACCTAATACTGTCGTTTCATATATATCTCAAAAGGCTGACTGATCTAGCCACAAAAGAAAAATCAAAATCAAAACAATATAAGACTGATATGAGATGTTATGTCCTAGGAGGGTAAATCCCTACATTTGTTTCCACAAATCTGTGGGTTTTTCATCAATTAGCATTCTGATTTGAATGCATATTAAGTTAGTACATAGCTGTATAAGCATTCTTCATGTGTATGATATTCTGTAATTGCAAAAACGCTGAACCAAATAGTTCCAAAAGAAACACTGTTTAAGTCCACTGTGGATAAAACAGCACTAGAAAAATTTACCTTCCTTGTTACCCATAAAATATCTTATATCATACCATACCTTAGGTCCCCAACCACTTTCCTCACTATGTGTTCCAAAGCATTTTCTCCTCAGACCTTAAGTTACTTGCTATAACTATTTGTCAAATCACCTCAAGCATACACAGTGGCATGTTTAAATAAATGATGCATCACAATAAAATATATTTTATTTAGTATTTCATCTAGGTTATGGTACTTCATCACTAGCTGCTGTCATTAAAAATAAAGTGGAATCATGCAGGAAGTCTTTGCAAGTTACCTTAGCATATCGGATTTGCAGCACGCCAGTCTCCAGCTGTTTGATCCGAGAATCTTGGGTTGAAACAAGGACTCCATCTTTCCTCCATAGAATTGTAGGCACTGGACTGCCTGTGGCCACACAGCTGAGGACTAAAGTACCATCCACTGCTACAGTCTGATTCACAGGACCTTGTCGAATGACTGGGGGAGGACGGTCTGCAATCACTGCCAAAAGAAACAACAGGAAATAGATTTCTGCAACTGGAATCAATTTTATAATCATCTGAGCAACAGTCATTGCTGTAGGCTTTGGGGGAAAAAACCCTAAAGATAATTAAACAAGTAATTAAAGTGGAGACATGCATTATTCAGAATGCATTTTCATGATGTACTGATTAGGAATATTAAAATGAGATACAATGTACGCCTTTCAAATGACCAACTAGGCCAAAGCATATTGCATTATCTAGGGACTGATCTAAATGTTAAGAAATTAAATAAGCTCTGTGGCTGGTGAGGAAGGCAGAGAATGGTGAGAATAGAATACTGTAAACACAAAAAGCACAAGACATAGACACATTTATCCTATAGAAATATATGAGACAGATTTGAATGAATGAATCAAAGCCAAGTTGATCTCATAACTGTTTTGTCTCCAACAACCATCACCACCACTATGAAATGAAGCTGCATGCCAGAATGTTTGACAATTTTGGATTTAAAAAGGTGCTTTGGGCTTTTATTTCTAGAATTAAACTTGTCTTTAGATCTCAGAATCTTCTTCTTATCACCTCCCTCCTATCTCCCTTTCTTTCTCCTTTGGTCTTCCTTTCCTTCTTCCTTCCTTCCTTTCTTTCTTTCCTTTCTTCTTTCTTTCTCTATTGGGAAGTATATGTATGGATATGTGTGTGGATGTGTTTACATGAGTGTGTGTATGTGTCTTTGTGTGTGTGTGGTGAGGGCACATATGTGGCTGGATCTATGTACATGCCTATGCATGTGAATGCAGAGCCCAGAGGTTGACATTGGGTGTCTTTCTACATTGCTCTCTCTTTTACTTACAAGGTCAGGTGGTCTCTGCCTCAACCATGGATTTCAGGTTTGGTTAATCTAGAGAGCTGTTTTGTACTGGGAATCCCCTTATCTCCTGAACACTTGGATTATGGGTTCACCACCTCACCTACTCATCTTTTATGTTTGTTCTAGGGGCACAAACTCCATTCCCCACATTTGTGAGAGATGTCTCCAGGACTTTGGAGTGGTATATGATGTGATATGATATGTGTGTGTGTGTGTGTGTGTGTGTGTGTGTGTGTGTGTGTGTGTATGTGTTCAGCAGATACAAAGGATTCGGAGACCCACTAGCATTGCTGATAGGATAATACAGAAAGGATAATTGAAGATGACATCCAAGCAGGGTGATCTCCACTACCCCACATTAGAATGAACACAAATGGGAAATGAACTCAGTCAACACTGTTTCTTTTTTAATTGAAAATAGACTTTTTTCCATACAATATATTCAGCTCACAACTTCATCCTTCTTCATCT
This sequence comes from Sigmodon hispidus, assembly GCA_004025045.1. Taxonomy (NCBI): domain Eukaryota; kingdom Metazoa; phylum Chordata; class Mammalia; order Rodentia; family Cricetidae; genus Sigmodon; species Sigmodon hispidus. The sequence goes on from PVIH01000181.1 coordinate 231,542, forward strand.
CCTTCAGGTCTTCTCCACTCCCCACCCATTCAAATCTATGCCTTCTTTCTCCTTTGCTCTACAAAGAGGCAAATAAACAGACAAACCAAGATAGAGCAAAATGGAGAACAAGAAAAGATACAAGAAGTATATGCACACACAGACACATCACACAGAAAACCCAGGACTGTTTCTAATACTAATTTTAATCCACTTTGACAAAGGAGCAAAAAGGGTATTTAGTATAAGTAAATAAAACTATCATAAAATATAAAATGCCTGAAAAATCTTATGTTTTAACATGAGACTCTAACCCAAGTATATAGGAAGAAGAAAAAAATTAGAAAAATGTTACCATCTCATGACTGAGGCAGCTTATACACCTCCATTGATTTCTTTAAAATAAATAAAAGTTGTTTGTTTAATTTCAAGAAATTGTCTTTAATTACAAAGCTTTAAAATCCTGGATTTCAAAGTTTAAAAAAGAAAAAGATGCAAATATATGAGAAAGAGTTCTAACAAATTGTCTGATTAAAGGGATCTGGCTGCCAAAGGAACTAAATTTTGGATCCAATAATTTGAAAATCTGGATGTGTCATGTTCAAAGTTTTATGCACCAAGGATTTTCACAAGCTGGAGTCACACTTCAATTTGTTCCTCGTTTATCATGCAATAATTATTAGTTTTATGCATTCACATTAAAAAAGTAATTAAGTGAAATCATCAACTATGCTTTGCACTGCAGTCCCCAATTCTCCCCCACGCCATCCTTACTGGTGTGAAGCTTGCCAGTAGCATGAGGAAATTAGAAGGCTGGAGTTTTAACCCTGGCAGTAATGTTTCAGATATTACACTGTTGGAAAATGTAAGCCAACAACTCCTTTGCTTAGAATTTTAAAAATCTTCTCTGTACTATGTGTGGAAGCTTGCTATAATCCAATTGCAGATTTCTTCTGGTAAATCCATTGGGAATTTATAAGAGCCTCTGTATTCTACTGATTATCAGAATGAATATATATTTCCAGACATTAATTAAATTAGTAACAGAAGGCTTCATTCCAATTGATTATCATTATGTCTAGCACTAGGATGGCTTATATTTGGTAGTCTTGTTATATTTAGAAACCATCAAATGTCAGGGTCTATTATAATTTATATCTAATTACTCACAGAGGCTTTATAAGGCATCATGTGTGCCCCCCCAATTCTATCCTAACTAATAGTTTCTATCTACTAACTATTAACTATTAAGTTTCTCTTGCTCAGCCACCTATTTCTGCATGATTTCTACTATGGAGTTAACAAAAATAAAACAATAAAAAGACATTTCCATCATCAGCCATGCATCTTTTGTTTAGTACTTTATACTCTCCAATCTCACTTCTTGTGTGTTCTTATTTGCATGTGTCCATGTGTGGTAGGCATACATGTGTCCATGCATGAGCATGTACATGCATGTTCATGCAGATCAAGGTTGAATCTGGTCTTTTCCCTTATTGCTCTCCATTTACTTATTGAGTTAAGGTGTCTTGTTATGTCAGGAGCACCATAATATAGGTTTTCCTAGGCACCTAACTTGCCCCAGGGGTTCTATACTGCCTCCTATTTGCTGAGACTACTGGTGGGTTCTGCATAGGTTCTAAGGGTCCAAACACTGGTCCTCATGTTTGCAGGGTCACTTTATCCTCTGAGCCCTCTTTTCCTACTTCTCCACATAATTAAATATATACAATGAAGATACTAATAGTTGTTCAAATTAGCTTCGGAGATCTCAATGGGTACTGAGATGAAATCATACTCATGAATGTGCTTAGGTAATTGCAAAAGGCCAGACATTCACATGCACTAAACAATGTCATATTTCCTTGTCTGACAAAAGCTAGTATATAAATAAGAACTGAAAAATATAGGACTTCAGTAAATCAAGTGCACAGTTTTAGGTACAGAAAATAAAACTATGGTGTGGTGATCAGTAGAATATAAGAAAATGGTTCTTTTTATGTCAACAAATATGGTCCATTTATGAGTAAAATTTAAGTTTATTGTTTTTAAGGCAAATTTCAAGCCATTGTCTAATATCTTACACTGAAATTATAAGAAAGAAATATCAAGCAATAGAACAGAGAGTGTAAGAAACAAATATGATTAATGAAGTGAAAAAATATGTGTATTTTCATGAAAAGCTATATAGATACTGTCTGGTTCACATAAAAAATTCACATGAGTATATTAATAAACAGCAAGGTAAACATTCCAATTGTCATCTATTTGCAAGTGCTCTGAAAGGCTGAATGTTCAAATTTAAGATTTAGGATATAAAGTATTATAGATATTTTTTGTATCAGCATCCCCTTCTAGGAATCAGGGACTGAAACTTTGAAGTTCAATATCTAGTCTAAATCAAAATGGAGCTGGAGAACAGGCCCTTTGCACTGTACCAGGTTTATCAGAGATGGATACAAGTGGTTATAAGTTATGTTTGTTGGTAGTATATTTTACTTCTCTTCTATTAGTAAGCAGTTGTAAATGTACACATTCTTTAGTAAGCATTAGTAAGGCTGGATCATAGGTACAGCCACCGTTTCACAGACAGCTGCTATGTCCATGTTTTATTCTGCCTTTCCCTTTATTGTGTTTGCTGACAACACAGAAGGTCGAAAAGATGAAGTCAAATAATATGGAGAATAAACTCAATCTCTGAGCCACCAGGTTGACAGAGTTTGTAGTATAAAAATATTGACATTGCCAGCACTCACTAGGAATAGCCCTAGCTATGAAGGACAAGTTTATAGTTTGAATAATATCAAAGAACTCCCAAAAAATAAAACAAAACAAAGCAAAAGACTAAACTAAAACATAGCATTAAAACAACAGGTAAAATAAACTCTCTAGAACACACACATACAAACTCTACATTTATCCTCAAAAAAATGTAAAGTTAAGCAAGACATTTACTGCTGATAATAAACTGGCTTCTAAGGATGAATGTGTTTTTTTGAGATTTATTTATTTTATTTTGTGTGTATGAATGTTTGGTTGCATGTACGTATATACAACTTTCACATGTCTGGGCCACTTAGGCCAGCAGAGGGTTCCAGATGTTCTAGATCAGGGGTCATAGACAGTTGTGAGCCACTATGTGGGTGCTGGGAACTGAACCTGGGTCTTCTGTAACAGTACCATGTGCTCTTAACTGCTGAGCTGGCTTTCTAGTCTCAGGATTAAATTCATAAATGTAGAAGCTTCTCTAAAGTGCAAGTAAAAGTTGTATATTTAACATTACATCAAACTATAAGCAAATAATAATGCCATATCAGTTGTCATATAAAATTGTTTTTATAATTTTATATTAAGCTTTATTTCATTTTATGTAAATTATGAATGATAAATGTATACAATGAAAAAGTGATCATATCCCCCCTCTCCTCCAAACTCTCTCATTTCACCTCTGTGTTGTCTAGTTTTCAAGGCAATTCTTGACATAAACTAAAGTCATTTCAGAGGACTGAATCACAACTGAGAAAGCGCCTCCACAAGACAAGGCTTTTGCTTAATTAATGATTCTGTGCATTTTCTTAACTAGTGATGATGTGGGAGGCCCCGGCCCATTGTGGCTGCTGCCATCTCCTTGGCTGGTAGTCCAGGGTTCTATAAGAACTGGCTGTCTCCTGCAATCAGATTGCTGAGTACCCTAATTGTTATCAGAGAGCCTTAATCCAGTAACTGATGGAAGCAGATGAAGAGATCCATAGCCAAGCACTGTTAAAGATACAGAGGATAGATTGTATGACCTGGGGGTGGAGGATGTGATGGAGGAAGTAAAGGTGTGTATGTCAAGATCATGATGGTGAAACCCACAGAGACAACTGACCTGGACAAATGGGAGCTCACAGACTCTGGACTGACAGCTAGAGAACCTGCATGGGACTGACCTAGACTCTCTGTCTGCGGGTGATAGTTGTGCAGCTTGTCTGTTCATGAGGCTTCTACCAATGGAATGAATGACCTGTACCTGCTGCTTGATCTGGCTTTTGTAAACCTATTCCCCAAGCTTCTCAGCTTTGCCCAGCCTTGATGCAGGGGGAGGAGCTTAGTCCTGTCTCAACTTGGCATGCCAGACATTGTTGACTCCCAGGAGAACTGAGAAGGAGGACAAGGAGTAGACTGGGGGTTGGGGGAGGCGGGAAGTGTGGAGGGAAAATAGGAGGAGAGGAGGGAGAGGAAACAAACATTCTGTGGTGAGTGTGTAAAGTAAAAGGAAAAGATGTTTCTTCTGGACCCTTGAGACTATCTTCTGAACGTTTATCACACTAAGTCTGGGGTGGACATGAGGCAAAGAGGGACTAGACTAAACACAAAATGGCTCAGATTTTATGGAACTTGGATTGTAATGAATGACAGAGGAATGATAGAAGAAACACAAAAACACAAAAAAGGATAAAATAAATCTGTGTATAGACAGCAAGTATGGGGGCAGAAGACTCAAATTTGGTGGATTACAGCAAACGCCTTACGGAAAGTGAAATTCAAGTTAGTGTAAATGTGCACAAAGGAAAGACATACAAGCAGTATGACCCAGTGGAGCATGCACGCAGCATGGTGATCAGGACAGAGACTGCAGACTGTCAGATGTGCCAACTCTAAAGCACATTCAAGGACAGTAAACATCCCGAGACCTCCAGCCCACTCTTCTAAAACAAAATAAAAACTGTCCTTAAGAAATCTGCCAAACTCAATGTTATCTCTAATAATCCAACTCAATACTACTCTGTGAAAACAGGAATGTTTTCTTTTGACATTATAATTAAGAATATGTCCACTGTTATAGTTCTACTCACTGCACAATGAAGATATGAAAGGGAAACAAAGGTTATATATAATATATATTCATCTACATATAAACTATGTATGTCATTTATATATATTTTCTATATAGAGAAAATAAGAAGTCAGGCTATTTTTATTTTCAGTTGCCACATTTCTGTACATAAGTATTTCAGAATAATTTACATAAAAACATTAGAAAAACTGAAGAACTAGTTTTTATCTAGGTTGCTTAATGAAAAGTTTGTAAACAAAAATCTATTGCAAAATTAGGTACTTTTGTCAATCAATTTAATAATAAAAAATTTAAATTCATATATCAACATACCAAGAAACTTAGGTATAACTAAAGATATTTGCAAAATTTATATCCAAAGAAATACTGAGGAAATATGAATAAATTGAGAGAGACATGTGTGATATACATCCTTTCTTTGAGCTGAAAACTTCAGTTTATATATATATGTGTGTGTGTGTACATAACAGAGCAAAAATATTTACAGATTTGTTTACATGAGGTATGGATTCTTATGTGGAATTTTTTAATCAACTTATCAAAACTAAAATAAGGAATTCAAAGTCAGAGACTTACATCCATCTTTATGCCTTATTAGAAGCTACAATATCCACATCTATATGAAATATAATGAACAGATCTATGGACGAGAACAGAGACTATGTATTGTCCAGGAATCTATGCTCATTTAAATTTAAATAAAATGGCAATGTGGTTAAACATGGAAAGTATGGTCTTTTCTAGAAAGAATGAAGGGACCACTGCTTCACACTGAATCCCAGCACGGGAGAGGTGGAGATAGGAGGATCTCGGGAGCTCCCTAGGCATCCAGCCTAGTCTGTCTGGCCAGTTCTTGACCAATGAAAGACACTGTCTCAAAAACAAGTAGAAGGCACTTGAATACCAAAACCTGAAGTTGTCTTGTGGCCTTCACCTGCAACACACATCCATAGAAAAGAGTCACAATACCACACAATACCACAGTCAACCAGGGGGAAGCAATAGCTCCCATTTTTTTTTATTCCTGACTCTTCCTTTATTCTGGTCCCATTTTTCTCCTTGAATGACATTAAGCGCTTACCTTTTATGCTCCTTTATCTACTGCTTGAAATTAAAAATGCCAAATAATTCCAATTTTTCAAATGAACCCAGTACTAAAAACAACAGGCATATCACTACTTATAATTTCAAATCCTTCTGCAATGTTTTCTTGATTACACACACAAACATACTACATATATTATGTATAGTTCATACATGTTATATTCATATAAATATATTTTAAAATATCTAAAATATATTTATTTAATATATGTATAGATGTCTTTCCATGTAAGATAAATATATGCGCATATATATTTATTTTACATATTTATAGGCATTTTTCTTTAATGAAATTATGAAAAATATATTTGAAATACATTTAATAAACTAAAATCTTATATCAAAAATGTACATATATATGTGCACATGTATAAATATATGTTTATAAGTAATTTATATCTTCTTCAATTTTTTCAAAAGATAATTTCTTATGTTTTGTAGGTTAGAGAATTTTCTCAATTGCCCTGTCTTTATAATATTTGCCAGCAGCTGACCATGTTTGCAGAATATGATAAACAGAATAAATCAGAATACGAATAAAAAGCATCATATTGTTATTTGTCAGATTCTGGATTCTTATTGTCTCAGAACATTGAGATAGATACCATATGCATGATATACATCATTTTCCTGAGTTGAAAACAGAATTATTAAGAATCATAGTAAAAAACTTATAGCTTTGTAAGTTTTATTTTTAGTCTCTTAATTTAGAAACAATAGTAGAAATGGAGATTTATAGTAAGAGACTTCCAGGAGACCTTGTCTTGTTTGTGTGTCTAAGACATGAACACTCCCTGTGCTCAGCTCTTGAGAATAAACTTATTCATAGAAATTTTCGATGCTTTTAGGAATCAGAACAGATGATAGAGAAGTATTTGTTAGGTAAATCAAAACAGTAGAGTCACTATTGTTTACTTTACACTAAAATAACTGAGAAAAAAGGTGAAGCTTGAATGAGAACATCCACAGGCTCTTTCAGATTCGAAGATAATTTGGAGATTTTGAAAGAAAATGTTTTACTTTACCATCAGTAACTTCCAAATATGCCTTTGTGATGATACTTCCAGCAACATTTAAAGTCTGACAGATATAGTAACCAACATCAGACCGCTGCACGTTAGTAATAGTGAGGTCCCCAGTCTGGGACACTGAAAACCGGCTGGATGACTGTGGTGGCTGGTATGAGAAAAGCAGATTCTAAAACCAGAATTTGGGAGGGAAAGAATAGAAACAGGTTAACAGCTAGGTTCGAACATTTTGGCACACTGATTTGTATATTTGCAAATATATGTATAAACATATACATATAAATAAATATGCTTCCACCACAAATCTACATATATCGATGTGCACATGTATAAATACATATTATTAAACATAGTTTAATAATACAAAGCTAAATGGAGTCATATGTAAACTATTAAAATTCTCAATATCAACATGCATTTCATAAGCATCAGTTTGCGATTAATTCCGAACATATGAGACAATCTTGTATAACATGAGAATGGCTAATGGCATTATTAACTCTAAGATCTTTAATACATGAACAAAATGAAATTTAAATTCATTCTGATAAACTGCGTTCAAGGAAGCCATTTTGACTCTACAGTAAATAAGCATTTCGTCCAGTTGTCAATCACTAATGTTATGGAATATTTATCAATCACTTAGCCATGGCACATCTTCTTTTTCCTGTTAGGAGATAAGAATGCATGTTATGGGGTTTTTAAAATTTATGTAGAATTGAATAAAAGATCCAGTTTCTTAAAAGTTTATATTTCATGGTGTTGTATTTCAGGAAACAAGAAATATTGACCTTTTTCTGACTGAAAAAAAATTGCGATTGCTTTGTTTTTAAAGTTTTGGTGCTATTTAGCAAAAATCATTTTGTAAAGGGTTAGGTAATACTCTATGCATAAGTTTTAATGATCTTTTTTATACAAAACAATTTGTACTGTTGAACAAAGTAAACAAAATTTTGAAAATTAATTCAGTAAAAGTTCCATACTACAAAAAAGGTCATTTAGTAATTATAATTTTTGCTACAAAGATTTTCTTCCATAATGCTATCCTAATTTTTTCTTGTTTTATTAATTTTTGTGTTTAACTTGTTCCCAGCAAACTTAATCTTGTGAGTCCCAACAAAATATGTTAGAGCCCACCAATAAAATAGAATCCAAATGACAGACTACATTATATAATGTAAGATGTCAACCAGAGTAAAGTCAAAATTAGGAGTTAGTAGCATTGCCCAAAAAGCCCACGGAGTTCAGTCTGTAAGCTATATTCTTGCTCTTTATGTATTTTTGCCTCTAGAGGCAGTACCATGAAATCCCAACACTAAGTCAAGCAGCAGTAAGATTGCTAAAAAAAAAAAAAAAGACTATAACAAAAATGGTGAGATTTATTTTTCACAAGTATTTCATCTTATTTAAGAAGAAAAATGACAGAGATGAGATGAGATTTTAAAACAATGCAACTACTTTATGTATTAAGCTGAAGCCTGATAAAACAGGAAGTAATGTTCAAGAGCAGTGGTTCTCAGACTGTCTAATGCTGCAAAATTAATACAGTTCCTCATTTTGAGGTGACCCCAGGAATAAAATTTTCATTGCTATTTCATAAGGGTAATTTTGCTATTGTTATGAATAGTAATGTAAATATTTGTGTTTTCTGATGGTCTTAGACACCCACTGTGAAAGGGTCAATTGACCCCAGGAGAAATCATGACCTGTAGGTTAAGAACTGATGCTCTAGGTTATGAGATGTTTAGAAAATGGGGTCTAATTGCTGGTGATGAGCACATATGACAGTTTTAAAGCCCAGAGAGAACTGAGCTCTGTGGGGCCTGGTATTGATGGTAGAGAGAATTTTTCCATTATCCGGAGCTTCTGAAGGTATTTTAGACTCCCAGGCTTCTTGAGAACTCACACAAAATAACCATCTCTTTTTCAAATATACTGAAGTGGTTTATTTGGACATCTGAATAATTGAAATGACAATTGAATTATATAGAAAGAAGAGATTAGGTTTTATTTAACATAGTTCCAAATTAAAAGGCACATTTGTATGGCAAAACAGTTGCTTATGCATACCACTGTGTGCTAAAATAAGGCATAAAAATGGCTTTGAGAATTGAAGAGAGGCAACTCTCCCCTCTTAATTCTAAACATTTTTGAGATATATGGGTATCTGACTTCCTCATTTCCTGCCAATATGATTGATACTTCATGATTCTTGGAATTTTCTTCTCAAATTTCTAGTACCTGTATTTTCTTTTAAAAAAAAAAAAAGTATAAAATCGTCATACCTGACTCCCTTCTCGCCTCCAAAAGATAGCAGGTTGAGGATTTCCAGTCGCTTCACACTGAAAGGTTACAGTTCGTCCCAAGGCAACAACCTGGTCTCGAGGCTTCACAACAAAATGTGGGGGCTCTGAAGACACAAAATACACTGAATCAGATCATGTCACCACAGTCCCCACTCAGTCTCCTGGTGTCTCTAGGGTTGCCTTTATTGTCTACAATACATTATAATAATCGACCATTTCCTACCCTTCATTTAAAGTAAAATTGCTAAGTGCATATTATAGGATAGAATATAGTTATATTGTGAAGAGCTTTGTTACTTAACCTAGACCTGGAATTAATCCTCACATTCTCAAAAATTCTTGATCTACAAGCTGACCCTTTTTGTTCAATGTTCAAATCATACCTGAAAATTGTATGAATAAATATTATCTTTTCTCACTTAAAGCTGCTTCAAGGTGAATGAGCTCTAATCACACTTACACAAGATCTCCTGATACAGGCAGGGACTGAAATTACTTTAATTTACCTCAAAAGCTCCTGAAATGTTACCATGCAGATTAGAGCCATTTAAAATCTTCAGTCCAATTATTTGAATAGAAATGGATTTGAAGCAATAGAGGAGTCACATGGCTCCTTCATTTACATGGGCAAGGGCATGTTCAAACAGAATATATATGGAAATGAGGGCAAATTCGAAACATCTGCTCACCCTGACATTAGAAATACTGCCAGCTTTGTCCAAACTGTTTGATTTATACAGACGTGAATGGCCACTTCATCCAGCAGTCAATAGAACGTCAGAAAATTGTGTCAGTTACATTGAGGGCAATGGCAGCTGGCAGGTAGGTGTGCTGATTGAGCAGGCCCTTGTGTGGGGAATTAGGAGCCTGCTTTTGGTCTTTGCACAGAAAAACAGTATGTACTGAGTAAGTCCTTTTACCCAATGTGTACACTTTCCAAATCCACTTCTTATCAGCTGTCTAGAAAAGCTAATCATTCCCTCTCATCTCAGTTCCAACCAGACTGCTAACAGCTTACACAAGGCAGGGTTCTTCTAACCCACTTTGCAAGGTTAGGCCCTCACTTGCCATTGTTTCCTTAAAAGTATTTTCAGTTGCTTACATCAGTGACTAAAGGACACTTGCTAAAGCAAATCTGAATCAAGACTCACATATCCAGGAATGTTACTGCACTGCTTACAAAAGCAAGGTTTCTTTCTTTTTAAAAGATTTCTTATTAGCATATATGATTTAGACATAATAAGGGGCTTACTCTGACACTTTCACACATGCATATCATATGTTTGGTCATGTCTGTCTCCACTACTCTCTGGTCCCCCTCAACTCTTGGTAGCCTGCTTATGTATTGGATGTAGAAACCATTCTACATTTATAATGTTGTTTTCTTTACTTATTTTATTTATTTATTTTTAGTAAAGCAAGGAGGATGATTCTTTTTTAAAAAAATTTTTTTGGAAGACAATTTTTTTCCATTATATTTTCAGGTTAATTGTATCTAATGTACCTATGTATGTATAACAAATATTTCATATGGGAAAGTTACATTAAAACTTATTTAAGGGTTTAGGAGATGGTTGAGTGGTTATGAGCATTGACTGTTCTTCTGGAGGACCTGAATTCGATTCCCAGCATCCACATGGCAGCTAGCAACTGTCTGTATGTCCAAGATCTGACATCCCTACATAGTTATATATGCAGGCAAAACACCAATTTACATAAAATATATATTGTTTAAAAATCTTATTTAATATATATGTCACTATATATGTAATCATAAATATATCAATGTAAAAATTCTGCATAAGAGAAAATGCAATGTGATTTGTTCATGGCTAGCATCATAATCCAAAAGCAATAAATAAAATTAGGTGTCCTAAGTTCTAGATAAATGAACATTCTTGTATGCCTGTTTTTTAAATTGAAGGTTAGCAGAAACACTAACAGTTGACTAGTTTTCTAGAAAATTATAGGATACCTGCAACATCAGGTCAAATGATTTCAAATGTTCTCTAACTTACAGAAAGCAAAATAGAAAGTCAGGAGATACAGCCAACGCTCAATGTGGTCAAACTGAAGCTTTAACTTATAATTTTTTGTAGAAAACCTGTGATTGTAATTGAGTGGCTTACTCATGAATGTAGCTAGCACTGTCATTACCCATATATAATAACAGGCATGTGCTTGGTTGCCTGGGGATGCCCCCTCTTGTCCCAAGCCAAACAGGAGCTTTTTCCTCCTTAGGTAAGGGTTAGAATAACTGATGCAAAGATGAGACTACAAGACTCAAAACTGACTGGAAAATAAATAAAATACAGGCAAGAGTTTGGGTTCTTTCAATGAAGGAAAACAAAATGATTAATTATATATGTGGGAGCAAATGACTTTCCAATAAGAAGGGAATCCAAGTAGGAAAATATAAATGTTCAAACCACTTAGTCAAGCGAAGCCTTGGGGTGGTCTCCAACCCAAATCTCAGGAGCTTGCCTGGGAATGTGTGCCAGAAACTGTTTCTTTTATAAAATGCCAGCTCTTCTCAGACCTCAAAGACTTATTTGGGAAAAAAGAATACAAACCCTTATGCTAACTACATTTATCCTGAAGCAATCCTTCCACACAGGATATTTGCTTGGAAATGATTTACTATATTCTGTAGGCATAGACTCAAGCCAACATCAACAGTGACATCAGCCACAAGAGACTCCTTAGAAATAAACTTTAAAAATTTCTCCTCTGAGCAGTGTGGTGGCACCAGCTGTGGTCCCAGCTACCCAGAGGGTCTAGGAGGAGCACTGCCTGAGTCTAAGAATTTGAAGCCAGTAACATCATGTTTTGAAAAATAAACACAGGAAAAAAGTCATCTTCCTATGTATGTCAGATTTTAGATATAGTTATATCTTGAAGGAAAAACGGACAAATACATTCCTATTAATATATATCAGTTAGAATGAAGATACTCACCAAATACACAGATTTGATGTTTTTTGACTATATATTTCAATGGCTTTTCACATCTAAAGTATTTGTTAGCTGTGATCAAAGTACGCAGTGATGTAAGTAGTAAAATAATATATTAAGTGTTGTAAATGTGGAAAAACGGACAAGAAACAGAAAGCTGCCATGCAAACTAGGTAATTTCCTTAACAATGCATACTAAAGCACCACTTCAATAATTTTTAACTGATCTAGCATCTTAACTCATTTAATCAATATGTATTGTTTAAATTTTTCTCAGTTGTGAGTAATAGCTCACAGAGCTAGTGTCTAGCAAACTCTGTTACTGAATAGTTCATCCTATCTGTGTGAATACGAAATAATAAACAATAATGAGAGAGATTTCTTTAAGGTGAAAATGATGCTCTGGCCTGTCTTTTGATATTTCTCTCCACATGGCATTCTGTCAAACCCACTGAATGAATAAATATTCATCTAAACTAAATGCAAAGAACATTGATCCTCTTTATTTATAGAAAAAAGTCTAAAAGCAAACTTTGGATATTTCATATGATTATGCTGTATATAAAATGAAATGAACCTTATACAAAGAAATGAAAATGAGCACTAATAAGTTCTAAGCACAAGGTGACTCAGTAATTGAACTTTAAGGACTCCTGAATTCTAATTATAAAACAGTCCACAGATAGGATCTTACAAATGTACTTGAAAGACAGGAAGCCAAATTGTTCTCACGGCATATGTTTTTGTTTATTTAATGATGTAGAGACATAAAATGAAATTGTTCTTTATTCACCAAGATACAATCCTGACTTATCCTTTATTTCAGGAAGGAAGAAATTAAAGGGCTCAGATCACATATGACTTAATAAGACAGAAAGTTAGCAAACCCATTACCTTCACTCTTTGTCCCAGTTACCCATACTTCCTGCAGATTTATTCTGTGCAGTCTGTCTTTGTGGCCAATGACAAGTGAAACATGGAGGCTGATTGGTTGAAGGACATGGAAGGGTATGGATGGAAAGGGGAAGAGAAGTTCCAGTCACAGTGACACGGTGATTAGGAGATGGCCAATAAAATGTCAACTTACCAGACCCAACTAAAATAAAAAAAAGAAAACATGGAATAAATAAAAATAAGGAAGCAAACAAACAAAAAATGAAACAGAAAAAGTCGTAAGATTTGACTTAACAATGACTCTCCTCTAACATAAACTAAAGAACACATTAAATACACTAGTTATACTGTCCATGAATGAATATTTGTTAGCAGTTCAAGCAGACTCATGAATAACTTAGGACAATAGAAATGAATCTTGAAATCTCTACTGTGGAAAAATGGCAGAGCTACAACAGATTGACAGTTATAAAACTATAAAGCATCTTTCAATAACTTTATATATTGCTACCAGGTAACATATTCTATATGTAATGAAAATTTTAAAGTATTATAGGTATTAGCTGCTAAAAATATGCAAAAATAGAATAAGCATCATTTAAAAGATAGTGTTAAATTCCAAATAGATCTACCAATATGTTTATTTTCATAAATTTTACACTGGTAAAGATATTCCAAACAACTCATGCTGCTTACATTTGACTATATAGACAAATGACCCCCCACAAATGAATAATGACTCTAAAAATCAGGCTATGGACTAAGAATCTGCATTTCTGATGAGAACCAGGTAAGTCATACTGGTTCATGACCTTGAGGTGAAAGACTATTAAAATATACTGAGCTTACATGCTTGCATATTTTTAGTTGAGAATATGCACATAAAATGAAGAGATTATGAGAACAGGAAAACATAACTATTTAGAGGTCACAATTACATTATTCATTTTCAATGCTGAAACAGAATGTATTTTAATAAGTTGATTTGAAATAATAGAAAGCAATGATTCTGTTTCTCTATTTTAGAAGTAGAGGTCACTGCTTTCAAATGCAGAAGATCTTCATACATCACAATAGGAACCCACAATCTATTTGATTCAAATAAGCAGTTCCCAAATCAAAGTTAATTTGACTTGATCCCTGTCCCTGTAGTCCAAATCAATGGCAAGGAAGGATTGCTGCTCCAAGATAGTGTAGTTACAATGTAAAAGAAAGTTTTCTTTTCCATTGTTATTATTATTACTTTGGTAATACATACAACATTTTAAAGGAAGTCAGAAATATATTAATGTGCAAAAATTTAACTTTGATTTTAAACAGAGAAATATTATTTAGAAGAGGTTAAAAATTGTACAATCAAAAAAGGTGGACAGGTCAATATTATATTTCTTTTATTTTCTTTCTTTCTTTATTTTTGGTTTTAGTTTTTCAAGACAGATTTTCTTTGCATAGCTTTGGAGCCTGTCCTGGAACTCACTCCTTAGATCAGTCTGGCCTGGAACTCACAGAGGTTGGCCTGCCTCTGCCTCTGGAGTACTGAAATTAAAAGCATGTGCTACCACCACCCAGCTACTATTATATTTCTTAGTATCTTAAAGAGATTGCCTTACATGGCAGGAAGGTATTCTGGAGCTACAGATGAAGGGATCTGAGAAACTGTCAGTCAAATTTTTTTTGAAGCCATAAAAAGTTGTAGAATTGTGTAAAAAATAAACTGAAAGTAGACTTGATCTTATCAGAATAATGTAGTTAAGCTAGGAAAAAAGTGATTCCTATATATACTTATATGTTTCATATATTATAAAATTCTTTATATTTCAAAAAATTTAATAAGAGCAATACAGTTATTGAAAGCCACTCATTTCAAATATAAAATGCCCTTTCTTTTCTACAGTTTTAGTAACAATCCATAACATTAGAATAGATCACATGTAAGAACTTCATGCTAAAACATCTGCATATTGAATCAATGACAAATTATAATTCCTATTGTCTATTCAAGACCAGACATTTGTCTAAAAACATTTTCCATCATAAAAAACTAAAAGCATCAAAAAATCCTTGAGAAAACACTATCTGAATGATGAAATACTTAAGCTTTTAACAACCATGATTATCAGGAAATAGTTCAAATTACCTTAATGCAAACCCAGCTATAGTTCTCACCACATTTTATTTGTTCTAGTGTCAGTTAATAATACACAAATTCTTACATTTCTTTCCTAAAATTATTAGTTATGTCCATTTCTTTAAGACCCTTCATGCATGTCTTTTTTCTCTTGAGAATCAAGACAAACAGAGCTCTTTCTATAAAATGGGTAGTGACATTGTTGTTTGTGCAATATGTCAAGAGAATTTCTCAGAAAGCAGAGTGACTTGGAACCCACCATTCATCATCTAACAAAGTTCATCATGTGTGGGGGCTTCACTCTTACCTTCCAAATCTTCTCAATTCCTAGGTTCAGAGTACCCATATCTCCACTTTCTCCCTACTAACAACAGCATGCACAGTACTGGCACAAAACCAAGAATGTTGATTGATGGAATCAAACTGAAGATCAGACATAAATTCATAAACCTATGGACATTTGATTTTTCATTTAAAAGGCCAGAAATACACTGGAAAAACAACCTCTTCGACAACTAAATATCTGCATGCAGAAGAATCCAAAGAGATCCATACTTATGACTATGCACAAAACTCAACTCCAAGTGGATCAAAGACCTCAACCTAAAACCAGATACAATGAACATGATAGAAGAGAAGGTGGGGATAGCTTTGAACTCATTGGCACAGGAAAAGGTTTTCTGAACAGAACACCATTAGCACAGACACTAAGATCATCAGTTAATATATGGATCCTCATGAAACTGAGAAGCTTCTGCATGGCAAAGGACATAGTTACTGGGACAATAGCATGAAAAAAAAAAAGCAGCCAATAGTAGTACAGGCCAGTGAACCACATACTGGTTGCAGATATTGTTGTCTTTAAGGGTCTGAAAAAGTACTCTCTTTTTACTTGCCTACAGTAATTTCAACCTGATATAGCAGACAGCAAAGCAATGGAGACTTTGAATCTTATAGAATTTGCTATGCTGTGATTTTGAAGTGGCCATTCAGAGGCAAAGCAGAAAAGCTAGAGAGATCACCTTGCCCTTTGTGGTTTCCAAATACATTACATTTATGCAGAAGTAAAGTCACTTTAAAAGGGTCTTCAGAAGTATTGTTTATAGTGTCTGAAGATATAGCTCAGTGGCAGCAGGTATGCATAGCATGGGTGAGGTCCTGGGTACAAGTGCCAGTTGGAAAATATAAAAGTCCTGTCCTAATAATATAATTTTTAACTGATGAATAATTTTATATAAATAGCTCCTATGCTAAATCTAAGAAATATTGAAAGAATTAAAGATAAAGTATTTATGTATTATACTATGATTAAAATTTTATATTTTGCATTATTATCCATTACTTAAAGCGTAATGACAAACATATTTCAGTGTATCCTTGTAAATGAAATAAATTATTGGTTATTCATCTGTTAGTCATAGAATGTGCAGTTGGCTTAGGTTCTGTCCTAGCACTAAGGGGGTGTGAATGAAGAAGAGAAAGAAGAAGACCACTATAATTAATTGGAAAAAAATTCATGTATGTGAAACTTCTGGTAAGCACAGGTACAGCAGGACCCATGCTGTTAGAAAACAGAACAGTAGATTTCTTCAATTGGCTATAAATGAAATTATCTCCACTCCAAATTCTTTTAACTAACAGTACTAGTTTTTATTATGAGCAGCTAATTTCTATTCTAATGGAGCCTTAAATTTGTGTTGTTGTTGTTTTTTCATACTTTTCTATTGTGAATTAGGGCTCAGTTAACAAGACTGAAAAACAGCAATTGTTTTTTAAAAAAAAAACTTACTCATTGTGGAAGAATATGAATGAGTTGGAAAGTTACAGGGTCTTGAGGAAGAAGCACACTTTTGGCCACATAGCAGAACACTACATTGCAAGTAATGATGCTATCTTCATTTAAACCAAGAACATCCAGTGATTGGTTTGTGAGAATTATAAGCACAAATCCACATGAATGATGATATCATTAACAATCAGAAGCCCTTCAGGTGCTCCAACAAGAGGTATTATTTCTTCTGGAGAG
Organism: Sigmodon hispidus; assembly: GCA_004025045.1. Classification (NCBI taxonomy): domain Eukaryota; kingdom Metazoa; phylum Chordata; class Mammalia; order Rodentia; family Cricetidae; genus Sigmodon; species Sigmodon hispidus. The sequence goes on from PVIH01000181.1 coordinate 248,802, forward strand.
AAAGGATTGAATTTAACATAAAAGCCTGTCATTATGTCTTTCAACGTTGCAGACATAAAAATAGAGAGAATAAAAGGGATATTTTAGAATGTATTTAATGGATACATAAAACACTGTGAACTTTTTGCCTCTGATCAAATACTCTGTCATCCTGTATAACAATAGCTCAGAGGCAATTTTGGTTGTCAGGACTGATGTGGAAGGCAGAGGCTGAGGAAGAGCTCCCAGACTTTGGTGGGCAGGATCCACAGATGCTACCGATCCAGCCACAGCACACAGGACAGCCACCAAAACAAGGAGTGATGTGTCCCATGATACAGGAACTGAAAACAAACTGTCAGATGTTTGTTTAATTTAACTCTTATTTGAGAATGTCCTAAGAAACCACAAACCTGACCTTGGGCAATGTCTGACATGTCTTAGGTACTGGGCCAATGTTTATATTTTTCTTTTCCTCCAAAAACTATCCACATTCCTTCAGAGCAATCATTTAAATGCTGCCCTTTGTGTATCTGTGCATTAGAATGCATGATTCAAATCTATCTGCTAGGCTATTCATCCACCACAATGGAGATACCACAAAACACAGGTTCTCAGGGTCATAGTTCAAAGTATAAATACTCTGATGCCAGGTTTTGAAGGTCAGAAGACTAGATCTTTCTATTTCTTCCTTAAAAATACAGAATCCTTTACAAAATTTGTTTCCCAACATTTCTAATTTCACCAACAATTTCCTGCTACTACTTTTTAAAAATGGAATTAATTTCGGCAGTTTTTTCTTTGAATACAGTATGTTATAATCACATTCTCCCACCCATTATCTTGTTATTTCCTCTTACTCCTGCTGAATGCTTCTTCCCAATTAGATAATCCCACCCCTGCAACCACCACTACAAGTCTTAGACAGGTGATCATACCCACTGTGGATTCACAACTGCCTTTACCAAGTCATTTCCAGAAAAAAAAAAAAAGCTTCTATAGCACTCTGCCATATTGCCTGGCTCTTACAATTTTTCTAGCTCCTCTCCCACAATATCCTTGGGCCTGGGAGTGTATGATACATATTTTCCCTTTACAGCTAAGCACTCAGCAGTATATCATTCTCTGTAGTATAAGTTGCACCAAAAATAAGGAATTCCTCCTTTTGATTATAACCTATTTGCAAAAGAAGCCTCTCTGACCTAGGCTAAGAGATGAAACTGTCTACCGGTATAAACATACATATTAAAAGATAGCTCATGTCCATTTAACAAAACGTCAGTGCAATTCATCCATAGGTCCCACTTGATATCACTAACTGTTAAACTATCCAAACTTCTCACCTGAAATAGTAATCTAGTCACTAATAAACCATGTTGATTAAAACAACAATCACAAAAGATAAACAAGATGCGTCCCATAGTACTTTTTGGTGTTAAAATTGTTCAACACATTCCCAATGCTTTTAAAATGCTTCTGTGACACTTTGGCGTCTCTTTATGTCACTTCCCAGTTGTTCAGACCCTTGGAATTTGAAGTGTACTACAAAACATCACACGTCCATCTCTGTTGATGCCAGTGACTTAGTATTCTCTCCCTCTTTAATTCCTACCCACTCTTTGGATTTTAGCTCAAGATTTAAGAAACATTTTAAGATAATTCCTGTAAATCTGACTTTACATCCCATGAGTGCTATATTTTCCCAAAGCAACCTTGCACGCATCCTAGCTTAAAGTACACATTTGTGTGATTATTATGTCTGCCATCCAAACTAGCCTGATCTCTCCATGGAAACTAGAGTGCAACAATTCTGTTTGCCAGCAAGTGCTCTGCATATTGCAAATACCTTTTAAAGATGAACAAGTAGCAGCATCTCTAACGTGCAGGGCAAAACAAGTTCCCTATACACTTTCAAACCCACTTCTCATAACCCATGGGTTCAGGAGTATGTATCAATTCCTTCAGCTTCCCATCTATCTGTACAGCTTTGACAAGCCTCAGCACTCTTTCAAGTTAGCACATGAGAAGTGCTGAGGTATATGTTCACACAACAAATGATGAGGTCTTTCTTTAAATGGTGTATTTCCTGGAAGACCTGGTCCATGATAGCCTGATAACCTCCTCCACCTGACAGAAAAACCACTTTGGAAGGAGATGATTTCCACAAGGTATCAAGTCTGTGATCTTGTGAAAATTGTGTAAATGTCTGGCTCCCAGTTTAATAATAAAGAGCTATCAGTGCCAACTGTGTGTCTGAAGGCACATTGGGAGCCTCAGCATCTGTCAGAAACAAGTCAACTGTGCTGAAGGAAGAAAATGAAGGCTCCACCATTTACTTGGTAAAGTTTACCTGTTGGGTAAGAGAAGGACTAGAATTCAGGCCTCTCCAGCTTTTAACACTTTTTGCTGCTTTAATCACATTGCACACTTTGTTTTTAAAGAAAATGTTAAACTTTACTCTGTTATAAATTTGCTCTAGAATATTTTTGTGTCACAAATGACCTAAACATACCATTTCAATGGAAAATTAGCACCTCCATACTACTGTTTTAAATGTCAACAAACTTTATAAATGTAATAAAATATGAAGAAAATAAGTGAGTTCTACTGCGTCATTTTATTCCTAGTAAAACCAGCAGAGTCAGCTTCATCTTCAAAAAGTGGCATTATATAGCTATCTTAAACAATCATCTTAACTGATTAAGCTACAAAATCAAAAGTTCAAATCTTTATTATCCAAGTCTGAAACTTGATATAAAAGAATATCAGGCTCCAGTTCCCTAATTTTTACACTAGCACCAAAGTGAATGGTTTTTAAGTATGCAAACATGGCTGCCATTCAGCTACCCAAATCTCAGCACAGAATTACATTATGTAAAGCTTTACTCCCTAGGAATATAAGTCAAACAACATTGCTCAGTAATTATATTTGTGGGAGTAAAGAAAGCATATCTCCTTTCTGCACTAATGACTTAAAAGGCACTGTTTGAAATAACTACTCTACCATGCACAGAGCTGACTTTCTCAACCATCTATGTAAATCAGCCCATCTATCAGGTTTAATTGTGCAGCTCTCCAAAGTCGCCAGCAGCAGCATCGACCACACAAAATGAATGTCCCTAAGCTAACTTTAATAAGCATTTATGGATTTTCCTACCCTTATAAATCTGTTACAAAGCAATTACTCTGCCTCATTTTGTCTTATACTTAGTATATTTTGCAGGTGGGTTTATGCTGGCACATTAGCTATTAAGTCATAAAAAGTTCAAAAATCAGATGAAAGTGCTCGTGGCATATTAATCCATTTTTGCAAAGGTTAGGTAAAGTATTTTGCAAAATACACTTAAAATGTATACAGAATCCTTTTCAAAATGGAAAGTTTAAAATTAATTCTCATTTTCAAATTTCTGGAGTAAAAATGAAAGGACATCAAATACTACAAAGTCACATGGAGCTGTTTTAGCAGTTACTTGTTATTTGGAATGTGCTAAAATTTCTTTATAGACCGAAAAATAAGGGATTCTTTAAATTCTTAATTACTACTGTGTATATTTGTCAAAATAGCCAAAATCGTAATAAACAAATAATAATAAGTTAATGTGTGGATTAAAAAATTAAAATTTTCAATTATTTAGTATAACAATTTTATTCACCATTCCTCATAAGGAAGAAATGTCCTTAATGTACCCAACAATTATATTCTTGGTGAAAACTTCTTTAAACAATGAATAATGCCAATTATTTTATTTCTGAAGTATTCTAAAGCACACTAAGCCAATCTGAATTAAAGAATTAAAATTAACAATATTAAATAATACACAACCTCAGAGACTTTAAATATGAAATTCTTTGCAAGGAATCAAACATGTGAGAGAGGGTTATTTGTCAATGACTAGAGGGAAAAAGTAATTTACTTCCACCACTTTTATTCCCAGTCTTAAAAATTCACATTTTATAGATCTGCATGGCTAATGACATATTTCCATGTTGACAACTATATTTGTGAATGGCCAGGGCTGGGGAATACCTACTCCACTACATTGAGACTCAGAACACAATTGAAGGCCTGAGATATGCTCGTCACCTACACGGCTGTCTGATAACCTGTCACAGGACCATCTCTTGGCCCCATTAATTCTCTTTTCTGACTGCTCTACTTATTTCTTCAAATATTTGCTGGCAATATGCTGAATGTTTCAAATTATCTGTAGTAAGACCACTGCCAAAAGCTTCTTCCTTTGATAGATTTTTAGTCTAACATCACTTTCATTTAAATAAGTGACATCAGTCCTGTACTTTTTCATGTGAATTAAGGAAATCTGAAAGAATATTACATGATCAGCTATTGTCAGAGTAAAACAGCTATTTTCTTTAAGGTTTAAGAACAAAGAAAATCTTTATCCCTACCAGAAAAAAATAAGCTAAAAAAATCCCTCATAGTCCAAAGTGTTTCTGAGTCTCAATCTCAAGAATAGTATTAGAAAATAAATAAAAAAGAAGTAAGTAGGTAAATAAATAAATGAAGAAGAGAAGTGTTCTGCATCCTATTTACAATACTGGGTCAGAACAGTTAGGTGGGAGCATTAGTTTCATGAATCTTCCTCTTGTTAAATAGTATGGAGATTTCCATTATACTTCTGATGATGTGATTTTCTTTCAGTTTCCTCACAAAGGACTCATTGGAAATACAGATTTTGTACAAGGTGCTCTTACATGTTATATTTGAGTGTTTTCTATTTTATAACACCAACTTCTTTCCTTTACCCTCCCTAGATTTTTGTTGCATTAAAAATAATCATTACTTTTAAATATAAAACAAATAGGAAAAAGTCATGACAAATAATAAACAAATTACACAAAGGTGGTATTTAAAATAAGATTCATAAATTCATTGTCTTTAAGAATAGCAACACATACAGGAGATGTTGCTATTGTTGAGCTACTGGTGTGTGTGTGTGTGTGTGTGTGTGTGTGTGTTCCCTCTGATCCCCCAAATTATTATAACAAGCTAATTCTTCTGGATTTCTATGGATTGCCACAATATGTAATATGTTATTAAAAACAATTCAGTCACAAAGCAGTGTATTGTATCTTGTAAAAATCTAACAAAAATCTTCTTCATTTATCAAGGTTCTTACAGTAAACAGGTAATGTTTTGCCCGGTTCATAATGCATTTTGCCAAAATGTTGATGATTCACAGTTCTTAACCAGAATCCTGTATTCTCATAACCCTAACTTGAACCTGCAAAAAGGCCCCTTGACACTGTTAGTTTTGGCCTTGGCTCAAACAACTACATTATTGGGCAGACACAATACACTATTATGCTGCCAGCCTTTGAGAAATCAGCAATTTAATGGGACTATTTCAACAAGTGATTTAAATTAAGTCTGCATCAATGAAAGTAAACTCCAAAATGAAGTCTTGCTTTAGATTTTTTCCTTATTACTTTTTTATATCTAGATATCATATGAGGTCCAAAGGAAGCCTGTGACCCTTCTACAAAGATCCCATGTCTTGCTAAAGCTACATTCAGTGAACTTGGTGATAAAAACCTCACATTTATCAATTAGATCTTCCTTTCCCTAGAACTTGTTTCTGAAGGAAAGTTTTAAGGTTTGTCATTTGCTCATGGCAGTAGAATTTATAGTAAATAAAATACTGCTCCTTACTTAAACATTGACTTGATTTTTTTTTACTGTAACTTTGTATTTTGAGATAACAATCTGCTAGTTTATCAAATGGCTACACGTGCACATGACTTGATATAAAACATATTATCTTATTTTCAAAATGATTATTTTTATGTTAGAAAATGATTAAATTTAGGGATGCTGACTTCTCCTATAGGAATATACCACTTGATCTAATTTTTGAAGTTACATTATTATATGACTGTCTTTTGTCAGGGACTGTTCTTCCAAGTAGGGACCTCTAGTATATTATGGCATTGGTTCCATGTGCCCCATAGATATCAGATTCAAAGGTTCTCAAATTCCTTGCAAAATGATGTGACATTTGCATATAGCAATGATGCATGTCCAATTCTCTAATTTATCTCTATATTACTTATAATACCTATTACAATATAAATAATTACATTTTACTATTAAATAATGGATAAAAATTACATCTGAACATATGTAGCACAAATAACTTTTCTTAGCAATCCTGCAGATATTGAGAATACCTACTCATTTTTAGTTCATTAAGTTGTTCTAATGTTATAAATAGATTGAATTTATGGAATAAGAATGAAGAAATTCAGTATTACCTAGAAAGTCAGCAGCATTGAAAATACCAGAAAATCTAAACATTATACAACATGTAAAGAAGAATCATGCTATTTACAAATTTGTCTAATCAAAACAATTAAGCTACCCTAACCGTTATCACAGAGCCTTCATCTAGTAACTGATGGAAGCAGATGCAGAGATCCACAGCCAAGCACTAGGCCGAGTTACAGGAATCCAGTCAAAGAGAGGGAAGAGGGATTATATGGGGGGAGGGGGAAAATCCATGATCATGATGGGAAAATCTACAGAAACAACTGAACCAAGCTAGAGAGAATCTGTGCACAGGCAGCTGTGCCTGGGACTGGATTAGGTCCTCTCCATATGGGAGACAGTTGTATAGCTTGGTCTGTTTAAGGGGCTCCTGACAGTGGGATCCAGGTGCATAAGGTGGCTTATTGGAGCCCATTAGCTATGGTGGGACACCTTGCACAGCCTTGATGAAGAGGGGAGGGGCTTGGACCTGCCTCAAATGAATGTTTCAGGCTTTGCTCACTCTCCATGGGAGGACTTACCTTTTAGGAGGAGGGGATGGGTGTGGAGAGGGAGAGACTGGGAGGAAGCAGGAGGAGGGATGAAAGGGAGATCTGTGCTTGGTACATAAAATGAATTAAAACATTTCTTAAATAAAAAAACCCTCAAACTTCATTATTTAATTTTCATTGAGGACTTCCTGTATATCTGACTACACAAAACATTTTTATAGTTGCACATATGACTCACACTTTAATTATTTCATACAACTACTGATAAGCAGCTGGGGACAGCAAAGATGGGTAAAGTGATGAATGCCATGTTATCAGATGCAGCACAGAAAGCACAATTTTCTTCCCACACTCTCTTAAGCATCGTATTTTTTCTGGTTCCTTCACCTCCCCAACTATCCGAAGAGAGAAAAAATGAACCTCCAACTTACTGATGAGAAGAAATATGAGACTCAGAAACGCAATAACCCATTTAGTCAGCTTTCAATACAAGTGCAACTTTCCAAAAGATGGTGCGATTAATTCCCCCCATACACTTTCCACTGCAGCAGCAGCAAACAAGGTACTCAAAACTCTATCAAATACATACTAAGGACTAAGTGTCAAAGATTGAATAAAGGACGGAAATAATGCTCACTGAAGAAAATATAAGACAATGGCTTCACTCTCTAGTAATCATCTACCAGATTTTAAATCTCTATGCACATAGGATGAATATTACAAGATGAAAAAACTTAAGAAGTTTTTGTTTGCTTTATGGGTTTGTTTTTAAAGATGACGAAGATAACCACAGAATCTGCTTTTGCCTCAGTACTTCCTAATTCAAGTTGACTTTTCCGGGAGTTTCAGTGTTAATTATCTTAAGTTATTTTATCTGTTTTTCAGCAGATGAGATGACTTAAAGGTGAGTTATCAGGTGGTACTTAAAGGTACCAGGTGGAAGGTACCAGACCATGCCCTTGATTAACAGGCACAGATGGCATTTCTGTAGCCATGGTACTGAATTTTTTGTGCCAGTTTGACTGGGTTAAGGGCTACTCAGCTAGCAAGCGAAAAGAAATGTGTCTGTGAGGCTATTTCTAGAAGAGCTTGGCATTTAAAACTGTACTCTGAACAACAACAAAAAACTGTTCTCACTAATTCCATCAATGTAACCTGCCATTTCTCACTTCATGTTTTTCTTAATACTTATGACTTACTATTTATTTTACTTTGTGTTATACTATGCTAGACAAATAGCAAAAGCAAGTTTTTGCTTGTTTGTTTTTGCATTTCAGTTCAAAAGTAGCAGAAACCATTTATGGCATCAACAAGGCATTTGGCTAAATAACTGCCTATGCAAATACCCTACAGTGGTGGCTTGTGAAGTCTGCACTGAATAGGAAAGCCATGAAGAAGAAAAGCATACAGAACTGCCCTCAGAAGTCGACAAGAAGCAGATGATATCTCTGAAGCTGGATCCTCTTACAACTATGCAAGCAGTTGCCAAGGAGTTGAATGTGGACCATTTCATACAAACTGGCAAGGTGAAAAAGCCTACTATATGGGTGCCTCATGAACTGATTCAAATTTTTGCTTAAGAATGGCTCTTTTGAACTGTTGTCCTGCCTGACTCTATATAACAGCAACACACCATTTCTTGATAGGATTGGGACATGCTACAAGAAATAAATTGTGTATGAGTGTCTCAGTGACTGACCTGAGAAGATACTTCAAGGCCTTTCCCAATGCCAAACTTGCATCCAAAAAGGTCATGGTTAGTGATTGGCTGCAGGTCAAGTTCAGCACAGTTTTTGAGTCATTACATATGATCTATGCTCAGCAAATTGGTGAGATGTGCCCCAAGCTGCAATTTCCACAGTTTACACTACTCAATAGAGAGCATTTAGTTCTTCAGAATGATGCCCCAAAAAAACATTATACAACCAATTCTGCAAAAATAAAGTAAGTTGGTCCATGAATATTTGCCTCATCTACCATGGTCCACTGACCCTTTGCCAAACAACTATTATGTCTTCAAACATCTTGACAACCTTTCTTTTGGAGACAATATTTCCACAACTTTCTAAAAGTCCATCAAATCCCAAAGCATGAATATTTATGCTTATAAGAATAAAACAAATATTTCTTATCAATAAAAAATGTTGATTGTAATGATACCTATTTTGATAAAGATGTATTTAAACCTAATGATTTTAAAATTCATGCTCTGAAACTGTAATTCTTTTTGTACCAACATATATATATATATGATAACTTTTATTGAAGGAAGGAGGAAGCAGGTAGTTTGGCCCAAGAAATGGACTTGGATCTTATTACAGAGAGATGGGAACATGATAAGTTTAATGGGAGGTATATCATAACTAGAGCTGCGTTTTGATAGGAAGATCTGCAGAAGATGAAAGAGTCTACAAAACCAAATGAGAGGGAGAAACTGGATAGTTTCACAGAGAGATGTCAGATTCCTGTAGGAGAAAGAATATGAAGGCCCAAGGAAGCAGACAATGTTGAGAAATGTTTAAAGGGCAAAGGAAGAATAGAAGTTTGTGGTTCCTGGTTTGGGGTAAGGACATGAGAAAGGAGGACAGTTAGTGGGTGTGACATTTTTCTGAGCTGTGTTCTGGGTAGAACTGTAGGTTTCATTCCCAAGAGAAGGAGAGGATCATGGGAAGTTGCCCTTCAATGCTCAAGTCCTTACTCTTCTATTGTTCTTTGCAAAGACAGAAGAAACTCCAAGGCTCCTCTAAGCCTCTGACAGTTGCTTCTCCGTTTACTGAAAGTTGAAATTGCTCACCAATTCTTAGTTCACTGGGGTCCTAAGTAGGGGTCAATCACAAACTATAGCACATGAGACTCTCCTCTAAGCTTCTTGTTAGACACACGCAGCTCAGCATCAAGGAAGACGCTCTAGGAAACATCCCATTAGTAGCAATTAAGTCAGCCCAAAGACAGCCTGGGCCTCCCCACTGCCTTTGTGTCTCCCCCATTTCATGTCAATCTCATACTCTAAAGAGCAGCCTTCCAGCAGCTGTCACCAGCTAATCAATCCTAATGAGAATGTACTTTTCTCCTTCATTACATACTTGCCATAAATACCTATGAGAGGCAAAAGACAATATAATTCCATGGAATAGAATAGAATATATACCCCTTTGACAATTCATTTTAGTATTGCTCTTATGTATGTGCTGGTAATGAATTCAGAGAGACAGCAATACAATTTGTGCTATATTTAAAATTAAACAGTGAATTTGAGAGAACAGTATGATTTTAGATCAAGGAAGGAAAATGGACAATCACTTCTAAGAGAGGAGTGGAAATTTTTCAGAATCCCTGTATATGATCACAATGTATCACCTGCCTGGACAATGTTTAATAGCCTGCTTTTTGTTTTAACACAAACTGAAGAAAGGGTAGAAAAGCAGCCAAGTCTCAGGCATCAAAGAAAACTGGTTCCTGTGAGAAGCCTGGGAAGTGTACAGTGTGGGACAAATAGAGATAACAACATATAGCTTCCTGCGTCTGAGTGGTACAGCATTCAGCCCTCAAGAGAAACAGGAGAACTAAGTATCTTTTAGTTCCTATTGTAAGAGAGATGCACAAAAATGGGATTAGATTTTCCTAATGGTTCAACTCAGGGAGATAAAAAGTGATTGCTTAGGAAATGGCTGGTGTGTGGATGTCTACAGTTCAGTTTCCTGTGACTGATGGGACACAGTGATGGGAACATGATCATTTTGCTGATAGAGTCACAAATTCACTATGGAAATAAAATTGTGACAGTAATAAGAGCTGCTTTATCTGTGAAGTTGTGAAGAGAGCGGAGAGATTAATAACGCTATCTAGTTTGCCCTGTTTAAGTAATGAGTAGTTCATGCGAAAGAATCTTCCATGCAGAGGGCAAAATTGGAAATGAGTGAATTAAGAGTTTAAATTCTAGGCAGTCTTGTCTATCTTGCATTTGGAAAAGTAGTCATCAAAAGGGGAACAGTTTTGAAAAGCTTTCTCCATAATTGCCATTGAAGTAAGTAATTTACAAATCTTAAAAGGTCTGTTAGAAATAATATATTAAAGAGAAATATTTATTTTTCTCTTGTCATTAAAAAAAAAAACATTTTGAAGATATACTCATGATGAGTAACCAAAATTCTAACCTTAAACAAGGGGGAAAAATCAACAGCATTGAAAATAAAGCTTTGGATTGTGACTGAAAGATAAATAAACCAATTTCACATGAGTATTATCTGAGTCTAAAGAAAAGCTCAAGGCCTACCTGACAAGCATCCACTAAACAGTGTAGTGCATTTCGATTAAGATAGAGAAATAGCAGGAAACAAAAGTCTCACCATTTTCAAATACCAAAGGGAAGCATAAATTTTAACAGTTTCAGTGACATAGCGTTTAAAAGCTTGGCAGAGTGCCTCGATGCATCTATTTTTTTTCTGGTTAGATTTTATGTTTTATAGATATGTCACAACCTATAAAGTTGTTATAAATACTGCAGTAAATATAATTTCCTCTAAGCGATGGGGCTATTATGCTATATTAAGCACTTGTTTGGAAAATAATTCATTCCTACCAAGACAGACCTAGCCATCGAAACACTTGTAAATGAGACATTGAAGTCTCAAAGCTTGAACTGTATCTTTTGTTTAAAAGGTACTAGCTTTCGTTTTGGTTTTTTAAGTTTATGAATTAAATTCTTGAAGAGGCATGTAGATAGTATATATGCATATATGTGTATATATAATAAAACATATACACATTTATGGAAAATTATTGGTGAAAATAAAAACATTAATTCATTAACTAAACAACTGCTGATTTAATATCACAGGTAGTAAATGATAGATAACCCCAGAAAATGATGGACTCTGGAGTCTGCATAACTGAATTTTCTAAGTAGGAATTCAACAGAAATGCTTTTCTACTTGAACTATTCCACTTAGAGTGGTTTCATCATTTTAATTCATCATATTAAGAGCATAACTAATGAAACATAACAAATATTGTTCTTTCTTCCATTGGTCAAATTTCTCTTGAGCATTGAATCATATTCTGACAGCAAGGTTCAATTACATATACATACATACGTACATACATATACACACATATAACTTAATTTGCAAGTTAAAGGAACTGAGATATTCTTGATTCTTGACATTTATTGATGAATAAGTTATAGAGGCATAGCAGAACATATTGGAGATTGCAACTTTCTAATGCCACCAAATTTTACTAAAATTTTCTTCTTTTCCAAGTAAAATATGAACATGTATAATAAATAATCTATGTTTTGATTGATCACAGAATTGATTCTGGCCTTAGTGTGAAGCTGCTACACAATGAACATTGCATATGAACCTCAGGTGGTGTGGCTGTCAGGGGACAATGACATCTCTGAAACAGAGTGACCTGGGCAGGCCACCCAAGTCTGAAGTGGTCATGAATATTAAGGAGTTTTGAAGAATGTTTATTCATGAATAATCTTACTAGCCTCTGATTTGTACAGAAACACTACAGCATCACAGAGAGATGGATAGAGGGGCTGAAAATATTAAAATCTGTAAAGTAATCAACTTGATCTATTAAGAGAGGCAGGGGTGAGGTCAAGCACCTTCTGAGGGATATTTAGAAAATGAGTAAGTTGTGTCCCAAAATGATATTGATACTTAATAATCTTCCCTACTTTATAGAGGCTCATCACAAATGTAGCTCTGGCTGTGGCGGCTGGAGTGCAATCTTAGTTACTAATTTTGTGACATATAGCCTTAATTCTGAAAAGATCAGAATTGTACTGAAATCCTTTCAAGCCCATACATACAAATACAGATACACACAGAGCACATTCACTGCCCCCCCTACAACACACACATGCATACACAACATACTATAAACACACAGAGATGACACACGCACCACATATAGGCAATTAGACTTACAGCACACAAAGATACACATATACACACACCATGCACACACAGATACAGATCTAACACACACATAGACATACACAGACACCATGACACATATCACAACACACAATATTCACAATGTGCACCCTACACCACATATACCTCACACCAAAATATAAAACAGATATACATACACATACACACACCCACACTCACAAATGAAGAAAAGGAAGGATAAAAAGAGGGATAGAGGGAGGGAAAGAGGAAAGGAGGAAGAAGGGGTTAAGAGAAAAGCCACAGGAAAATCCTAGACTCGGTCTGAGAGTGTCCTACTAGATCTCATCTAAAACAGGGCAGGACTAGGTACAGGGGTGTGACTCCGTGGTTCAGTCACCCACACCACAAAAAAACAAAAGGAATATATAAAGGAATTAAGCTTTCAAAAAAGAAAGAACAGGAAAAAAAGAAATAAATCTCAAATTAGAGTTCCTTTTAAGATACTGAATTACTTTTCTCTATATTGAAGGTGAAAATCAAATCACTACTCTTAAGGTAATTTTATTTTACCTATAGTTTTAATATGCAGTTTTTCTACCTGAATTCTGTGAATAAAATACTCTCATGTTGGCTAAGTGCAAGAAAATCACTTTGGTTTTTAGTTAGTTAGTTTTGTTTTTGTTCGTTTGTTTATCTGTGTAACAGCCCTGGCTATCCTGGAACTCTCCTTTGTAGACAAGGCTGACCTCAAACTCAAGAGACCTGCCTCTGCCTCCCCAGTGCTGGGGTTAACGGCCTGTGCTGCCACCAGGACTGGGCCAAGAAGTTCACTTTTAAGTGCAAAGTGACTCCACTATCCCTTCTTTAACAGGAACCACAGAGAAAAAAAAATTACACTGCTAAATTTGTTTGTTTGTTGTAACAACCTCCTGCTACCAACCAGGCTCAATTTTGATTGGTTCTTTTAGTAACTAATATGTTTCTATATTCTTCACAAAGAAAGAAAATCTAAATGTCTCAGGTTTCCTATGAATACTTCTTAGCTATCTTTAAAGAAGAATGTTGAAGTACACTGCTTATTATTCTAACATGTTAATGCAACTCAACAGTGATGCTAATGTTCATATTTAATACTGAATGAAGTAATAGTCTGGAATACTCACAGATTCCCTTACAACTTCATAGAAAACTGAATGAATGTGAAATGAGAATATCTAAATTCAGCTAGCAGATTCTGGATCTAGTCATTTGTAACCAACTTCCGACGAAATTAATTCAGGCTTGGGAGCAAAAATTCCATATGGAAAACTTAAGGTTCACCTAGCTTTGGAACTGAATTAAACTTGGAGGAAGAAACCATATTTTGATTTCAGTGTCTACTGCATATGGGACAGAATGAGTGCTGTTTATATTAGCATCAATCTACCAGGGTGGAAGGTTCTGAGTTTGTAGCATGAAGTGAGACACTTTTAACTGATTGTGACATACCATCAGTTCATCAGTTTTCCCATCACAGTAGCCAGGGGATAGACACACCTTTTCATGTTTTGCATTCATCCTGAACACTTTCACTGCCTCTGAAGGGCTTTTGAATTTGGATTTGACATGTCCTGAATTTTTCTTTTTTTTTAAATGTAAAGCAGTGTTCTTTTCACACAGTTTAAGCCTGAGTAAGAAGTTCAGTCCTAACTTAGATTAAGGGGAAAGAACTGAGACCACAGAAATTCAATGTTTGTTCTTGACCTTTTTTTTTTCTTCTGTTTCTATGAGTTGAACTAAACACCCCAAAGTGGGACATAATGGCTTTAGAGACAGGAAGGAAATAGTCTTCCTTCTTTTTTTTTTTTAAATGTAAAAATCCCACAAGGCTCTTTTGTGGACATCCACTCTCTGGAAAGCCACTTTTTTCTTCTTAATAGCTTTAGGAGAGACAGCATTCAGAAAAGATGACAGCCCCGAGTGCTGCTAATGTTAGCCCCAGAAACAACCTAAGAGGTTTATGGTCATATACTCTGTTTACTATATATGCTTGTCAAAAAAGAGAATCCTTTGCAGCAATCAAATGTATTTAAAGGTCATTGCCTCTCAAATTCCACAACAAAAAATTTCTCACTGGGAGGAAAAAAAAAGTTTTCAGGTGAAAAACAATAAGAAATAATTATTACAGCATCATGGAGAAAGAAGTAAAAGGATTATGAAGAACGGAGAAAATGTCTGAATTCTGAAAACAATGGTAAACAGAGAAACATCTGTAAACATCAATGTGGGAGACAAATGACTTTCAAGATCTTTCTGCCTTTGATATACAATTCATTTAAGCTCATAGACTCAATAAGAAATCTGCATCACTATCAGCCAAAGAGAAATGGAATTTATTCACTAAATATATTCCATATGTTTTGTCCCAGGTATTATGTGAAAGAAGAAGGCAAAGTCTTAGTCTGTGAATAAATGTTACTTTCTGGGGGTACAGAATCCACCTGGTATTGTAGTACAGTTTACACAATGCTGATCTGAAACATAACCCGAAGCAATGTAAAATTTATTTTCTTTCTACAACAAAGATTTCATGGAAACAGCTACCATTTAATTAAAAGTTTAGAGGAACACTATATTTCAAGATACAGTGATTAAAGCATACTCTCCTTTGAGATTCAAGTCATCATAATTTTGAAAATTTAATGCAATTTCTCCCAATAATTGCATAATATGTAGACAACATTCTGTTTAGATATTTGACATAAAATATTTATAGCAATAAGGCCTATATTTATAAAAACTAATAAATAGTGTATTCTGCAAGAGCCAACATTGTACTTCTCATGCTAAAACAGTTGCGCACATGCATACACATATCCATACACACTTTCCATTGACTACCTTGAACTGTCAGAGTAGCCGAAGCTTCAGCTTTTCCGACCATATTTTCTGCAACACAAGTGTATGATCCCATGTCACCAGCCATCACCTTCCGAATTTTCAAAGTATGATCATCTCGGATCTCATATCTGATGATATAATAAGAGAAAGCAAAGTTATGTCGTTTTCTTTTTAGATGATCATAACATTACAACTATGCACCTATAGCTAGGTATCAAGTAACATGTAGCTCATCCCTCAAAACAATTAGGAACAAAGTATTTCTGATATAATAATTAATATGTTATAGATAAATATGTGCTATATAATTAATATTCACATTCTAAAAGAACAATTATTAATTAATTTCCTCAAGCTACTCTGCTTAAATTAAAGTTAAATGTCATGGGGCCATTGATTAAATCTCAAAGAAAAAGGTTTTTGTACATTTTAACCTTATAAATTCTAACAAGAAGGTTTTGACCCAGCAGACACCATTTTGTAGATGGGGAAACTAAGGCATTAGAAGATGAGGCTACTTGGTCTTGCTCCTGAAATGCTTAGTGTTCACACTGAAACTGAAAACAGACATGCTGTCAAATGTAGCAGTTTGCTTTCAATTTTCTCCACTCAGGAGCCTCAGCTTCACTGACCTGATAGATCAACAACAGAACTTGCCTCTCTTCTGTTAAACCACAGCAACTCAGCCTCTCTTCTGAACAGAGTAACATCTACTGTCCTAATTTATTACTGAATATTAACCCTGTCCTTCCTAACTCTTTGTGGCTTAGCAATATCATGTAATGTGAGCTGAAATACTTCACTGCATGGATCCCTTCAAAAGCTGGTGTCAGAATCTCCAGTCAGTATAGAGATGTGCTTGAAAAGTTCAATATAGATCATGCTCTGTACTTGCCAAATGAACATGAGCTATACTGAACTTTTCAAGCACATCTCTATGCTGAAGTGCTCCTCATCTGCAATATTTTGCTCTCCTTTCCAGTATACATATATACATATATGTGTGTGCATACATGAATATATAATATAATATATTTATATATGTATGTGTATATATATATATATATTTTCAGCCCTTGCATATGGTTCATTTTCTTTTAAGCAGTTTCTCCTATTTTATTCTTATGTGACAAAAGAGCTTGACAATGTTGTTAGTTATCTACCCATGCCTGTATTCTTTTTCAAGTTCTTTAAGCCAACATTGGAGGATAAACTGTCCATCCTAAAGCTACAATGCTGACACTTAACAAGGACCCAAGACACACTGCTGACCTGAGTGAAGACCGGAGAGACAAGAGTCTGGTGAAAATACCAGAATGCTCCAGATCACTGTCCCATCAGCAGTACTTCCGAAGTCTAAGATCTCTATCCTTCTCCTATTTAAGAATTTGACAAACACCAAGAAATCCTGACTTCTTAGACTTTCCAGATTATATCACAGCTAATAAAAAGGAAGTCCAATTTTTAATTGGCTCACTGTTACATGTTTAATGCTATAGCCATTTTCCTTTCCCAAGTACTCCTTTGCACAATGTTAGTATTAAATTTGGCTAAGCAGAAGAGAAATACATTTAGAGAATACAGTAAGTATAAGCTAAGGTCACAGATGCATACTTCAAAGACAAGACAGTACTTGCCTTATTCTAATGATCTCCAGGGTTCCATCTTGACCCTGGAAACAGGCTCAATAGATGTTCTTGTGATACAAACACATAATAATAAGTATATTGTAAATCGATGATGCCACAAATCCAAGAGTTACTTTATATACTTTATTTCCCATATCCTAGCTCAACAACACAGTATATTATTACACAGTGATTGTCTTTGGTTTCTTTGTTTGTCCTCTGTCTATGGGAACTGGGGCTTATCACTGTAGTCCTGGATTGAGAACATAACATCACTTATCACTAGCACTGGGAGAGGTTATAATTTGCAGTATGGGCTCTTCAACAGTTTCATGAAGTAAAAACTGAAAGTGATGCTATCAGAAGTGATGATTATGACACAGACCAAGGACATGGGTGACCTGATTCAAAAGAGAAATTTCAAACTGATGCACCACATTGTTAGACTCCAACACATACCTGGACTTGGGCAGCTCCCCATCATCTTTCCTCCACCGAACTGTAGGCACAGGGTCTCCTCGGGCCTCACATTTAAATTCTGCACTGTCATCCACGGTTACTGCCAAATTGCTGGGTCTCTTCACAAATGATGGTCTTTCTGGAAGACCAATGAATCACAAAACACTTAGAATTTTCAGCAAGGACAGATTTCCTTTCAGTCCACCCAGCTGCCCACTTCTGTAGACCTCTCACTGTGTTTAACATTTATGCTAATCTCACATCTTGGACCATTTTATCCAAAGCTGCTTTGCTGAGCTCTTTCTCACCCCTTCTCTTTTCCGCAAATATTAGATTACTGATATTTCCTGCTTATGTAAAAGGTTATTCATGTACTTTGATTAAAGTTGATTTTTTTTTCCTTTTTATCAAAGTACAACATAATAGTGATGAGTAGGTTCTACTGAAATTGGATCAAATTAGATTAAAAATACACTTACCTAAGACGGTTAGCTCTGCAACTTCACTTTCTCTTTCCCCCACCATGTTGGTACCAACACAAACATACTTGCCGGCATCACTCTTACGGGTGTAAGTGATCATGAGCTTTCCTCCTCGTATCTTCAAAAAAAACCAAAACAATTAAAATGGATATTATTAAAATATCTTTAACTGGTAGCAGAGTTGAGATTCTCATAAATAAAGAAAACTTTTTAAAGAAATAAATCAAAACATAATTAAGCAAAACAGTTTGTGTATACAATTTGCTATGTTTATTAGCAGTATCATTAAACAAACTTAATTCCAAATATGCAATATAAAAGAAGAAAAACACTTTATTTACCTATACATCTGGTAAAGTCTTACTACTCAGGAAGTGTTAAGTTATATTTTAAGTCAGCTAATTTTTTTCATATTTTTGATTAAATGTAAACCACAAAGAATAAATTTTAGAAAGGTTATCAAGTTAAAAAGGTGAATGCTTAAGAATCATAGGATTATAAACAATATAAATATGTATCAACTACAAGTAATATAAATGTTCATATCCTATTAATAGTAAGCATAGAAAAATGTCTCTAGATAGTTTGCTAGGGTTTTTTTTTTAAAGAAAAATATCTTGCTTATCAATGCATACTAACATTTTACTTTTGATAACAGAATATTTTCCCAAATGTAGTTTTTTGGAAACTCAAGGAGCATCAAATATATTGGTCTTCTCCCAAATCATCCAGCAAGTAACAATAAACAGAGTAAAAACCTTCTCTCCTTCACTCCTCCAAGTGGTATCCACCAGTCTCATCCCCAGCTCTGTAGCAGATCACATCCTGCAGCCTCCCTTCTCTGCCTGTCCCCATTTCCAGTGGAAAACAGATCTTCTCCTCCAACTCCAGGAAACATCCAGACAAACCGAAAGAGAAATGCTGGAGTTTACTGATGTCATAAACCAAATGGACCTAACATACCGAGGTCCATACCATTTCACAGCAATAACATTTCACCCAAACACTAAAGAATATACCTTCTTCTCAGTACCTCATGGAACTTTCTCCAAAACTGACCATATACTAAGTCACAAAGCAAATCTCAACAGAGAGAGAAAACTGAAAGAACATTCTGCATCCTATCTGACCTCCTCAGGTTAAATCTAGTTATCAATGATAACCGAAACAACAGAAAACTTACAAACTCATGGAAACTGAATAACTCAGCACTGAATAAAAAAAAAATGGGTTGAGGCAGAAATTAAAAGACTTTCTAACATTGAATGACAATTAATACACAACATATCAAAACATATGGGACATAAGGAAGGTTGTCCTAATAGGCAAGTTCATCGCACTGAGTACTTATCATACTAGTAACTTAACAGCACTTTGGAAAACTCTAGAACAAAAAGAAAAAAAAATCACATCAAAAAGGAACAGATGACAAGAAATAAACTTCGCTGAAATCAATAAAACAGGAGGAAAAAAAAGAATCAATGAAAGAAAGAGTTGGTTCTTGAAGAACTCAGTAAGATTAGTAAATCCTTATCTAAACTAACAAAAAGAGAGAGAGTGAGAGAGAGAGAATCCAAATTAACAAAATCGGAAATGAAGATAAGGACATATCAGACACCAAGGAAATGCAGGGAATCATAAGAACATACTTTAAAAACCTTACTTCACCAAATTAAAAAATCTAAAAATAATCAGTAATTTTCTAAATACATATCCCTCTTCAAAGCTAAGTCAGGATCAGATAAGCAATTTAAACAGACTATAAATCCTACTAAAATAGAGTCACTAAAAGTACCCCCCCTTAAATAAGCATGGCTAAATAAATGGAGAGACTGAGACCCAAGTGGACATCTCTTATCACCAAATGAAGCTTCCTGGAATGGGTTACATCCAATTAAGTTGTTGACCAAACAGATCCCATGGGAATCCCCAAACAATCCAGCCTGTTGTCAAGACTATAGATTGTTCTCCATAAACTAAATGTGAAGCCCATTGCTGAAGACAACACCTAAACCAACACACTGAACACGAGTAAGTTGAGCTGGAGCCTATATGCAGCCTTCACACCCACATTCCTGTGTCTTCGGTTCAGAAAGGTACTGTGCAAGCTACCAAAGGCAAAATATAGACACAAATCCAGCCTGAAGCCCTTGCTATCTTGCCTATAATGGTGTCCTGTCTGTATGTTATACTAGTGAAATATTTGCACAAAGTTTATTACACATATGTGTGTATATGTATGTATGTATGTATGTATGTATGTATACACACACACATATACATAGTCACACAATTTTACAAAAGTAGGATCATGCAACATATGCTCAACAACCTGCATTTTCAACTAAATAAAATTGTGTTTTTACATTTTGATTGTTGAACAAACCATACACAGACAAATATTCAGTATCAATTTGGTTATATGGCTTTATCACAAAATACTTTCAAATTATTCACTTGTAGACAGACATTTCAAATTTTTCATTCCCTTTTAGAATCAGCCACCAAATTATCACTCTTGTAGTACAGCTCAAAACAACAAAAACAACAAAACCCTGCAAAATGAAGAAATAATAAAAATAATTCATCCCAGCATAAAGGCAGAGACAGGTGGATTTCTGTGAGTTTAAGGCCAGCCTAGTCTACAAAGTGAGTTCCAAGACAGCCAGAGCTGTGACAGAGAAACCATGTCTCAAAATTGAACAAATTGAAACAAAACCCCACAAATCATAGGTAGACCGAACTTTAGTTCCTAATAGTCTATAGTTTATAATGTTAACTGCTTTGCTTTCTGTGAGGTACTAAGTGCATATTTGTATGCGTATGCATAATCACCATGTTCTTTACTATGACCTTGCTTTGAGAATGTTAAGAGCAAATGTTATAATATCCTTATTTTTCAAAACAAGGAGCAAAGGTCCAGAAAAGTAAAGTCCTTCTTCCTACCTGTTTCTACTATGCCAGTCATAGTAATTTTTAAATTATACTTTTAAAATCAGGTCATTCTGTTTGTAAACTATGAGAAAAAGAAGCTCCTAACTGCTCTTGAGAGACCTAGAACCTGCCAAAATGTCTAAGAAAAAGTAACATTTTTGTGGGACTTATCTAGTAAATAAGATGAAACAGAGCTCAAATTTTGGCCAGAGTCTGTCTCTTTGACTTTGTGAGGGGCACTTGGGACAGTAAGTATACAATTTATCACTCATTATCATAATTACTGTTTAATATATTTGTGTTTAATCAACTTGGGTGCCTGAGATTGAGAACCAGTAGGATATCATAAAGTGACAATCATCCTGAGGACATAAACTGTCAGGATGTCATAAAGTAACAATCCTCCTGAGGATATATACTGTCCCTTTTATTACACCCCTGTGTGTAAACACTCACATAATCAAGTCTGAAACTGAGGGGAACAGATTGATTTCAACAAAAAGAACAAAACCCTTCCTTAGCGAAAAAAAGAATTTGAGGTATACTCCATATGTTTTGGTGTTGATCCTGTAACCTTGGACAACATGTGGGGACCTTCTTATGAATAGTCTAACTTGAAATGACCTTGCATACTTAGGAAAGAAGTTCATTTAGGAAGACATAACACAAACAATATTAGATTAACGTAACATAAAAAGGGCAAACCACCAAATGCTTCCAACATTCCTTTTGATGAGAAAGTCAATAAGTCAGCATGCTTATCTACAACAAATACAGGCTTTGAGAATAATTTTAAAATGCAAATATCTAGGACAATGAGAGCTAAAGGATGATAACATGTAAGTAATTTTCAAAGGCAGAGATTTATTTCTACAGTTTTCACAGCATGAAGTATTTATTTACTTTTACAATTTTTAAGTACTTGGAAATGTTGAATCTTAAATCAACTTGATTTTGTACACATGGGGCATCAATTAACATTATATATTACAGCCTGATGTTATTCTATTTTGAAAGATTGCATATAAATGGAGGAGGGGAGGGGAAGTGAACTAACTAGAATTACAGGGGTGATGCTGGGAAAGTCTCAGCCATGGAATACTTCCAGCTGTGAGCAAACGGAAGGGAACAATGGCTGAAGTTAAAGAACATTGGAAGAAAGCTATAAGAGCCGAAGAGTTTATGCTGTTGCCTTGTTTGTGCAGTTTCAACTACAGTCAGTTCATTTACCCTAAAATGAAGTTTACAGTGTAGTCAACCAGGAGATCTGCTTTGTTGCCCCATATTGACATTTCAGCTTTGGATATTAATACAGAAACTAACTGTTCCTATCTTATAAACATGTACTTTACAGACTTTTTTAAAAATACAATTAAATTAGAGACAGGTAATTCATAGCCTTTGAATGCTGTGATCGCTTTGCACCAAATGATAATTTTCTGTGGGGACAATCATCCTGCTGCCTTGGTGGGGACTGCTGCAAGATGTGCAGACTGACTTGGTGGCCAGAACCAGCAGCAAGGAGCAGTGTCCGTGGTAACTGGAGGGGAGAGGCCAGAGACATTGCTAAAGCTCCTGCAAGACACAGGCATTTTCCATGTGAAACAATTACTCATTTAAAAACTGTCAATGTTGCTGAAATTAAGAAGCCTTGTCTTAATTTCCTAGCTGTGAACAAAGGATAAATACCAGTTTAAAATAAGAAAAGGAAATATGTCAAAAAAAAGAGATGATATCAGATTTATTCCAATTTAAAATAAAAATCCAAGATTTCCCAGATGGTTATAAAAACCTCTCCAATATATAACCATCAAGCTCCAGCAACAAAACCCTATTGATATCACTGAAGTGACTGCATCAAAAAATATTTCTTCTTCTTGTAATTTTGATATATATATATATATATATATATATATATATATATATATGTGAATTGGTGTTTTGCCTGTGTGTATAACTGTGTAAGGGTGTCAGATCTTGGAATTACAGACAGTTGTTAGCTGCCATGTGGATGCTGGGAATCGAACTCAGGTCCTCTGCAAGAACAGTCAGTGCTCTTAACCACTAAGCCATCTCTCCAGCCTCCTTCTTGCAGTTTTGACATAGGTTCTCCCTATGTAGCCCTAGCCTGGAATTCGCTGTATAGGCCACATTTGTCTGGCACTCAAAAGTGATCTGCCTGCCTCTGCCTCCAAGGTCAACATGGCATTTTACTGGTTGGAAAGAAAGTCTCTATTCTGTTCTCAAAATATACTACGCATAGATGAAACTATTCCTAGGTATAAAGACAAAAATTGTTAACACGGGCAAGTGACGAAACAGAACAATCTAAGAGTGAAAAAGTACAGTGGGAAGAACAATTACAAGCTCCCATTTCCACGAGTTGATTCCGACATTCTGGCAATGGCTACTTTGATCCTCCTGCCTCTGCCTCCTTCAGCAAATCCTAATGGCGAGCACCACCACAAAAACGGCAAAGGCTACTTTGAAATGACGGAGCAATGGGCAAGTCCCAACTCTATGCTCTATAACCACATGTACAAAACAATACAGCCTTCTGTCGTTTTCAATAGAGAGACTCATCTCTACAGTACTCTCACCTTGATCAAATCAAAACACTAGCTTTCAAGAATTCACCACCACCATCAATCTGCATTTTGTGTTGTCATATAAAAACCCTCTAAGTGGATACTACGTTTCTACATGGAAAACCATGGTGCCCTTTTCAACATTTTCAAAAAATGACATTTCCTCTCTTTCTAAACAGAGAGGAAAAATATGTCCAACACCCACAAAACACTATAAATGTGAAAAGAGCACTATTTAAAACAAGCTCAGATATGCTTCTTGGCAGGTTTCTTCCTACAGCTGGATTTGACAGCCAAATTGTAAACCTATCAAAAACGAGTTTGTATAATGAACAGACACAATGTTAAACAGGGAACTGAAGCAGAGAGACTTCAATTAACATAATCCGGGGAGGGGTGCAGCCGAACAGGTTAACTCTTAGACAATATGCTGGCATCCCGCTTCAGTCAAAAATGCAAGGCAGGGTCTTACTTCATTACTATGTACCTTTGCAGCCCACAACAGCAACCACATAGAACATTCCCATTTCCATAGGCCCTAGACAGAATATGAAAGGGGGTGAGGTGCCCAGCTATGTACATACTTAATGAAATCAAACCAAGAGGACTTACTGGCAGCCCTACTACTGTTCAGAAAGGAGACACAGGAAGGGAGACAGGAAGGACTTCAGATTTTTAAAATCTCTTTAAACTTGGGGTTTTTTCCTTTGGAACAGACTCCAACTTTTACAAGATGATGTTTAAGAGATAGTAAGGTAAAGAAACTCTCCATGTGGCTGATACATATTATTTTAAAACGCTAAGAGTTTTCCTTAAGAGAAACTAAGCCTGATTGTTTTTCTTGGGAGAAGGCTCTTCTCCATAGAATGGAACAGGAGGCAATCTCTCTCTCTCTCTCTCTCTCTCTCTCTCTCTCTCTCTCTCTCTCTCTCTCTCTCTCTCTCTCTCTCTCTCTTTCTAACTTGTTTATTTCATGGAAGTGCCTCTACTGAGTGAATAGAATATCTCATATGGAAGATTGGTTTTCTCCACCAAAACAAAGGGAATAGATTTTATGCCTTTATGGAAACACAATCACACTAAACATGTTTATTTCTAGTACATAGGAAGAAGAAAAGCTAATAATTTCTGCATACATAGGAGCATGCTTTTAAGAAAGGAAGGAAGGAAGGGAGGAGGGAAGGAAGAAAATTAAGTAAGATTTTTGGTCTGTCTATTCTATGGGCAGACAGCATACCCCACAGTCAGTTTTTCCAATCAAAAATAAAGATGAACTCAACATGAACTCCTTGCTACGCCTTCATTTTTTACCCTAAAGCAAGTCAGATGATTTGCAGTGTCTGTTGCACGGGATTTTTTTTTTTTTTTTTAAAGACATCACCTCTTCAACATTCTCCATACACCTCTCAGTTGACATCCTAAGCCAACTGGGGCTAATTAACTAGTTGGCTACACAAAATCTCCTCTGCTTTTAATTACATTAACTTAATGTGACTTGAATTCAACAGACCAAAAAAATGAAACCACTAATTATATTAAGGGCTTCAAAGTTGATTTCAAATTGCTAACCAGCAAACTGTCCTATAATTTATTCCATTTCCTTTAATAGATTTTTTTTTTACATTTAAAAACTTGTGTCCTTTAGAAATACCATCAAAGAAATAGATTTGAACAACAGAATAGAATACTGATATAGAATGCTGACAGAGAAAGATATTTTAAACAATACATACAAGACACATATAACCACCCTTACAGCATTGAGAAATGGTGAAGTGCTCTATTTTTACAGATTTTGGGAAGACCAAATGATTGGAAATACTTAGTGAGTGTTAAGGTCTTGGTAAGTGTGACTAACAGAGAAAGGAAAATTCTCTAATTCACCTGGGCTTAGAAGTGATTTTTTTTCTTTAAAAACTTTCTTTGTCATGGAATTATTTTTATGCTATATTGCAAAGTAATTGAGAAGTTTGAATGACAGTATCATTCTTCTATTATTTCCCACTAACTCTCCTTGAGCAGGACATCACTTTATAGAAATGCTGTCAATTCTGCCTAGATCCTTGAACCATGTACTTGACACAAGCCATTCTGAACCACAAAAATACACACCATGGCCCCCTCAGTGACAGAGATGCAGGTAACTTAGATGGCCAACTATTCACAGTCCTCAGAAACCCTGGACATATTTATAGGACATCCTTTTAATAATATTTTTTCAATATATTTGTTCATTTATTTTTGTGAGAATATATGACACATAGGTACATATAGAAGACAGAGAAGCCACATGCATGATTGAAGACAGGTGCTCAGTCTCAGTAGCATCTTTCTGCTTTGCACAACAGTCTCAAGAGATTATCCTAGACTTCTTTCAACAGAAACATGAGGAAGAGTCACACACACTTATTGTATGAAATTTATTTGGCATTATAATTAAAACTCAGAACCAAAAATAGGTGAAAAGCTGAAATATCAAAGAGACAGAGAAACAAGGCACAGCCAGTTCTCACTTATTCAACTCCTCAGGCTCAAAAGGGTAGCTCCTGTCTCCAGAAATCCTAAGACTCAATGCCTCTGAGTCCTCAGCAGAAAAGAAGCACAGGTGAGCAGGGAACTCCTGCCTCTTCTTTATCCACCCAGCTCTCTCATTTCCTCCTTCACCTTTCCTAGTACTAGAATTAAAGGTGTGTGCTCCCACTGCTGGCTTTGTTTAGCCCTGAACTCATAGAGATCCTAAGGATCTCTGCCTCCAGAGAAATGGGATTAAAGGCATGGGTCACCACTCCCTGAGTTTCATGACTTGGCTCTGTCCTTTTATTTTCAGACAAGTTTTATTGAATTATTAAAATATAATATTTATATAATAATATATAATAATTATTATGAAATATTAAATATAAAATATATCAACACACACACTCCAGCACTCACTCCCCACTTCCCCCACAAACAACCCTTCTCTAAAAATTGGCATCAAACCAATAATAGTAACAGTAAAATATAACTTAAAAATGATATCCTGTTTTAACATTGAATATATAAAATATATTCAAAAAACCTAGAGCCAGGCACAGCACAGTGAGTGAGCTAGCAAAGTTGCTTATAAGTCAACTTACTCTTTTCTAGTTTTCAGAAAACGATTGACATCACATTCATGGAAAACACACCACACATACACACACACACCACACACACACACACACACACACACACACACACACACACACTTTTCTTTCATTTACCCCTGTGGCTATTTCAAGCTGGGATCTAGGAGCCTGACAGAGGAATAAGAAGAAGGAGGAGATTGGAAGAGAGAGAGAGAGAAAAAAAAAATGAATAGTTTAAAATATTTCCCGGTGAGGCTTTTTGATTAAGAGACATTCTGGTTTCATGTAGGTAAAGTTGTGATGCACTCTTGACCAAACACAAAAGGGGACAGCTGTGCCCTCAGATGTGTCAAACAAAGATAATGAAGGAATACTAATATTAATTGTATTTTATTTTGCTGTAGGGTATAAAATATTAAACCAGCCAGATCTCAACCTCATCATAAACAAACCATATTTACCCTGAGAGTAAAAACTATTCATCTTTATTTTACTAATTCATTGACATTGTCTATTTCATTTTTCACAGCCTGTTTAATCCTGGAAATTGTATACATGTACAAATAAACTTTCATAACAAAAGGCCAAGCAACAGCATATGCATCAGACAGAAAATATAAGAACAAACTGAAACCAATCATATCATCTTTCTACATTTAATCTTCCTACATAAGAAGGAAAAAAAGAGAGAACATATCGAGTAAATTGTCAGATTATTCTCTTCAGAGTAGAATTAGGGAAAGCGGGCAATTAAGATCTTTTCATTGGCGTTCTATATTTGCTTGAGCTACAGACATACAAGAGCACACGATCCAATTTCATTTGTTTGCTGGTACACTTTACAACGCCGTTTGAAAACCAACATGATTTCAGCCAGGAGTTTAAACACACTTGATCATCGGAAAGAAGCAACAAGAGACTCATGCAGAAAAAGCAATTATCCCAGTGGGAGCGCGTGGCTCTCCACACAGCTTGGGGGACTGCCAGCTGAGAACACAGGCCAGGCAGGAGAATTCTGTCTAGGACTGAGGCAGCTGCAGTTCTCTGCTACTTCCGGCTCTTACTAAACTTCACTGTTTCCTCCTAGCAATTTAGAAATTGGTAGTGGGCTGCTTTGCAGCAGCAGAAGGACACCTACGATAATTTGATGACAGACTTCAGCTAGCTTAGCTAATTGCAGGCTAGTGGAAGACACCCTGCAGAGACACAGTTAAATTAAAGGGAGAGGATGGCTTTCATTGGGAGTGATAAATTAGGATCTTTCTATATAGTGCTAGTATACCACCAGAGAACCTACTTATGAAGCTTTATTTTAACAAGGGGGGAAAAAAAAGAAACATGAGCTTCTTAATGCCTACCAAGTTTGCTTGCTTAAGAGAGGTTTAAAGACAAAAATGAAGACTTGAACTTGGCATTGTCTCTTGCAAACCCATTTTCTTGGACCACTATATTATGAAACCCAAAGCAATTAAATGAGAAAGCCTTATAATGTTCCAGCTTCCAGCCAGCAACTGCAGACTGCTGATGAAATGGAAAGCAGATGACCCGGCCCAGACTTTTAGCTGATTTTCAAGGTGTCTGATTCCCAAGCCATTTAAACTAGAACCCCAAAGTGAATCTTGTAAAACGCAAGCAATATAAAGAGTGGGTTTATCATAAAGTAACCTTTGCAAGCTGTCTTCTAAAAGCAAGGGAGCCGATAGGCTTTTACCTCTATGAAAATTCTAGGCAGATTATATGGTAGTATTCAGCTTGGATATGAAAAATTAATTTAGCCCACAGCTATTAAACTTAATGTATTATTTCCTTCACAGGTCTCATGAAACAATGTCCTGCTGTTTTAAAGGTAAAAACAAAGTCTTATGGGCAATTTTCACTCTCCCACAAAACCAGGTTTGGTTTTTATCACCTCATCCAGCCATCTGGCTGTAATTCTGAATTTACATATAGTCACTGCTAAGACAGCCTGAAATAAAAATCTACAGAGGAATTATGACTATGCTCTAGAAATAAAGATGGCAAATGTTCCTGAGTATCTGAGAAGAGAAAAGCTCATTTTCAAACTCTTGGCTTTTTTGAGTTAAAAAGACAACAGCTGAAAATACTTTTCTAACAGTAAATTCGTGTTTCTCTCTGTGTGTTCTTAGGGTGGCTTGTTCTCTACATTGGGAGGATTTCCTTCATCACTAGGTACTTTGCTAAGATGATGCTTTTTCCAGAGACCTGGTGTCATTTGTAACACTACTCTGGAAATTTAAATTCACTTACATTCTGAAGACAGAGACCCACAGTAGAGACAATCACCCAATCACCATTGAGTACAGCATGGATTCTTGGACTTCGAAATACAGTTCAGATTGACTTTACAAAAACGTATTTTTAATTTAATGTAAATATAAAAGAGCAGCAGAATTATACTGAAGTTTCTTTACAAGTGTGAACAAGCTAGTTAATGCTGCAGGTTGTAAAGTCTCATCTATCTCAGGTGGTGGTTTCATCTCAGAATATCAAAGAGGAACAATGAAAATTTGCAAGTAAATAGCTTAATTAACTAATTCATTAATCAGAAGACTGAGCCCATCAGACTAGAGGTATAAATTCAAAATTCAAACAGCCAGTTTCTTCTCTTTTATCAAGCACAATACTATGCTAGACTGTATCTCATTGATTTGGCAATTCTGTGCCTCAGTAATAAACAGACACATGAGTAGAAGGCAGATCACTCACTCCTATACCCAAAATGTTATGTACATTAATATGTACATACATACACATATATTATACATACACATATATGTATATGTACACACATATATATGTATACACACACACACACACACACACACACACATATATATATACCCATCTCTGAAGTGTGATCATGTATTTACTCATTTGGGGGATGTAATCATTTGGGAACACAAAGATTGAATGAAAATTTTAACTTAAGCATTAAGCTTGAGCATTAGCCGGCTCTTGAGAACTGGTAATAAATTCATGATTCATAAACAGTAAAAATAACTGCTACCCATGAACTTCTATTTCTATAGTGATCTGTGAAAACAAAACAAAAAAGTACTCCTTTGAAAAATATTTTAGAAATCATACAGTTTGATCAAAGACATATTCATGCAATCATATATGGCTCAGTTCCATGGCTAAGACAAAATACACTAAAGAGAAATGCATTTCAAAGAGCGCTGAGAGGGAGCAGATTGCTGTAAGGGATCTGATTGCTCCTAACCTCAGCCTAGTCATCATGGGTGCTACAATTGCTCTTGACCTATGTCTAAATTATACTGGTAGAACTTGCAGTTCAAAAATCAGAATTTGGTGAATCCTAGGCTGCTTCAGACAAAAAGGTAGTTAGGAGCTTTGGCATTACCAAGTGTTTATGCCAGAGTCAAGGAGAAGATTAAGAAGCAAAATAAAATCAGAGGTAAATTGCAATTTGCTAGCATTTAGTTTGTCTTCCTCACATGCTACACATTCAATGAAGACTAAGATTTATTCCTAAGTTCAGCACTGCAAAAACACAGCACTTATGTAGAAAACTTATTATCTGCATTTTCTCACACAGCAATTGGATGTACAGACTTCTCATGATGTTACCTATCATCTCTTCAGGTAATACTTAGTACTCTAGAACTTAGGTTTATAACAATTCTTATACTGTGGCAGACAAATTCAAATTCTGATCACTTTTCCAAATAAAGATATGTAAATTATCTGATGTTTGCCTAGAAATTTTAAACGACTTAACAATCACAAAAACATGATATCTGAAAAAAAAAAAAAGAAAACCTACACTGTCTTATATGAAAAATACATTTAGTGGTTTTTGTAGGCAAGTAAGTACGTGAAACATTCTTCATCAAGTCTGTGGCAAGTTTAATCAATATCCAAATTGTTTCATATAGAAA
Source organism: Sigmodon hispidus (assembly GCA_004025045.1). Taxonomy (NCBI): domain Eukaryota; kingdom Metazoa; phylum Chordata; class Mammalia; order Rodentia; family Cricetidae; genus Sigmodon; species Sigmodon hispidus. Next base: position 279,474 of record PVIH01000181.1, read on the forward strand.
TCTGTGTGAATCAATGTTCATCAGAATTACAGTATCTTTTTTTAAAAAAAAAAAAAAAAGATTTATTCATTTATTATGCATACAGTTTTACAGAAGAGGGCACCACACCTCATCATAGATGGTTGTGAGCCACCATGTGGTTTTGCTGGGAATTGAACTCAGGACCTCTGGAAGAATAGTCAGTGCTCTTAACCTCTGAGCCATCTCTCCAGCGCCCAGAATTACAGTATCTTAACTCCTGTATTACAGTCTACTGCTTCATGCATTATCTTTAATTTTATGACCCAGTTCACAGTGAAGATTCATTCTACTATTTTTTTCAATGAAGCAACTAACATTCAGGAAATACAAAAACTTAGTTTCAAATCATTCCATAAGTGCTCTGGATTTCATTCTACACACTTACAAAGCAAAGCTTCTCTAGTGGGCTTGATTCTAGAGATGATGAACTTATATTTTCTTGGCTTCCCAGAACACAAGGTATAAATCTCATGCAAATGTATTATACTAAGACGGAATGACTAGATGGACAAATATGTGATTCGAGGGCTTCTCCAGTGTGTTAGACTCAGGGTCCCCCCTTCAGCACATGCCAGATTTAAGCCTGCCTGATTGCAAAAGCCAGCATAATTACCCTTAATCTAATTAGCTGTCATCAAAATAAATGTACTTATTTACAACACATATGCATGTGGATGTCTCTCTTGCTCCCAGGTAAATATGAGTTTATTATTGTAGCACGGTTAGAATTGGGTCAGAATACTTCTAGGCTTCTGTCATGAAGACGGGCCGATCTGCTATGGTCTTTGCAAACATGATGCAGAGTACTGTAGGGTGGTGAGGAGAGAAGAGTGACACCAGGAAGGTTAAAGGGCAGCATATGAGATACAGGACTCCTTTATCCACTCAAGGAGATGAATTTCCATTATTTTCAACCAGTTTTATGTAAATTGAGCTCAACTGCTCTTGAGAGTTTTCCCATGCAAATGGACCTTAACCCAGCCTGTTTGTAATACAGTTGGCTTTCTAAGCTTCATGAGCACCTCCATTTTTAAGATTTAAGAAGAGAAATCCTGTACCATCTGGTAGTAATTCTGTTAATGTACTCCAGATTATTTTACAAGTGTATGATTTATCATATTATCAAATTCTTTGGTTTTAAGGAGATAAAAACTGAAGAGGTCAGATGTTACTAATCGCCATTTGCTTTAAGCGACTGGCCCCTTAAACAAAGAAAAAGCATAGACAGCATTAAGGGACCTTGTCCTAGGAATCAAAATTGAAATTATTCCTAAGAGAGAATTTTTCTGTAACAGTGATAGTGTGGAAAACCTGGAGAAATAAAGTTAACTTTGGCTAAGCATAAATAATGAAAAGGAAATCCCAGTTCCTTTTTAAAAGTTCAGATGAAAAGTAATTTAAACCTGAATGGCTTCAAATGTTTCTTTGATTTCTGCATTTGGGGCCTCTTTTAAAGAAAGAAAGCCTTGTACAATCAGTGAACTTTGGAATGTACTACTTTAAAAGAAAGGTTACAATTCATTTTGTTTGAGGTAAACAGACAGAAACAAAATGCTGCCTAGCCATCATGGCCAATCACAGATAAGTGAGTTGCAAAGAAAGCTGTCTAAACACAAAGGCTTCAGCAACCCCATGCTGATATCAGTGAACTCTTCCAATTCAAAGATAAGATTTATAGGCCGTGCTTTCAAGTAAATTTAAGTTACTTTTTTTTTGAGAAACATTTCATTTGAGATTAATAGAACATTGAAAATAAAATAAACGGGTAAGAACACCATCCTTGAACCCACAAAAGATTGTGTCTTTAATTTGGCAAGTGACTTCAACCTATAATTAAACAAAATGCTCCCAGACTCCAGCGAAATTCCACTACTCTGAGGCAATTTGGAGAAATTTAAGGGGCTGATCAGTTATATCAAAGTCCTGAGACCTGAAGGAACTGATGCTGTGGAGGTCAGCATCCACTGGAAGCAGGAAACAAGAGAGCAAGTACCCTTGTGTGGAGGCTTTCTGTGTTAGGGCAGCTGACTAAGCACAAACCCTGCTGCAGAAAGGCCCTTTGGTCCCCTGTGTTCACACTATACAGTTACAATATTTGGGATAGGTGTACCTCACTGATAGTTTGAATTGGGAAGTCTCACTTTTGGGAGAAGACTGGGAGTTTTTCTCCTTTGTGGGGGATTGGCTTTGGGGGATTGAGGATGCTAATTAGAAGCACATGGTAAGGAGATGAGGGTAGATGAGTGAGGCAGTCCTCTGTGTTGTCAAACATTTTCTGGATACAGTATTTGGGTGGGCCTTGCTTTTTGAGAAAAAAAAATAACAGTACAAACTGATTTAGAGTAAACCAATTTGGAAAAAAAATCAAATAATTAGACGAACAGAATGTTCTAAAAACATTTAATAGAAAATTAAAATCAAAACATGATAAAATATCAATGTATTTGATCATATCCAAACTGCATGGAATTATATAGGCTGATCACATATCTCAGGTCACTTATATACATGGAAGTCTAACACATTATCCAGTATCTACGAGAACTGCATAGCATTTTCCAAAATCCTCAAGATTACTTGTGAACCTAGAAATCTATTGTCTGGCAATCTGGATCTACCCTTTTACCTCCACAGCTGAACACACCAGTGTCATCTCTGTGGTTCTTGAATAAACTCACATTGATTTGTAGGGCTTTTCTAAGGGAGGATAACCTTAGAAATGATCTGACAGACTACGTTATACATCATACAAGTCATAAAATTAATTTAACTTATGAACTGGTGGAACAGGCTATGCTATGGCTTCACAAACGTTTGTTTCTGTTCTTTTTTTAATCATCTATCTATCTTATTCTAAAAAGTTTTTAATTTATCAAGTTAAACTTCAATGATCTCTTACCATTCACAAGTTCTCGCTCCTTCTGGCTGATCTTCACCACCTGAAGATAACCGTGACCTGTCAATCTTCCTCCCTCTATTCCCGAGTACTGGGGTTACAGGCATGAACAGCCATTTCCTTGTTCATACAGTACCTGAGATCAAACCCATGCATGGCTTCCAGCATGCTAGACAAGCTACATCCTGGCCTTTCATCACTTAGCACATTGAACAGGAACTGCAAATTAAGGCAGTTTGATATATAATAACTTATTATGAATGTTATCACGCATCCCAAAACTCTTTCAACTTCCTTATTTTATCCCCATCTATTCCATACATTTTCCTTCTTCAGTGATCTTCCTTTCCCTTTTTCCCTTTCCTCCTCTTTCATAGCCTTTCTACTTTCTCCTTTCCCATCCTTAGCTTCCTATCTCATCTCTCCTCCCCTCCCCTCCTTCCTCCCTTCTCCTTATCAAGGATCTAATCTACAGCCATGCATATGCTAGAAAACTATATATCAGAGAACTATAGCCCCAGCCCAAACAGACTGAGCACACTAGTATAATTTGATTCACAGAAGGCTCATAATAATAGGTAGGGCATATTACTATTATTTAGGTTTGTACAAACACTGTTATGGGTTTGAACTGTGAATTTTAAATCACTACAACTAGGTTCAAACACATCTTTATCAATCAATACATTTTTATAATGGAGAAATAATTAATTCCATCAAGATGTCAATCAGATTAACCATTACTAGCTCTTATCTAAAAACAGACACAGGAATACAGACATTCTTTCAAGGTGGACCATATATAAGGGACAAGTAACACATAAATCAGGATTTACAACAGATCTAAGAAGAATGCTTAGTAAAGGAAAAAAAAAACCTGAAAAAAAATCTAATGTAGGTATTTTAGGTAGGATTTTACAGGGGGTCATCTGAAGAAACTGCCTCAAAGCTGAAATTTGGGGGCTTATCGAGACAGCTCAACAAGCAGTTAGGGCTGGTAGCATAAGCCTCATGACCGTAGTGAAGGCTACAACCCAGACGAAACCCAGACACAAAGGCTCAGATCTCTAGTCTTGGTATTTCTGTGGTCTTGAAGGAAAACCAGCTAGAACTTTTGCAGGCAGATATGCAATGCACTGAAGAGAAACGTGGCCACCTGGTGCCACCCACACAAGGGAAAAGTGAGGGTCAAAACTCCTCAACGGTGTCCTCTAACTTCTGTAAGTACACTGTGGCATGTGTGCCCACCACCATATACACAAGAGAGAGAGAGAGAGAGAGAGAGAGAGAGAGAGAGAGAGAGAGAGAGAGAGAGAGAGAGAGGCAAAAATTAAAATAAAAAATTAAGTTGGGATATGAAAATTTAGTTTACAGAAAAGAAGGTGCAGAGGTCAGAACATAAAGTAGCAGAAGCAAAAATTTTTATAAATCAGTAAAAAACGTACCAATCACATTTTAAATAAGAACAGTAACCAAATCCTCCTTAGAATATCTTACTGCCATCTATCCTATGACAGTATCAATGGTTGTCCCTTGACTATATCTGGAATGAACTATAATCCAGAAATGGAGGGTTCACTTGTGATCCTGATCTTGAGGTTGGAAGGTACACCTTTAATCTGGGCCACATCTTCTTCTGCACGCCAATATAAGGACAATGGAAAAAGAAGTGGTTTGTTTTGCCTGCTACCCCCAACCCCCAACACACACACACCTCCTCCATTGTTAGCACATCCAGAAGACTAGCTGAGAGGCCCAGCCTCATCAGACTGAGGCTATTATATTCTTGGACCTTCCATTCATAACTAGCCATTGTTGGACTGCAACCTGTAAGTCATTCCAATAAATTCATACACACACACACACACACACACACACACACACACACACACACACACATTCATTTCAAAGTTTTGTGACTCTAAAGAACCAGAGCAGTTGAGGAATCTGTTTATTGGTGGTCTGAGTTTTGAAGCCATAGATGATCACAGATGGTTGCTTAAGAGAACATTTTAAGTGGGGCACACTTACAGACTGGGTGGTAATGAGAGATCCCCAAACAAAACATTTGAGGGGCTTTGGTTTGGTGACCTACTCTTGTTTTGACCAGTTTTGGATTAATTTTGTTGGCAGAAGAAATCTCCAAGCAGTCTAATATAGACTCTGTCCTGTGGCTATTAATGGTAACTCTAATGAAGATTTATAATGAAAAGAAGCAAGCTGAGCTGGGTGAAGTTCAAAATGTAAATTTTGCAAAGAAAAAGAGTACCAATAAGTGGAACAGAGCTAAAACCTGTGTTCAGAGAGATAAATGGATTGAGACATGGAATAAGGAAAGTGGTGAGCTAAGGGAAGATCCTACCCAGATAACTTTCCAATTGATGAAGAGGGACTAAAGAAAAGCTTAAAGCCAGGGGCAGTGGTACATACCTTTCATCTCAGAACTGGGAAGGCAGAGGCCGGCAGATCTCTAATTTTGAGGTCAACATGGTCAACAGAGCAAGTTTTGGATAGTCAAGCTTAGGCAATGAAGGACAGAAAGCTGGGGAAGAATTAACTGAATAAGGGGGCCATCTTCCAGCCCCAGCAAGTAACAGAACTTAGCAGCTTCAGCCACATGGTTCTGGCTTTAAAATTAAAGACAGAGGAAAGGAGTTATGAAATAAAGCCACTGAGGCCAGGCATGTGTCAGGGGTGACCCTGAATGGAGGTCTAGTGCATGAAGCCATTGCGTGAAGCTGTGAAGTTGAAGTTTTCATTACTTTGGAGAACCCAAGATGTTAGAGATGCTAGAGTCCTAGGATACCTGCCAAAAAGAGCTGTTAACAGGGAGTGGAAACAGATCAAGAGAAAGAAGTGTGTTGTAGTCACCAAAGAGAATAGAATTGAAAGCCTGAAGAGCATTTGACTTCAGACATAGGATGTAGAGTTTATAGTTTTCCCAGCTGGCTTTTGGTCTTGTTCTGGCCCAGTATTTCCTTGCTATGCTTCCTTCACTGCATTTTGAAATGTATCCCCTGTGCCATTATACGTTGAAAGTATGTGATCTGCTTTTTTACTTGATTTTTACCAGGGGATTATAGTTAAGAGATTGCCAGGCATCTCAGAAGAGACTTTGGACTATGAAACAAGTTTGAGATGGGGACTTTGGAAGTTGGAATGAATGCATTTTTTTTTTCATTATGATATGGCTATAAGCCTTCTGGGGGCCAGGGAGTGGAATGTGGTGGTTTGAAAGAAAATGATCCCCAAAGGGAGTGGCACTATTAGAAGGTGTAGCCTTGTTGGAGGAAGTGCGTCACTGTGGAGGATGGTTCTGATGTCTCTTTTGCTCTAGCTTCTTTCAGTGTGACAGTCTATTTCCTGTTACCTGGAAGATGTAACACTCTTGGTTCCACTACCACATTTGCCTGCCTGCTGCCATGCTCTTCTTCAGGGTTTTAATGGACTGAACCTCTGAAACTGTAAGTGAGCAGCCTCAATTTAATATATTCTTTTATAAGAGTTGCATGGTCATGTTGTCTCTTCACAGCAATAAAAACCTTAAGACATAGCATAACATGTGTACTGGAATCCAGAATGTCTTAGCAATTCTTTTGAAGGGTTTGAGTTCACAAGTAGATGAGAAATACTGGGCTTTCTTTACCCTAGTTTTATATTCAGATATAGTGGGTCTGTGTGTAGTTGTGTAGATTTGAAAGTTTGTGAAAGGCTCAGACTACTCCTTGGGAACATAAACCATCATTTCTCAACCACCCTTCCTCTTCTGAATCATAGAATTTCTCAACTCCCCTAAGGATGGAGTCTAACAAGAAGTTCTTGATGTATGGGAAAAACATTGATTCATTCTACCCAGTGGCTGCCTTAGGCATTTCAGCTTATTTCCCTGTGAAATCTACAACTGATGATTGCATTTCAGAACACAGCTGGACAGAGGACTTGCATCGGTTTCCTCATCCCAGTATTAGTGTAAGCCCCTTACTTACTCATCATGTTCACCTTAGTACCGAGGGTGACATTGTAAAAATAAATATTCACATAGCTGTGAATCTGGTGTAGATATAAATATTGGGAAAGGGCATGTAAAATAAGATATCTTTTATATATTTATTTAAAATGTGACTTTATTACATATTCATGAATTTAAAGTTGATGCAATACAAAATTTCCTCATTTTTCTCTTCAATATAGTTTTGATAAGTAAGTACATTTAGAATACACAGAGGCCTAGCAAACATTCCAGAATATTCCGAATTCTTGAGTATGCATGTATAGAGTACTGCTTATGACCATAATATGTTTTCTCACCATATACCATGGCACAGTGAACTAATACAGGTGTTATTAGACAAGTCATTTGACAGATGCAAGATGAAAAAGTAATTTATGCAGATTAAATATCTTCCATAGGCTCATGAATGCAAGTGTTGAAACATGACATTTATAATTTGATCTTCTAATGCTCAATCGTGTATTTTATTCTATTGATATAATGTTCCAGTTATAAAATTTGAAAATTAAGCAATTATATTGAACACAGATTAATTTTTAGTTAATTTGTATAATCCTATCACAGATATAAATATATTCATCTTTCTCAGACTTATATCATGGTAATTTTTTTTAAAAAGAAATAAAGTATATAAATGTAAAACATTTATTTTTGGCTTTCCACTCCAGCTTCCTTTGACCTTTATGTAAGAGTGCACTACCTATTTATTTTTCAGGAACACAAATCCAAGTTCTCAGGGAAGTGGGGCTCTACATCATCAGTTGTGGTAAATACAATGATTTCTTCTAGAAAGGAAATGGGAGAAAGGAAGCAATGGGCATTGAACAATGAAGGACGCTGAAGAACAGAGCAAAGTACAGGCTAAAGGGAGGGAGGAGGCGCAGATGGCTCAGGAAGGAGCCATATGGGAATTGGAAGAGAGGAAGCAATTGGCAAGAAGTGGGCTAAATGCCAAGTCTATGAAGGATCTGGAGGACACAGGGGATTTGGATGGGATGTGAGTCAGCTGCATTTTACCCAAATATCACACCAACATGGGAAATCAAAGAAACCCTCAACGACATGCAGGATGCAAAACAGGACTGGAAAAAGTTATGACATGTCTGTCTCAGCAATTCTGCCTCTTTAGCACGGGGAAGAAAATGCTAAATGAGCGTCTGAATGTATAACTGAATATGTTCATCACTGCCTTGCTTTATTTCTTAATCTTAATTTTGCTTGTGAAAAAAATAACATAGATAACACCTTATATTTCTATTTAGTAATTTTTCCTAATCTGTGATGTCATGCAATGCTAATCATGCATAAACAATTCTCCTCTACTGTCTTGGATTTGAGTAGCCTGATATTCTTGTTTCCTCAGATCTGACAGGTTTCCCAGTCTAGAGTTTTCACTGATAAATGCCAGGAGAAGTCCTGGGCAAATGGTGATGGCTGGCCATCATATCTAAAGAAAACAGAATTAAAATGAATTGACACAGTGGTATTCTTTTTGTACATTTTTTAAAAAAAATGAATTTAAAAGGATGTGAGCTGTGACAGACATGAGGAGTATAGCCTTTGAAGCCCTTGAGCCCACTCTGTCACCTAGAACTTTTGAGGAGATAATGGTGACTAGGAGGACATCTCCATGAAGTCTCATCCCTCTCTGAATATCAGTAGACAGTGGGGGAAGGAAAGACATTTCTTCATGTGATGTAGTCACTGCCAAGGAGCTCATGTTCCTGCACATAATTATTACCCTGGACTCTGTCAGTAACACTAAGAAAGAATATGAGAGACAGAAAAAAAGGAAGTTAGAAGGGGTGGAGAAGGACAGAGGAAAGAAATGATGTTAGTTTATCAGAGTTACAATCTTGGGTTGAACTTAACTGTTCTTAACACATCTTTTGTGAAACTTTGAAATGTTATCAATCTTTGTTCATTACAAATTTCATTTCCAGAGATAATATGCACTAATTATTAAATATAATTAGTGTAGTTTGAGAAACAGCATAACACCTTGGGAAAAACCAGCTGGGTGTGACAACATGTGCCTGTAATTTCAGCAGCCAGAGGTAGACATAAGTAGGACCTGGGGCCTTGATGGCTAGCCACACAGCCTAATCTGAGAACTCTAGGTCCAGTGAGAGACCCTTTGCCACAAAAATGGTATACAGTGGAAGACACATGACTTTTATATCTGACCCCTACATGCATGTCCACTTGACCATGTTTATACAAATAAATTCATACGGGGCTGGAGAGATGGCTCAGCAGTTAAGAGCACTGTCTGCTCTTCCAGAGGACCCGGGTTCGATTCCCAGCACCCACATGGCAGCTAACAACTGTCTGTAGTTCCAGTTCCAGGCAAAACACCAAGGCAAATAAGTAAATAAATAAAGTTTAAAAAAAAAAAAACAAATAAATTCATACAGATGCAAACATAAAAATTAGAAAAATAAAAGATACTTGTAGATCAAAAGCAATTTTGATCAAAGGCAATTTTGTCATATAATAGAAAATCATCAGTTAATACCTGTAACATAACTATAGGATCTTATAAAACAATTATCAATGAACAAAACATGCGTGCCTAATAATTGCTCATTAGCCTCACTCTCAGCCAATTCAGAATTGGCCACTGCTTTAGCAAAAGTACTTAGTAGTTACTTGAAAGTGTTATTGTTATCATTGAAGTACTTTGAACAACATGTGGGTGCTAGTAGCTGCAATAGTAAGTATTTAACTGTCATAGTCTTCATTTTGTTCCCCAAGAAACTGAGTTAAGAGATATCTCCTCCCAAGTGGAATGAAGTTTGTGATTAAATGAGACCATATGAACATAGACGAACTAGCAAGTTGTCATTACACAATAGTTATTAAGTTGTTGATGTTTCTACAATTTCCATTTTAAACTTGGAAATATTTGTTTGAAACTTTCAGGAAAAATGCATTTTAAAATTATTTTCACAGTATCAAAACAGAGGACTGAATATAGTTCGTTAGCTACTAACTTTCAACAATCAATAAATATTGACTTCATTTTTTTTGATGATTTAAAATAGACTTTTTCCTGTTAATATTAATTTACCAACTTATGAAAAGTCTTTATTTCTAGATATCACTTATATTTCTTTCATAAATTCATGCAAAAATATCATTTTTGCTGAAGAATCAGTATAAATTTTCTATCTCATATTCATCACCATTGTTATATATACTAATTTTCTCCACTTTGGAGAGGAGGTCATTAAGGCACAGGATGTTTTAAAGAGAAGCAAAGCATTCCAGCCTTCAAGGAAGAACATTATTCTTGGGATGTAAACTACTCAAAGGCTTCAGGAAGTTCCTGAAACAGACCAGATCCACCTGGCTCCTCCCTTTCCAAGCATATGTATACAATGAAGACTGCTGACATTCTCAGACAAGACAAGCTGTTTTTAGACAAGGCTTATATCAGCCAAAATGACTGGAAGAGGCTCAGACCAACTAAGCTATCTAGAAAAGACACTCTCCTACCCATAGAGTTGCCTGTAAGCTGTTCGTTCACTAAACTTCATAGTTACAGCTTTGCTAGTTTGCTAGGCTGGCCTTTTGGTGAGGCATCTTTCTTTGAATCATTTCTGTTTTATAAATAAACCCTCACTCATAATTCTGTGTGGAACTACACTAAAATTCATTGGTCCACCAAGTTGAACTTTGGTGGTATTCTACCTTCAATCTTTCATTACTTCCTTATCTGGGATAAGTATACATTGTTTATTTCTTTCAAGGAACAGTGTCAAACAACACATGCTTTAACTTAAGTTGCATAATTTTTTTCCACAGTGCTTTAGAATATAAGTGCCAGGACCAACTACAGGCATCACAATCCATAATGCTCTTTGTTCCATGTATGAGACCACCAAATTTTAGGATATAACCCATTTTAATATCTGATGTATGGCTAGTTAACTCTATATATGTGGGACTCACAGATATGGAAGGTTGGCTATACTTCACATTGTCTTGTTAACTACTCCACAGTTTAAATACAGTAACTTAATGGTTTATAATACATTAGTTCTTATAAAAATCAAGTCAACAAGAAATCTTATGAAAAAGCCAATTATTTCTTTAATCTCTTGCGCTTCCAATTTCTACCATGAATGCTAGTATGTCAATCATTTCATTGCAACACAGTAGGTTAGGAAAGTGATGCTCAGGATATTGTATAATTATCTGTCACTCCCTACCCACTAAAAACATTTAAAAATAGTATTGCATTATGGAAAATTTATAAAGAGAACACTAAATCCAGCAAAGTCAGCAGTCATACAGTGTGTGGGATGTTTTCACATAAGCCCATTATTATATTTGACAGCTATCACCGTCCTTTTGACTTTACTATCCACTAGCCATACATTCAGAAATCCCAAATTATACCAGCATTTGCTTAGGACACTCAAGTTCTACATGTTATCATTTATGTAGTTAATCTTGTAATTAAACAGCTTAATAAATTATTGAGTTCTTTTATAATCTAGAACAGTATTTGTGATTATTACCTCTTAACTTTTTCTTACTTCAAAAGTAACTAATTGTTTTTTTGAACACAGAATTATTTCCTTAATATTTGGCATTAGTTTGTTTTTTTCCTTTTGATATATTTGCAAAATATATTTATATTAGTTATAATATTTCCAAAATATAGTAAAATAAAAATATATCACTTTTATAAGGTTTATTTTAATATTGCTATGCAATATCAAATATTTTAAGGACTCTGATTCATCAGTATGAGAAAACTTCATTTATTAATCATGACAGTTATGAATGACTGTCAAAGATATGAAGCAAGTCAGTTTGATCCAGCCTAAAAGTTCAACTTTACAAACTAATGACTATTTAAAATAGATAAATAAAGAGTCCTTGAGACAAACACTAGGTGAGGGCTCTTTTATTCTAAGGAACACATGCCAAAGGAGTTTGATAAGATTCTCCTGGCTTGTAGGAGAGTAAGAAAATGTGATTTATATACCCCTGGTTTATGAACATCAATGGATATAAACTTTGGCTCAGAATCTAGGTCATTTCAAAAAGAAATGACTAAAGAATATCCAAAGTACAGGTGCAGCTACAATTCAATTACATATTTTCCTTTGTGCAGGGTGTGTCTTTGTTCTCACAGCTGGAAGATGTGTACTTTAAATTTTCAACAAAGAAACACCACCACATTAAAGAACTCTAGGAATTCCTGCGACCTGAACTGTAGCAATAACCATGCTATCGTCAATTGCCTTGCATAAGGATATTATTCACTTTCATCTGCCGCTAGTCAGTTCTCAACACATTTGGCGAAGCACATCAACAAGAGAAATGAAAACAATCATTTGAATACAAAGCTTAGGAAAGGAAACCACATAAAATATCGGATAACCAACATCTCCTACGAATGTCTTTTCAGATTTTGAAAAGAAGAATCAGAAATACAGTCATGCATTCTACTGATAATCTACTTTTTGCATTCATCATTCAATTTACTTTTGCCTAAGGGGAGACAACAAAACAAAACCAAGTATGATCAGATAAGAACAGAGGTTTCAAAACTAAGCTGCTGATTTTTTAGCCTGCTTATTTCTCTACGTGTAAAAATGTGCATTTTACTTCTAGTGTTTTAACAGTTCAATGGTCATAATTTATACAAAATGCACAGATGGTCTTGGGAGTAGTAAAATTTCAGATGTTAATACTTCCTGGCATATAAAACACTACTGAGGATCAGCATTTTGGCAGCATTTAAGTGATTTTAAAATTATTTATACATTAATATCTTGGCATCATTTCACAGTCATAGGTTATTACATCTTTAAATTGTCTGATTTCTGATTAGAAGTGTCTTTTACATTGATTCTAAGCTGCTGAAGATACTGAGTGGCTGGTGCTTTTGAATTAGATAGTAACATCCCCTTGTGAATTGAAAATAAATATGCTTCTTTAATAAATTAAAGACTGGCAGAAATCATAAAATTGTCTAATACAATATATGACGCAGGAAGAGTTTCCAAGATTTCACTGTAAAAAAAAACCCAAATTTATAACAGCAGGTTTAAATTATGAATGTTATAAAAGTGAACACACACACACATAGATATTGACACACCTAAGATGTAACCTTAAAAATTAACTGGAACATTTTATTCTTTTAATCTACCATATTGAGATATGACCTATAGAGCCCTGTCTAGTGTATACCTAGTTCCATTGTTTTTAACAACCTACCCCTCATCCATCCTGAAATGTCATTTTTCAGGGTCATCTTTGACTGACATTAAGTTTTTACATCTAATGGTCAACCCTTAGTCCTGACATTACTTAATCTATAGCTGCAATTGGAGCCTCCCCAGATCCTCTTTAAGACATGAGATACCCTGTGCGGCTTACTTTCTTCTTCACTTTAGGTTTCTGATGCTCCTTCCCTTACCTTCTTCTTAAGAGCTAAGCCACACATCTCTTCCTTTCTGTTTAGACTCATTCCCTAAATTAGTTTTGCATGCTGAAATTGCATGTAGACCCTGGTGAGTCTCATATACATCCAGACAGACTACTTTGTGTTAAGAAAACTGTAAGACATCTGTCAACAATAATCTATTCTACATCCATTCTTTATATTGGTCAGGGGCCCAGAGATGAGAATGTAGAGTTTTGTGGCTCATAATTCAGTTCTTGGACCATGAGCTGTGTTCCATGGACTAAGCTGGCCCATATAGAGGTGGCCTTGTGGTAAAGACAGTGTGTAGTTGAGGGTCATTTAAATACTGGTATTTAATAACATTTTAGTATTTTCACTCGAAATACATTCAGCTAAAGTAGTCAAGGAGATCTGCCTGAAATGCTGGATCAGTCTTCCATCTCAAAAACAGGGAACAGCTGCATAGTAATGAATGCTTGTATACTTACCACAACTTAACTTATTCTGCAACTTCAACCTCAAGTCTCAATTTCTGACTCATACACATGACTACCTACTTCATATATATTTAGATCTTTTATAAGCATTTGAAAATTACTGTGTCTAAACCTCAGCTCTTGACATATCCCACCCCAATCATCTATATTCAATGCACTGTAGTTAATAGCACTCACACACACATTCTGACTTTCTCAGGCCAACCCATAAAAGTATGCCTTGACTCTTCACATCTTTCAGGCCATAACCAACATGTGTGAAATTTTGGGGGTACTATGCTGCAATATATTTGGGATCTAATTATTTTTTACCACTTCTGCTCCTAATGGACTAGTTCAACCCATCATTTATCTCATGTCTGAATATAAATATAAATATATAAACTCTGAATTAGCCTACCTATTTTTGAAAAGGATCATTCACACCTTCTGATCTCATAATACCTCCTAACTTGGAGAAAAACATAAAATATTTACAATTATCTGTAAGGTCCCTCATATCTAGGCCACTTACATGTAGTAGGATTATGTTGGTACATTGTAAATATTTGTGCCTCCTACTGGTTTAATTGGTCAGAGGCACACAGGAAGTGGGGTGGGGCTACCAGACTAAGAAAACTCTGTGAACAGGAAGAGCAGAGCAAAGATGCCAGAGAAAGCAAGACAAGTCTCCAGCAGAAGTTGAGGAAAGAATCTGAAATGCTGCTCTAAGAAAAGGTAAGGAGTGGCATGGATGAACAGGATAAGAATCATGAGTTAGTTTAAGGTTAAAGAGTTAGCAAGAAATATGCCTGGGCCCTAGGCCAATCAGCATAAAATTAATGTTTGTGTGTCTCAGTGGGACTGTGGGTCTCTGAGTCTGTGGGTCAGCGGGTCAGCACCTCAGGGCTATGCCCGAAAGTCTGGGCCAGAAACTTACTACTACATTTACTATTTCCAGACATTATCTTCCATGACTTTCTTTTGCTTGCTCTAATCAACCCATACTTATTCTTTGTTCATAAGTGAAAATGTCTGTTTAACACCTTCGAGTCCAGCATCAACTGCTTTGTCATCAAAATACATATTTTCTGAATATCTGGTCCATTCCATACTCACCTCTAGTCCAATATTTTTATTGAGGCATTATCTAATCATTCTTTTATGATTACAGACCTCCCCAATCTCTAATAAATCCTTTTCTACCATTGTCCCTTTTATTTCTTAATTAATACTGTATAATTTGCAAACTACATAAAAATAGTTATTTAGTTGGTTTTGTTGAGGGCACTGTCATCACGGTTTACTTAATTCTTGATGGTGAGAATTTTTGTCCTTAATTTGTATTAAATACAAATAGATGACCAGGAGAAACTTGAGAAAATCAAATATATTAACTGTGTCTGAATTATTCAAACACATTTAAGGGTATCTGCACTATTAAGGCAGGAAAATGAAACGTATAGAGAATATGCAGTAATGTGATCTGGAGTATGTTAAGGGTAAAATGTTTTTATGTTAATGGTACACAGTACACAGTATTCAAAGTAATTATTGTCACTAACCAGATATATATCTATTTTCATTTTCTATTCCCCTGAGATCTTGATGTCATTTCTCCATGCAAACTTGTCACTAAGAATTTTCATTCTGTTTGTGATTTTTCAGTGCCTCTTTGATAAAGCTGAATTATTTTTTCTAGGTCCTAGACTTATAAGAAAATTTGAGATACTTGTTTGTAGTCAGATTAGTAACAAAAGACATTCTATTTCCTTCCCTAAACATGGGTCCAGCTGGTCCTTTTCTGGTTCTCACTCCTGAATTGTCATGCCACTTGGTTAACTGATTGATCAAGAATGGTACAATCATGTCTTAAGTGTATGTGATGTGTGTTGTAACTTTTTAGGTAAATTAGCAGAAGTCTTTATCTTTACATACACACCTTCCTGTCCAATAAATTCAAAGCAGCATACATGGAAGCATAAATCCAGCATACATGGAACAAAGAAAATGAGATGAAAAATTGGGCAGTAGCACAATCATGAGATTATGTCTGATCAAGGTGAACAATGACACCTCATAGAACAAAATATGTGGAAAAGCCACATGGAATTGTGGTTTCAAAAAATCATGCAACATATAATTGTCTACTTAAATTGAGGATTTAAAATCTAATCTGTAACCGTGGGATTTTATTTTATAATGAGGCACAGTCATCACTTGCTTAGTAAGAGTGAGATTTTACTATTGAGAAGCAATACTAAACTACATGGAATAGGAAAGCAAATCAGGAAGGAAAATGGGATAAAAGCAAACCCTTAAAGTAAACTAAGAAATCTTCCAAAAATATTTTCTGTAAATGATTTTTGTAATAATGTTAACTGTAAAATGTGGAAATGGATTAAGCCTCAAGTAATCATAATAATTAGGTCTACATAAAAGTGTGAATTCTTGTACTTTATGATTGGAAATATATTCCTTGTATTTTACTAGCTTTTAAAAATCATACATTTTCATCACTTATTTTCACGTCTACACAAGGACAATTGAAATCTATTTATTTTAAAACAACTGAAAAGAGAATTAATGCCCAGGTTTATCATGGAGAACAGATTTCTATGTCCTCTTTTGCTTGGGTAAAGATGCACACAGTTATCTGGCAGATGTTGCCTGCCACTGGATTCAGTACTCACAGTGATTCTTTCATCTTTATCATCCAGGGGTGAGCCATCCTTTTTCCAGGAGATGGTGGGCTCTGGATGGCCTCGAGGAGGCTGGCATTCCATTACTGCAGGCTCACCTACAGCCACCATGACATCTGAAGGGTTTTGTCTGAAGTCATCCCGTAGTACTGTAAGGACAAGATTAAATCATCACACTCAATAATGAGATATGGGGTCCTTATCTCCAAGCTTCAGCAAAAATGACAATTATTAGAATATACTTCCCCTACTACTGGCTTAATGCAGCTTAAAGAACACATATCTATAACAAGCATCTGCCGATTAGGAAAGGTACTTATCCCTTAAGCATACTCAGAAAGGATTATTTCATATTCTTCACAGGCCAGCAAGCAGGTGCACTCTGCTGCTTCTTGACCTCACCATTAGCATTTCATTTGAATTAACTGTCTTTTCTGTCCATTGTCTACATATGTCCTATCCGTATACTAATGACCATAACTGAAATCTCCTATAATTACAAGAAACATCAGGACAAAGCTTTCTATATATTACTACACCAATTACATACACAAAAACACAAATACAAATGAAGGCACTTAAAAGTATACACTTAATTGATTTAATAGGTATTTAAATCATTGAAGATAACAGTATTACCAATGTAAGTTAAATACAGTCGCTATGAAAACTTCACACACATTGGCCAATGATCAAAATCAGCACATTTTTCCATTGTCCATGGGTAAGAAGGAGCTAGAATACATGTCATAATTATCAATGGCATCAGAATTTATATCCAAAGTTACTTTTGTTAGGCAGTATTTTATTAAATTCATAAACCTATTAAGAATGAAATATACTATCCATCTCTTTTATATTATAAGCTCTAAATTTTAATAGAAAAACAAACCATTCATGTCACTTCAATCTGACAGGAATGCACTATTAACATACTATAAAAATAAGCAGCATTATTTATGTAGTGACTGTAGGAAGAAAATATGGGAAATTAAGCAAATATTGTGCTCTGAGATCAGTTCATATAGAAAAACTGTCCTCAATACCTTGATATATCAAGAGGTCATGAATTAAATCACAACCCTGTTCTGTGCTAGGTAATCCTGAGCATATTATTTACATTCTACATTTTTAAATACAAAGCAAGAAAGAAAATATATATACATCAACCCATTATCTAATAACTAGTTAACTTGCCCATACTTATTTACTTATTTTCCTTCATCCTGTGTGACATAAGAAGTGAAGAATCTTACAAAGTAATTTAAGGGAAAACTTAAATGTTTATTTGTAAGTTAAGTACATAAATCTGGAGTGAACAGTGTTTATCTTTAAAAACTACTGAATTGAATTTTAAAACTACAGATGTGTATTGGAATGGCTATATTTCCATTCATATGGCTTTTTAAAATGCTTTAATAGATGAAGAACTATGATACTAAAAACTATCAGTCAAAATAGAATCACCTCTAAATTCATCTCTCCTAGCCTCAAATAAACTTACTTGCCCACAGGAATTTGTATTTTTTTTTTCTTTTATTCTTTCTTTCCCTGCCTTTGTGCTAACCATATTCCTGTAACTCAGTAAGTCATGATGCCCAGGCAAAACTAGTTATCTGCTGCATGCAGTAATAGCATGTTAGCCTGTGGAAAGAAAATGCTGCTTCAAGGAAGAGTTTTGCTTCCAATCTTTGGAAAGAACAGTAAAATAAATGAATAAACAAACAAATAAATAAATAAAAATTATGATTGCTCCAAACTGTTTCTATAGTTACTTTTATACCATATGCTTTTAAAATAACACAAATACACAGTGCATCTTGTTGAGCTGGGATGTCATTATTTCATTAAAAAAAATAAACAGAGCTTGAAGTCTTTCACAATTCATAAGCTATCTGGTTACTAAACATTAAAAACAAACAACAAACAAAATGCAAAGTTTATAGAAAAAAAACAAATTAACTGGTCTTAACATGCAGCAAACTCCCACAGTGGGATCATGTTACTAACCAATGACAACACCCCTGAAATGTCTTAACATCCCCAAACACCCAAAAGTAAAATATCTTTGAAATAAAAGTAACTATAATTTACATTTCTTTCTAAGTGGTAGACTTAAAATAATCTTCGTCATACTTTATCTTATTCATAAATTAAGAACATAATCTCTAATAATCTAACAAATAGGAAAAAGTCTTATGAAAATACCAAAGGTTAAGATCATCCAAGCTATATTTTCCACTTATCATATTATTCGGCTTGTTTTTATAGTGTACAACAGAAAGCTAATAAAGTAAAATCCATTAAAGATTGTTGCTTAGATAATGTTCATATAACTATTTTTGCAGCTGTAAATTATAAAAATCCAGCATGCTTATGACTACAGGCAATGTTTCATAAGAGCATAAATTTAAGACTTTTCATTCTTCTATAAAAATAGTATTTATTATATATAATTGTTATAAAATTTTCATTTTCAGGACATTATATGTCATATTGAATGACATTGTTTTTAGATTGTCCAATTTTAAAAATTGTTTGTAGCCAGGTAGTGGTGGTGCATTCCTTTAATCTCAGCACTCCAGGGACAAAACAGAAAGATCTCTGTGAGCTGGAGGGCAGCCTGGTCTACAAAGCAAGTTCCAGAACAGCCAAGGTTTTTACATAGTGAAGCCCTGTCTCAAAAAACTAAAAAACAAAAACAAAAACCAACAAACTCCTTGTGCATATGAAAGTAATTAAAAACTACTCTCAGGGCTGTTAGGAACCTGACAATGTGTACTCCCAAGTTTATGTCAGAAATTAACAAATTAAAGGCTGGGGAGATGGCTCAGTGGGTAAAGTTGCTTGATGATCTGAAGACCTGAGGCCAATCTCTAGAATACAGGTGATGAAATTCAAAAAGCAACTCTCACAAGTTGTACTCTGACCATCATACAATCACACACACACACACACACACACACACACACACACACAAACACACACACACGGGGCAGAGGGGTGTCTGGTTGCTCTTGCAGAGGACCCAGGATAAGTTCCCAGAATCCACACAAGCACTTTCAACCATTTGTAAGTCTAGTTCCAGGGGATCTTAAGGCTTTTCAGGCTTTCCTGGCCTCTGCTGCAGCAATTACACAGGTAATACACAGACATACATGCAGTCAAAACACACATAGATATTGGAATATCCATTAAATCGAAATTTAAAATGAGAGATCAAACAAATCAGAACTTCTCAAGAGAGGGGAACATGATACAAAGCCAGTGAAAATCATAATACGATGGTAATATTAGCAATGTAGGACACTTAGTAAGTTTCCATTGCTCATTATTAGCTCTTTTCATCATTTAATCCTCATAACAAACTAAGGATAAATTGAAATCAGTAACTTAATACATAAATAGAGAATGAGTAGAGAACTAAGGCCAAACTTCAACCAGATCATCTTCAGACACAAAGGAAGTTTCCCAGCAAGCTGCCTGTCTATCAGTCTTGCTTTTAACACAAGTTAAAAACAAGTTAAGCATCATAATGTAAATAATATTTCAGCCTCTTTCCAGTGGAACAGAAGTTCACAGAGAAATTTCCCTCCTGACGGTCATATGGCTATCCTCTTAACATTCAGTATTCTACTTTCTCAGTTCTTCCAATGTTTGGAAGGGACCTCTTCACATTTTTAGCAGCACATTGAGAATCCGAATTCATTATCCAGAATACATATGATGTGTTACTTCTCATCAACAGTTTATTTCAACCACAACTCAACTGAACAGCCTGTACAATAATAAGCATTTTAATTAAACATAGGCATTTGAATTAGAACTGGATATTATGGGGAAAACAAAAGAAGTACATAGTCTTGGAATCTCTTGTTCTATAGAAAAGGCAATCTGATCAATGAAACTTGGTAGCAAGTAGTAAAGTCGTGTTTATGAGGACAGACAAAAACAAAGTCCTGAAAAAGCAGAGAGTACTGCAGAGGAAAATCAGTCAGAAAGCGTGTTCTTAATTACAAATTTGTAGTTCCTAAGCAATATATGCCGATGTTAAATAACCACTCTTAGTTTTTTCAAAATTATTAAACAATATTCAACTTGAGGTAGAGAATTAACGGCTCACTTTTACAGTACATTTTGACCCCTGTATGAATATAAGCTTACAGGTTTCCAATAACAGTGGTTATTCCATTTCAAAATTAACTCTCTGATATAAGACACCTGTACTGATTACTAATGTTGTACCTTGTAACTATTGCTGTACAGCTTTTTTATTTTCCTAATATAAGATAAAAACATATTGAAACAGTCTTGGGTTAGGGAGTTGACTCAGTTATTAATACTCTTACTGAAAAAGCATTAGTATTTGAAATTGATCCCCAGTATCCACATTTAGTAGTAGTATTTGTTTATAATCCCATTACTGGCAGGTAGAGATGGGCAGATTCCCAAGGCTCATTGGCTAGCCAGCCATTCTAACATAATGAGTGATCCCAGACCAATGAGAAACTCTGTCTCCAAAATCTAGGTGAATGGCTCATGAAGAATAACGCGAGGGGTGCCCTTTGATCTCTAGAAGCACAGGTACCCACCCACACGCAGGCTTTTCCAAATGAAACACACACACACACATATGCACACATGCCAGAAAGAGATCCTTGTCAGAAATAGAAATTGAATAGGATTTGCTGCAGGTTATTTTGAATCAACAGATGTATTCTGGGAGCTGTACAGGAATGTACAGGAATATCTAAACAATTTGTCTTCCCAACTTTTAGTTAGGAAGTGATATTTATAGGACAAAGAGGTTTAAATATCCCAAAATACACTAAAATAAATCATCAAATTTTAACTTTAAATAGCCCATTGGCAAAAAAAAAGATAGCCCATTAAGTATAAAAACTAAAGTGAGAGAACATAAAATAATATTCTACCAAGTGCTGTTCATTTGAAGGCAGCACCTTGTAATGCCATTAAACAAACAAACATTATTTTTCACATATCAGTTATGTACAGAGCTTTGAATTTATAGGAATGGTTTCTAAAACCCTTTACCTTTTAATGTTAATACTGAATCTATCTATGGGTATTCTTCCATACTTATGCCCTCTTCTACATGGTTTTAATGCATGCCAATTTAATTTAGAATATAAAGTTTTGATTTGGTTAAATCTCTGGGGAGAACTATGCTGGAAGAAGCACAGAGGTCTTTAAACGCTGGAGCTTTGAAGATTTCACAAGCTGCTGAATCTCCATCCTAGAGAAGAAGTACACTTTGTACTTTAAAAATATGTATTCCTAAGGTCTTCTGGTTTTGCCAGATGCCATGTCTCAGTTAATCTTAGGGAACTGTTATATGCAAACCAAGGCAAATAGAAAGAGATGCTGTTAGCAGAATAAAAGTAATCAATGGTAACCTGTTACTTTATATAAGGTATAAGAGGATCCAGCTAAGTTGGCATGGACTTTCCCACTCCCAGTGGTCTGCTTCTGTTGGGTTGTAGCATTGGGAGCATATTGTTCTTGGCTCTTCCATTTTTTCCTTTCATGGTGCAGAAAAATAAAATAATCTAAGACTTTTTATATGTTAGGCAAGAATCAACTTCCAGACTGGATCTAATTTGGATCTATATTTCCATTTTGCAGAAGCACAGACATTGTGATGCTTCTTCTTTGTAGTTCAGGATACTTGCCAACACTTATTACAAAGGCACTGATTCATGGAGTCAAATGGAAGGCAAGTTTGGTATGCCAGGTTGAAGTGAGCAATTGTAATGCATTTCAAAGAGAAGTGAACATTCATAAGAATTGACGTTTAAGGAGCTAACCTAGCAGTTTCAAAATTCTGAGATCGCGTAAAAATATGTACTACCAAAAAAGAAAAAGCCAAGTGGCTAACTCATGTCCACTATATTAGAAATGTCAGTAATATACTAGATACTAGATGTGTGCATGTTACAGATGCAAATATAAAGAATGAGTGAAATTAATTTACTACTGAAAAATGCATCATTTATGGAGAATTTTATTGGCCCATGACACATATGAGTTAGAAAACGGAAGTCACAAATTTCAGAATTGCCAGTGATGCTTGCAGGATTTCATGACTGTGATGAGTGTACTCACAATGACTCAGTTATTTTCACACAAGACAGAGTTTTACACTCTATCTTGATAGGGTTATTATGAAAACTAATTATTTAATGTTTATACAGGACTTGCCATTTTTATGGGGCATTACATCTACAAAGAAGTATTGCTATTAGTCACCATGTGAGGAATTGCCAAATTTCTCAGCTGCCAGTAAAAATGGGAAAGAGGACAAAGAATGCCATTGATGGGGGCCTCTGAGTGCCAGAGAGAAAGTCACACTCAGGAGTGCCCTGGCAGGGTTAAAATAACACAGACAAAATGAGGATATCTGAGCTATGGGACCTCGATTAGAACAAGACAGGCGGGCATTCTTTCTTTCAGAAAATCAACTTTATATTTAGTATCCTGCCCTCAGAGAGTCCTTAAGCGAAAGAATATTCTTGTGTATTTACTGCCTGCCTGTGTCTGAAGGTCAGTCAACTCCACCAGAACAAGGAATTTGTCATCATCGCTTGCATATCACCACTGCTCGGAACAATACAGAAGACGTGGTATGCAGCAGTCACTGTTTACAGTGCATGTTTTGTGCATTAGATATTAGATATGAAATGGTGAAGCCAAACTGCATTAGTAATTCATATGAGGCTTGAGATAAAGGAAGGTAGAAAGAGAACATTTAAGAGTAAATGCTAGACATCTATGGAGGTTAATATACTGTGATATAGACAATATTATTGTACATTATTATAAATAAATGTACATGCATACATGTGTAAATATACAATTAATGTAGTATATATTGTTAAGAATTATTGTATTGTTATATAATATATTGGATATATATATATATATATATAATTATTGTGATACACATAGAAAGGAACTGGTAGGAAGCTATGTGACAGATGCTATAAGGGGCTTTGAGAAAGGAAGAAGT
The DNA here is from genome assembly GCA_004025045.1 of Sigmodon hispidus. Lineage (NCBI taxonomy): Eukaryota > Metazoa > Chordata > Mammalia > Rodentia > Cricetidae > Sigmodon > Sigmodon hispidus. The sequence continues at coordinate 303,044 of PVIH01000181.1, forward strand.
GGGTGGATGCCTGAAAAACAAGCAAGAATTAGCCTAAGGAAGCACATTACAAGAAGAGGAAATAATCTGTGTGGAAGAGGAAATCTGGCACTGTAAAGGAATTCTAAGAGACTGGGTCAAGTTGATTGCAATGTGACTTGAGGTTGACCAGGAAAGCAGGAGCAGTTGCGGTGTGTGTACGACACCCGACATAAGGAGCTAGTTTCCATTTTATGTTCCACAAGGACTCCCAAGACCCAATGAAAGTAGTCTGAGGATGTATCTATCATAATGGAATGCTCCTTCTGGCTGCTCTGTAAGTGAACATGAGATGGAAGGAAAGATGGGAGTGGACAAAGACAAACGAAAAAGAAAAAGGCGGTGCTTTGTGTTCTTACGTCACTATCAGGTTTGGAGGAAGGGAGGGGCAAAGCAGAGGTGCATTTGGGTGTAAAAATAAAACAGATTTCCTGAGGGGTAAAAGTGGACAGAAATATGTTAAAAAATGATACATTTCCTGTGAAATAGAACATGTCTTTTTTAATGTACAGGAGAATATACCAACAACGTGTGGTAAATTTTACATGAGGAAAAACAAGAATATAGAAAAGCTTTTTCTCTTTAGACAAAGAAAGAACATAGGGATAATATAAAGTCATTTAGTCGATTAAAATATTACAACTTCAAATTCTACTACTTACTATTTAACACAGATTGGGTTTCACTGACTAAGACTGTGTTACAACATTCCAAATCCCAGTTGCTAAGTGACAATACCCATCAATCAATTAAAGTATATTATGATTTTTGAATGATTGATTTTAATTTAATTTGAGGCACATCATATATTTATATGACTTAAATCCTTGAGAGCTGTCATTAAAAAACAATTGCAGCATAAAGAGAATCTTACATCCATGGCACACATGCTAAGTGCCAACACTATTCACGAGACTTTGAAAGTGCTAAGATATTGAGCGGCCACAGTAAACTAGAAGGAAGGGTTTTGATTATGGAGAGGTGCTATGATGCACAGGAGGTTAATTTTCTGTAGCTCCCATGCAGGAGTGCAGCATGTAGCCAATATATACCATAAACAAATTTAAGTTTTTTGTTAGTAACCACAAATTGAACATTTAGCGTTAATCTTGAGTAGCCTTCAAGAAACTGTCTAGAGTTCAGAATGACCTCTTATTGGTTGACAAGAGAACTCTACTTCTATATCATTTCAAAGTATATTCAGCTGAGGATGTACTGTCACTTGAAAACACTATGTGGAGAAATATTATTCCTGCTACCTCACATAGTGCGTTTACGTAGTTCTGTTCAGTTATAGCTTATATACGCACAAAGTCATGCAATCTAAGCATGGAGTACTTCTACCCACCCACAAATGAAGATACAAAGTGAGACAGGGAAGGGCTCAAGGTTTTTCTACGGGTCACAAGATATGTAGAGCATCAGACCCCAGCAATAACTGTTTTCATACTTATTATTACAAGGGCTTGCATAGTTTATAAATCATGTGCCAGAATCCTTTCTAATTAGAATATGTGATGAGAAACAATGGCTGTTGAAGGAAGGAAGGAAGGAAAGAAGAAAGGAAGGAAAAAGGAAAGAAAGCAAAGAAAAAGGAAGGAAGGAAATAATATACACACAGTGTCTCTTATGGTTAGGAGAACCAAAATGAGATTTCAAATGTTCCTAGTGAGTAAGGGGCTGGAGTACCTAGCAATGGTTACAGTCTCAGGGGAGAAAAATCCTCACAGTTTAAAATGATCTTGTTAAAACCACCCTGGCAATTGTGAAGCACCAGAGAAAACAGCAATTGGATTTAAAAAAAAAAATCCTCACCAGTGTATCTTTGTGCAGCATAATTAAGGTTGCCAATTATAACATTTCTCCCCAAACCCAAAGGACTATTTTTAATGATAGGAAAAAGCCAAGTCTAAACAGCACACAGAGGGACATATCTAAACACAAAGGCCTTTAATTGGTGACAATGTGCCCTAAATCACTATCACCATTTCTGAGCATAACGACTCTCAGATCTGCTCATTCCTTGAATCTTCCCCCATCACAGGCTGTCTGGGCCTTCAGAATAATAATGGTGAGCACCTAACAGGGCTTTCACTCTCCAAGGACCTTAACAAGTGTGCAATTGTGTAGCTGTGTGAGCTGCCTTTTTCTAACACTGCAGATCCCTTGGGAGAGAACATTCAGCTTGTAGCTCTGGCCAACGGGGTTGCGAACCTTTTTTTTTTTTTTTCCTCTTTTTGCTGAGAGCTGCAAACATACTAACAAGCTCTGAGTAAAAGGAAGAGAATTGAATTAGCTGAAAAGCATCATCCTATAAATCTTCTTAATGATGCTAACTTTATTGATAATTCTCATTTAGGCAATATGTGACTTAGTCCTCCTCAAGAAGTATTAGGTGCAAAAGAAAAATATCAAACATGATAAAAAAATAACTACACATGAGACTGTCAAAACATCTCAGGTTATGAACCAGTCTTAAATGTTGACTGTGTGTATCTAATTTTTTAAGCACATATTAGAAATGAAGCATCTGTAATCCAGGAAAATTCCAGGCTGCAAAATGTGTTATTTGCAACAACTCCCCACAAGAACCTCAGTGTTTGTCTCAGTTGAGTTTACTGAAGGCAAATCACACACAGTCAACAACCAGAGGTTAGTGTGTGCCTTGAAGTCCTGCAAGTAAGGCATTGACAACACACTTTCTCTCAAAAGCATGAGGCTCATACAGAAAGAGACTCACAATCAGGCAGAGGAGGGCATGATGGCTACATAGGCTGTTTCACAAACCATGATGCTCTTGGATGGCTTGGCATATGGACTTCCTGAATCTTCTAATCCTTAGATGAGCACCATGTGTATGGATGTTAATTTTGTTTCAGTTTCTCACTAAATCAAAGCTGGACTATATTGTTGATGGCAAGAACACATGTTTCTGGGGCCCTGTCAAACTCAGAAAAAAGTTGGATTGAAGAAATGCTTCAGCTGGGAAGAGTACTGGAGGTCTTCCTGTAGGACCTCAGTTCACAATAGCCTGTTAATCCAGGGAAACTCGACATCTTTTGGCCTTGGTAGACACTGTACCACATGGCAACACATATGCACATACACATACACACACCCACACACAAACACATCCCATTCGCCTCCTTCTAAACATACTTTAAAATATTCTGGTGTTTAGTAATTGCCAGTTAATGTAATAAAGACTAATATAAATAGCTCAAACCTAAAACTTCACCAAAGATGGCTTCAAACGCAACAAAGGAACAAATAATAAAACATGGCTCTCTCACACATACAAAAATTAAAAGATAGAGAAAGAAAAACTTAGACAAAAATTTAGTAAATTGTTCTTCATAAAATCTAGTCTGTGATGTAAGCATTGACTTAAAACAAATGAATAAAGCTAGGGCTAAAGAGATAGCTTAGTCTGTAAAGTGTTTGTCAAGGACGCATAAGGACCTGAGTTCAGATCTTCTGAATTCATGTGAAAGTAGGGTACAGCAGTGGACATCTTTAACACCAGCACTAAGGAAGGTGAAACAGGTAGATACTCGGGATTTCCCAGAAAGGCAATCTAAGCAAGCTCTGCTGCAGGGAGGAAGCTGGAGAACAACTGGGAGAGACATAATACATGAATCTTGAGCATTGAAGCATACCTACACACCCAACCCTCACATAAACACAGGCCATGCCCCCCAGAGTTAGGTGATCTATCAAACAAGCCCACTGAACCATTGTGATTAATTTATAATTCACCGTACAATTCAGCTATGTACTTGTGCCTTTCTATCTCTGGGATTATAGATTATATCCAAATATTTCACCAACTGCAGAGTGAAAATATTTTTAAATTGCATTTGTACTAGATAGATAGATAGATACAGACAGACAGACAGACAGATAGACAGACATTTTCATGCTATTACTGAACAATACGGTATTAGAAGTAGCCTAGAGATGATTTAATGTATACTGTGGGCAGGTATAGGTTATATGCAAATACTCTGCCATGCTATACAAGACACTTGAACATCATTTGATGATGATGTTTGTGTGTGTATCCCTGAAACCAATATTTCTGGTAGACACAGAAAACTGTGCACATACGTATAATTTAACTTGTAAATTTTACTCTTTACTTTCTCATCTTGATTTCCTGATCTATATTCCAGCACTGCTATTCCCCTGCACTATGTATGTACACAGGGAGGTTTGTTTGTGGTGTTTATGATTCTCCTCAGTTAGTTTTCTGGAATACCAAAAACTGTGGAACTTCTCCTATGTTTACTGCCTCGAAGCTTTGTTCACCTCTGAAAGTGCATCACAGAAAGATCTAGAAGTATAAACTACTCTTCTTTTTGAGGTGAAAGGAACAGAAACAGAAAAGTCATGTTAGGAGGTGTCATTTCACAGCCAGGCCATTCTTCGGCAGCTATATGAAATATACAGGTGAATGTGAGCATCTACAACATATAAAACCACCAAGAAGGCCCACCTTTGAAATATATGGGGATAAGACTTGGAACAGTGCTCTAAATTAAACTCTCCTCATAGGCCATGATGGTTCAAGCCTTTCATTCCAGCACTCCCACTCTGGAGGTGAGGCAGGTGGATCTCTGAGGTCCAGGCCAGCCTGGTCTACAGAGTGAGTTCCAGTACAACCAGAACTACTCAGAGAAACCCTGTCTAGAAAAGCAACCAAGAAAAAACACAAACCCAACAAGACCCCCTTCTTTCCGCTCTAGTCTCATACTTTCCTGCTGGCCCCTCTCAGTATAACAGAAAGTAGAACTCAAAGCCTACTGGCTTCTGCAAAAGAGCCATGTAAAGACTGATAAAACCATTAGCTACACAAGGTGCAGAAACAATACAAAGGAAGCTGGGAGTTTAGCCCTTCTGGAGGATCACTGTGGATTAATCTCTCCTTTAACAAACCCCAGGCAGGGTGGTAACATTTTTTTATAATTTTAACAACTGTAGATGGTTTTAGTTTTCAAGTAGCAGCTGTGACTTTCTTGACAATTAAAAAAAAATCCTTTGATTTTTCTAAGCATTGGAAGGCAGTTTCATTTTTACTGTATGGTTTGTAACTAGTCAATAATGCTCATCATAAAATTTGGCCTATGTGTTAAATATGTTGATACACATGTTTTATGTGTAGTTCATTTGCTTTTTTGACACACATATAGTAAGTTCCCTCTCGACAACATCAAATCTTTCATAAGACAATAAAAACTAAAACTCAATCATCTTAGAGATCACTTTATCAGCTATTAAAAGAAAATCTAGAACTGGCTTCTGAATATATCTAATTTTCTTAGCTGCAATTGTTCATAATTAGAAAAGGAAGCATATTGGTAACACCATATTTGAAATATTCATTAAGGTTTTAATTCTTTGATTATCTTTGTTTTTCATCTCACATACCAATCACAGTTCCCTCTTCCAACCCCCATCCATTCCTCAGAAAGGGTAAGGCCTCCCATGGGAGTCAACAAACAAGGTTTCAATTCTATAAACAATGTTATAGCCTCCTATGGACACACTTTCTAAATTGTATAATTTGAAGATTTTTAAAAATAAATGTGACATCAAAGTTAATTTGATGTATCTACCCTTCATAATATGAAATGAACTGTAACAAATCTAACTACCTTAAAAATCAGCATGACTAAAATCACATTTATTTTTGAAACATGACTTCTACTATTAATAATATAATAAGATTAAGTATTTGATAAAGTAATTGTAAAACAACTTTTCAACATCTAAATAGATTTTCTTGTCCCTTTAATAGATCTCATAGAAAACAAAATAAATGTCCTAATTTAAATTTAAATAACTGATTAGAGTCATCTGTAGGTGTGGTGGTGCAGGCCTTTAATCCCAGCACTCTGGAAGCATATATAAGCAGAACTCTGAGTTTGAGTCCTGCTGGAGCTTCAAAGAGAAACTCCATCTTGAACAACCAAAACAACAAACAAACAAATTTTTAAAAAGGCATAAATACATGGATAACTACTTTTAGTGAAAAATGACAAATCATGATGAGATGATAATCCTGATTTACAGGCATGAAGGAGAAATTCCATGGTCTTAATAAGCAAAAAGTTGAGTCATATAAAAGATTGTAATTTTTTTAAAGCATAGTTAAAACACAAATGCCTTTTGACCTAAATACCAAAATCCAGAAGATAGTAAAATTAAAAACACATTGTTATTCCCACTTTCTATTGTATTTGTTTGTTTCTTGTGCATTGTTTGGTTTTAAGTCCATTGTTATTAAAGAGACACTTTTGTGAATGTACAATGAGGAAGGGCACATATCCATTAACATAAGAAGACCCCTCAAACAAATAATATCCCAGCATTTCTCAATTGTGCATCTTATTTTCCTTTTGTGTTCACAGGTCATAGAGAAATAATGTTATTTGAGTCCTGTATATTTGAGCCATGAATTGCTCTTAAATTCCAAATATAATAAAAGCTAATGACCTACTTCATATAAGAAAATTTAGTAATGCTAAATTTTGATGATAAGAAGTTTAACAGTTTAGGATAGGCATTTTTATGGTCCTTTCTAACCCAATAAGCTATGCAAGTTCTTCACTAAAATGTTGCAGATGACACCATTTCTTTTTTTTAAGATAAGCATCATATAACTTAATATCACTTTTAAATATCCTGGATTGTATACTGTTAAAATCTTGGTGATAGAGTCAAAACAAAGGCATCTCAAAGCATCATGAATAGTGAACTGAAGACCATTACCAATATTTATGCACGATCCTACAATTAGAGTGCACATGCTACAGAGGTAATTGATGTGGAGGAAGCTAGCTGAGCATCCCAGCATAGCACATGACAAAGGACACATGAAGCATACACGTATTTTACTTCAAACCGTATAAATAATTGAAAGGCTCTATGCCTATGATGAAGTGACCTAAGTAGTACTTGGGAGAAGCATATTGCTGTCACTAACAGGAATAATGGCAGGCTCCTGAAAAGGGTGCCAATTCAAGCATTCCCTCTGACCCCACAGGCTGCAGACACAATGTATTAGCAGCAAACTAGCACTTAAACAAAATCAGAGACATACGAAAACCAAAATTACTATCTAGCTGGCTTTTGTTCCTCTCATGGTTTGCAAATGAACCAGTGAACACATTTATACCAGTTTTAGAAGGCTTGGACACTGGCAGGCTGGTTCAGTATTTTAATCTCTGAACATTGCATCCAACTGAATCATTTAAGGTATTGTGACACTTTATCATCTGCATTATTAAATTCACATCCTAATCTTCCAGGTTATATTCAATATTAAAATATATTTTGAAGTTATTCTGAATTTTAGCTAGCCATTTCTAATGTACTTCAATACAAGACTCCATAATACATGTGTATAAGAAGACTTAACATGAAATTTATCTTCTCCCTAACCACTTGGTGTTATTTATTCATTGTGTATCTTAATCCAGCACACAGACATTCAGAGTCTTGTTATAAGAGAACATATAATAAAGTCTCCATCTTTGATTCCTCATCATAAAACTATATCTATTCCACAAGAACAATTCTGCTAACCCTCCAACTCATCTGATTTGTACCCACGTTTACTCCAATCCTAGTCTCAAAGCCAGGCAGTCGGTATTTAAGAAAATTTAAATTACCATGGAGAATGTGAGTCCTTTAGTCGGGCAAGGTTCTTATGAGAGATATAATTATATAGAAGAGAGGTGGGAAAGATATTACATTTTATAGGATTTTAATTAAGTTAGAAAAAAATAAAAGTTTTAGTGTGGTTTCTCAATGGATAATGTGCTTCTTTAAGCAAAATAAACTTTATAGAATGTTCAAGAGTGATAGCTCTCAAAGAAATGATGACTCACTCTCTTAGACGCAAAGGTCGAAAAACCATTTGATGATCTATGTTTTAGGTAGACGATTGAAAGACACAGAGAGACAGAGACAGAGATGGGGGTGCAATGTCTATGTGCCCTGGCACACTTGTAGAAGTCAGAGCTTATTCTGCAGCATTTGGTTCTATCATTCTGTCATGTGGATTCTGGGGATTGGATTGTGCTTATCATACTTGGCAGGCAGCAAGTACATTTATCTACTCAGCCATTTCAACTAGTTCCACAACTTTTTTTTCAATAAAATATATATAATAGCTTAACAGAGATGACCTTTTGTTAGGTCCTACAGTATAACAGTTTAGAGATAGGGTTAAACAAACAAATAAATCTATAACATGTGACCTTATTTTATATATTCATTACTGTGAATGTTTCCAGTAAAAAAAGTGTGCTCATGTGTTTTGTTCTTTTCAGTCCATGTATTCATTTTACAGATGGAAAAACTAAGATTCAGAAATTAAAGCCATGGGCTTAATGATACAGTAACAAAAATTGTCTAGGGAAGTTCACTAACTTCCAATTGGATTATCTTTGCTCACTGACAACCTGAACAGATTCCAAAGATAACTAAAAGCTTTCAGATTTAAAATGGTTTAACAAATCTCTCAGAAGCATTTAAAAGTGTTTGCAAACAGCGGGAGGGAAGGATCTCATGGAAAGCCCCTGGCAGACAGGAGTAGATCAAGGTAGTTCACCAGGGAAGGATTGCTTGTACCATGGATTCCCCATTAGATCAGCCTCCGAAAGTTCATACTTAGAAGACAATTATATTAATACAGGAGGACTAGTACAGTGTGAGGCAGTAATCACAAGAGGAAATTAGCTAAACCATCCCCTAAGAGCTACTTCCATTTGCTATGGCATCTGTTAGCTTACATCCCCCTCACCCTCACACCCCACCCTCCCACACACACAGACATCCTTCTAGCTTAGGAATTCCATTCTCGGGCTCATGAATTTAGGTTGAAGACAATGTCATCATAATCTCTAGCTGTCATAGAGATATAAGGCCTGTGATGATCAAATAATGGTTCATTCTGTCATCATGACAGCTTTAAAAATGACAGCCCTTGTAGAACTGACTACTTACTTTAAAAAGAAAAGCTGCAAAGTTAATTTGATGGTTATGTGACTTTTTTTTAAATAAAAGACATACTGTATGGGGAAGGTAGGTACAGCTGAAACATACATTTAAATTGAAGCACTCCAGTGTGTTAATACCTATTTTATATTTTGTTTTATTTTTTGAGACAGGGTCTGTATGCCAGGCTGGCCTCATACACCCTCTGTAGCTGAGACATGTATCATCACATCTGGTTTATGTGATACTGGGGATTGGACCCAGGACTTCATGCATGCTAGGCAACAGGACCATATCTCTAATCATGTTTCAGAGATTTTTCAAATGTTTCTTTTGAAAATCTAAAGACTTGCAGCTTCCTATTGTAAGCTGGTTTCTGCAAATAATAGCTGGGGGTAAAGATCATGGTAGTGTGCGTGCAGGAGGTACAAGACATTGAGTTTAATCTCTCTCACCTATATAAAAGACAAAACAAACAAAAAAGATACCTTATGTTTAAAGAGAAGCCCTCCACTAATTGTCATAGAATGCAGAGATTCCTTCAAGGTCTATTTATATAAACCATGAGGTGACATTTTTTTGTGTACCTTAAGTCTTACAGCTACTCAATCAGTACTTGAACTTGGTCAAATAGCTTAAAACTATATATGGAGATGCATGTGGTAGAGAGCTCTCTGTCTCCTCCCCCTCCCTCCCACCCTCTCCCCTTTTCCCTCCCCCAAATAAACTCAACATGGCTCCCTGAAAAAAAATTATATATGGATGGAACAGCAGATTAATGCCCAAAGATTAGCTCTGATGTAACTCAACTTCACAAGGAGATAAAGGTTATTTAAATAAATTATAATTTATAAAATAAAATAAATTTAATTTGAATGTACATTAAAATTTGCTTTTATAAACATTTCATATTTGTCTAGATGCAACAAAATCACATTTTATTAAGAATTTATCCTAACAGAATTATATCTATCAAACAGAAAAAAGATATTTCATTGTTATGTTTATAAAGGGAAAAAGTGAGGAAATTGTCTAATAGGAAATAATAAAATGTATTTTTAGATTATCGTAGTAAGTACTAATAGCAACACAATAGCACACTAATAGGGCGGTCATTCATAATGTGAGATGAACGTTTGTGGGAGCCTGGGAGCAGCTTATTTTATCACAGAGGGCAAAGCTTGATGAGCAGATGGTACTCAGGATTTCTCAATGAGCCCAGCATCTGTGTGTACAACTTGCATAAATGCCAATTAAAATGTGTCCGAGTAAATTTACATCCCTTGCTGATAGAAGGCAAGCCAATCTTGCTGGCTCAGGATCAAGGTTAAACTTAACCATCTGCTGAACTCGCAGCAAGTTGCTCTCAGATTGTACAGCAATTCCCCGGGAAATAATAAAAAAAGAACTCCTATTGATTTGTATTTATTTACATTCATAAGTCATTTCTAAAGCCTTGGGCTAGAGCTCAAAGGGAGAAAAAAGTTACTATTTGTATGACTTGGCCAAGTATATTTTGGGCCCCATTTCTAACAAATACCTCTTTGATTAAAGAGCCTGCTTGAATAAATTTTCCTAACCTCCTTGCAACTTTCTCGTTGATGTAATTTTGTTTAAAATTTATCCTCTTAAAATGATCTTGAACAAAAGAACAAGGCATGCAATGGCAAATCTGTTGCTTTCACAGGAAGGAAGAGCTAATACACCTCTGACTGACAAGTGACCATAAAGTCATTAGCAGCATTTTTTTTTCTTGAACTACAATACATGAAAATGGTGTTTTCTAGGATCTCTCTTCCTATGTAGGTTTTTTTTCTTTCCTTCCTTCCTTCCTTCTTTCTTTCTTTCTTTCTTTCTTTCTTTCTTTCTTTCTTTCTTTTCCTTTCTTTTACTTTTTTCCATTTCCTTCCTAGTTCCAGTTCATTTGTGCCTACAGGAAAATTTGTTGGATGGTATAGACTTGGAAATTTTAATTTCCAACTTCCTGTAAGTATTCTAAAGTCAAAAATATTATCTTGTGAGTCAAATACTATATTTCAAAGGAGTATTATACAGGCATAAATTTTAAAAGCCAAGAATAAAATAATCGAGACAAAATTTTAATTGACAAAAAAATATAAAATTGACACACGATGTCGGCTGCCAGAGATTCAGGACAACCTCTCTCTTTGCAAAAACCTGAATGTTCTATATTATATGATAACTACATTATTCACATCATGAACATGAATTATACCACAAATCTGAGCCACCTGTACCTGCAGAATACCTGCATTTTCTGCATTAAGATCCTCAGGTCACTAAAGAAACTAAAAAAAATATATCTGGGAGGAAATTACATTTTGGTCACCGATGGTTCAAGAGGATTAGGAGAGCTAAGAAGCTTCATGTTGAAAATCATAGCTTTCCCTATGAGAAAAACATCTCATGGAATCAAAGGACTCTTCGTTTTCTGTTTAATATCAGCAACAATAACAATGATTACATAAAAAAATGTAAAGATGTTGCAGGATTTCAATCACCTGATCACAGTTGATAGTCTGGTGATGCATGAGAAGGCAACGTGAAAGAACTCCAACTAATATCAATATTTAATTGCTTTTTGCACCTTTACTATAAAGAGGTAGAAATCCGAAATTCTGTAATAAGGCTTTTGTTGAGCACAAAAATCTCATTTCATTCTTTTAAAAACTGGTGAAGAGTTGTAATTATTGCACAAGTGTAGAAACTGGTGGTTGGGAGGTGGCAAATTGCTTGTAGGTATCTGAGTTCCATCCTAGGTCTGTGTGCTATCAAATATATCAACAGAAATCTTTGATCGTTGAAGCTAGGATTGTATATTACCATCAGGTATTCCCGAAGAATACCATCACAAAACTACACAAAAACTCACAAATAAAACGGATAATTAATATTTAATCACCAGCATTAATGTGTCTAGCATGTGTGTGCTGAAACCTAATGCTCGGTGTCAATACTGTGCTAGGAACCGTGTTAACAACTGCACATATATTCTCAGACATTCTCACCAGTTTTACTTGATAGAAAGTAGAGGCTTGAAAACCAGGATGTACTCACTGTTTTTGTCCATGATGTCTGAGTTACAGCATACAGAGGGTACACTGTACAAGAGGTACATACTTAGAATATAGTCCTTTCTTAAAAGAAAAATTCTTACAGGATGAATTTGGTTAAAACTGTTATCCGAAAGTTTATGAGAATATCAGCAACATAAATCATTTCAGATTTTGGCATTTTCTAAAAAAAAGAAAACATTTCTTCAAGTACCATATGTTTCCTCAATGAACTGGTCAAAAGTTACCTCCAATATTAATAGCCTATAATTTTTGATTGATGGCTTTGGATAGCAGAGAAAAGAAAGGGCTTTATGAAAGGTGGGCTTACTCTGCACTCAGTGGAGTATGCTAGCCAGCTCATAATATTTATTATTCCTCCTTACTGTGTCTCCCTCCTTCTATTTACCCACAGCAAAACTGTCTCTGGCACGGAGTATGTGCAAAAGATATTGTTGTCTTCCTTCATGACATTTGCCAATGTCAGTGCTGCAGGACTTCAATATTGTATAGCCTATCCTCTGTTCATCTCCTGCAAGCACCAATGTTCTGTTCTGTGACTACACAGTACCTCTTACACAGTAGGAATACAATAGCCAGTTTTCAAGTAATAAGATAATCTAATTTAGGTTTCAAACTATGCTGGGAGGCATGCTCATTTCTCAGTCATTTGAAACTGTGAGAATTTTCGCTAGGAATAGCAATGAGTATAGAACACACAGGGACAAGACAACATACAACCAACTCCCCAGTGTAGACTTTGGCAGTGGTCCATTCCCCGGGCCATTAGTTGGACTTTAATGCTACACCTGGTTGGAACTGTGACAAACTTAAATCATTAGTCAATTGAAGTATTCCCAGTCTTCAGTGTTTGCATGCATTATGAGTCTATCAGCAAGGCTTATATGGGAAATCCCTTTAAATGCTTTACATTTACAACAAAATATTTGTTAAGACATTCTTTAATTAAATTATTCCATCAGTAGCTTCAGAAATAACTCACTTCCACAGATTGGGAAGCACTTACAAAACAACCAAAAAGAAATACTTCAAATTCTGTCTGTTGTTCAATAAGAATTTTAAAACAATATTTATTAATGTCAACAATCACTAAGGTGACATTATTTATTCTCTGTGATTTAAAAAATACAGAAATTGTCTTTTATTATTTTCATTTTTTGCTCTGAAAGATTTGAAAAGATATTCATCCTTGGGATACATGGCCAATTTGTACCCATCACAAAACAAAGCTTATTAGGTGGTAAACCATCCTATGAAATTATGGCCAGCTTGTCTAATAGAAAGTTTTCCACTAAATTGCCTGGATGAACACAGACCTTAGACTGTTACATTCCAAGTAGCTCATGTGAGTAATTCCTGAGGGCAGATTTTCAGATGACCAAATAGGATTGGGAAGGAGTGAATTTCTGTTCCATGGTGAATTCTATTCTACATGCATCATGTGTGCTTAACAGAAATATCAGTGAAATGAAACAAAATAAGGCTGAGTAGACTCCCAAGTGTGTACTGAAAGACTGAAGTTACTTAATGCAATAGTACTTTCTATCACTCAACATCCAATAATTTAATCACTCCTCTGTACAAAGAGGCAAAGTCCCCCCCAAAAAAGATGCAAATGGCACATGGCTACAAATATGTGCAAAGATTTTTCTTCAGCTGGCTGAGGAAAAAAAAATTACAAACAACCTCACCTTAAAGCATTCAAGACTTGGACTTTTCTCTCTAACTGGCTTGCCTTGTATTCCCATCTTTTATTTCAGGACCTTGGTTTTACATTTGTCTTTGTCCAAAGTTTGGCCTCTGTTGTTGAGAGAACAATTTCTATCTGGGAACCATTTTTGGCCTTCAATTAAAAATTTTCTTTTTCTTGGTTCCCCAAACTATTGCATTAACAATTCATGTTAATGGCTCAGACAGACTCTGCCTATGCAGCTCCCTCAATCTTAAGGCCTCATGGGCCAGAGGAAGTAGAAAAGAGCATTGCATGCCATTTCTTAAACTCCCCACCGATGTACCTACCTACCATGTCGAAGTTAAAGAACTCTCTTAGATTCAGAGTCTTCCTGTGGTGACCAGAACATATTTTTACTATGCTGTATCTTTTGTTTTCTTTAATCAATTCTTTCCCCTACTCAGCAATAGCGTACAAGAAAGCTTTGGTGTGTAGCAGAGAACATAGGGCAGAGAAAAGCTCAGTAAATATTCTTTGATGAAGTAAGCCTCAAATTCCTTGTCAGATATTTCCTTGTGTAAAAACATTTTTTAAAAAAAGGTTTCAAAAATAACTGGTTTTTGCTGAACTTTAATATGAGTTTATAAACATGAAGCAAAGTTGTGGTAACTTAAGTGTGGGTGTGGTGGGTATATTCACATGTGCCCAGTTGTGTGGATGCATGTGCAGAGTTCAAACACAGGTACTCATCCTCAGGAAACTGTACACCTTTTTTGTTTTCTAAGACTGTGCGCCAACTCATTAGCTGTAACTTGAATGCAAAGATTTGGTTGGGATGGCTGGCCAGTAGCTCCAGGCATCTGCCATTCTACTGTCCATATTACAAAGAAATAAAACCATATTTGACATTTTTCTTGAGAAATAAATGACTTATCCACTGAGCTATTCACTTCAGCTCAAAATTATGGTTACCACTGCAATAAAATGTGCTCTTCTCATGACACTGATATCTTTCTATGTGTACAAATCTGCATCAGAGCATGGACTATAATGTTAACAGTACTATGGTTAAGAGCAAAGGTCATACAGTCAGATTACCTGGGTAAAAATTTCTAATTACATTAAACATGACTTTGGTCATGTGGCTCATTTGCTTTTGTCCTTGAATTTATATATTGAAGAGTTATAGATAGGAATTAACAATAAAAATTCTATCAGAGAATTTCTGTGAATATTTAAACATGTTAAATTTTAAATAGTCCTGAAGACACTGAATGCAAGCTAGAAATATTAGCTCCTATGTCAGTATTAAATAACTGCTTGTTATTCTTTTTTTAAAAAAAAAGTTTTTTATGTATTTATTTGCCTTGGTGTTTGCCTGGAACTGGGAACTGGAACTACAGACAGTTGTGAGCTGCCATGTGAGCGCTGGGAATTGAACCCGGTCCCCTGAAAGAGCAGTCAATAATCTTAACCACTCAGCCATCTCTCCAGCCCCTGCTTGTTATTCTTAACAAGTAAATATTACTAGTAGTTATCCCTAGAATCATCATGATATGAATTGCATTGATTACATGGAAGTGGACACAAACAGATTGGTGGGGTTTTGTTTGTTTTTTGTTTTTGTTTTCAGTGGTGGTGGAGAATAAAATTACTTCCTGTTCATGGTAAACTGAGGATGAAACCCTTAACATGTGCTAGTCCAACTAGAAGAAAGATATATAATGGAGCAGTCACCTTTCATTACTAATTAAAATCACATCAATCTCATCTGAATGCAATAGGCTACTCTAATTTATTCCATCCTAAAACATTAGCTCTAGAAAGACAGAGTGGGAACTTCAGAGATAGTAAACAGAAGTGTTCATTTTAGGAGGACTTTAAAGGAGACACAAAAGACCCTGAAAGAGAAATCCAGTTTATCTGTTATCCAGTTTTCCAGAGAACATTTATGTAATAGGTGTTCTCTGGTGTCACATTGATTTATTCCTCCTGTATATATTGAGATTAGTATCATTTATGCCAACATCCTTTGTATTTATTTATAGTAGCAAACTCCTACGCAATCTCAAATTATATACTTCAGTTGGAAAGTCACTAATTTGAAAGGTCACCATGAGACATGCCCTAATACCTGAAATTTGGGGTGTGGACATGACAGTATAACTATAAATCTTCACACCCAACACAATGTAGATGGTAGCAGTTAAAATGCAGGCGTGAAATATAGCTTACTCATCATATCCAAGTCCCAATCGTTCCTGCTTCCCGTGGTAGTTAATACTGATGTCAACCTGCCAGGATCTAGTATCATCTAAGAGACAAGTCTCTGGGTAAACCTATACAGAAGTATATGGTATAGGTCAACTGATCTCTATGGAGGTGTTTCAATGATCTGGGTTTCTGGGCTGAATGAAAAGGAGAAAGGAAGCATCCACTGCTCTCTTGTTTCCTGACCACAGATACAATAGTACTAGCTGCCTCATGTGGCTGCCACCATGATTTCCACATAATAAAAGACAGAAATGAACCAAAATAAACTTTTACCTTTTTTGATTGCTTTTCTCTGGTATTGTTATGGCAGTTAAAAAAATAACAAAACAAAACAAAAACCCTTCAATTTGTTGTCATACATCATTTTGCACATGCTCAGATTCTCTACCCAAGCACACACTCAAAGGGTTAGGTACTGATGAAATGAATTGTGCAGTCAGGTGCACCAATGACTCTTTTTTGTCTGGGTTTTGACTTGGTTTTTGTTTTTGTCTTCTTCATACAATAAAATACTCTTTGTTGTTACTATTGTTTAGCAGTTTAGAAAGGTGTTCTGATGATTCCATTGTGCTGCCTGCTTATGCTGACTATAATTTATTCACAGTCATTTTTTTCTGTTAAGTAATTCTGAATGACCATAAAATGCTTGCGTAACATATATTGACCCAACAGAAATACTGATGCTCAACAGAGTGCTCGCATGGGTGGCGGGATAGTAACACTTTTGCTTTATAATTCTCAGTATGCAAAACTTTTGTTCATGAACAAAATTACTAAACTAATAATAATCTGTACATTATTTATATAATAAATTTATGATACAGAAATAAATTTATACTTTATACTTGAGTCTCATCCTGAATATGCGCTGAACAGCACACACGTGCGTGTATACACACACACACACACACACACACTTGAATTTTTAAATATGAAATCTTTTAAAACACTGAACCAGTGATATTAGTGAGGAACTGTTTTCCATTTGCTTCTAATATAACAAATCTCTTTTCTCTTCTGTTTTCTCTGTACTCTGTAGAGAAGTCACTCTTCTAATCCCTCTAAGTGGTTCTTATCCTTGGCTGCACACAGAAATCCCCTGGGGACACAGAAAAATTTAGATGTCTGGGTCTTCTGGGAGTGATTTAGAAATAATTGTTCAGGGATATAGCTTGGTGACTCCAGTACAGAGTTAAGGTTGAGAGCTACTGTTCTAAACTAATAATATCTGATGTGAGGAAGCAATACTTAGAATTGCAGAAAACAGTCCATCAGTAAAAGAAATATATGCAATTTATTGGTATGAATTTCTTTATAAATTTTAATTATTGCTTTATCTAATTATATCTGTGTATGTGGTCTTATGTGAACATGTGCATAATGGCCCAAGTAAGATATAAATTTTTCATATTATTAATATGTTTACATGCATATATATTCATGTACATAATGTTACTGTGTCTTTTCCTATTTGCTAATAGTAAAATCATCCTGGAGGGAAATTTTAGAGAGGTGAAAGGACTGGGTGCCCTATGGGAGGATGGAAAAATGCAAGGAAGCTCCCTAAAACAGGAAGTAAACTAATCATTCAGGAAGTTCCTGAAACCAACAAAATTCATGAGTTTCTTCCCTCCAGAAGAATACACAAACAGTAAAAATAGCTGATAGAAGTCTCTCGGCAAAGTGTAGCCACCAGAAAGCAGCAGACAAAAACCAAGCAGTCTGGAGGAAGGGACCAGTAAGCTGTCTAGAATGAAGAATGAAATAAGTAAAAACTCGTTGAAATTCCTAGAAGAGCTAAAACTCTGCTGTGCTGTCTACAGAGCATGAGTCTTTAGTCATGAATAATGGAAGAATGAGGTCTTGCATCATGGTTTCAGAGAGCCAAGAAACAGAATGGCCAGCGTGCCAGGAAGCACTGAAAAACTGTGTAAGCATGTGTAGTTCCTGACGCCTGTCTTTCAGTGAGGACTTTGGAATGTTATAAATGATACAACCATGGGATGTCCTCTAAAGAAAGCTGAATGTATGATGTGGAATTGTCCCTAAGACATGGGGTAGGGGGATGTACTATGGATGAAAGAGCGGTAGAGACGCAGAGGTTTACCAAGCTCTTTGAAGGCCACATAATTCCAGGCTGAGTCTTAGATACCAGACATTGTGGGATTTTGTTTCCTCTGATAGGCTTCAGACTTGCTTTGTTCTGTGATTTTCTTGCTCTGTTCACATTTATTTCTTTGAGAGTGGTAATGTTTACTCAGTGACACTGTATATTGGAATTTTGGAAGCTTGTAACTCAAAAGATAATGTGAACTTATTAACATTTATCAGTGCTGAAATCATGAATGACATTGGAATTTTGGAAGTTTTTCTGAATGTATTTAACTTAATGAGAAGGAGATGGCCTATGAGAATGGTACTTGGGAAATTATGTCCTTATGTCATGTGTCAAGTAACCCAGGAAATAGTTGTGGTTGATAATTTTAATTATCAACAAGATTTATAATCACCAGGAAAATAAACCACTAGGCTTATCTATGAGGGACTTTCTAGATTAGGTTAAATTAGGTAGAAAATCTACCATAAGTATTGTCCTTGGCCCTTAAAAATTTTTATTATATTATTATTACCTTATAATTTTTACCTATTATCATTTTATAAATGTATGGTATATGTCTTAGAAACCCTAGTAATTTATTCAACATCATATAGTTAAGAAATGAAAGAGTTGTTATATATAATCAGACTGGGCACTTCGAAACAACGGATCCTCTTCCATTGTTTATTTGTTTTTAACTAACATTTAAAATGGTAGGCTTTGTTATGGCTCCTCCAAATGTCCTTGATACTGGTCTTCCTACCTATCTTCTTCTCCTCATCCCTGACTCCTCCACCAGGGCTGCTATTGCCCTCCATCTCCTCTTAGCATTGTCATGCAATGTAAACTCTGCTTTCTCTTTGACCCTTTCCAATCTCTTAAAGCTGCTTTTCCTCTTTGAACATCTCCTTTCTATTGTGGATTGAAAACTGCTGTCTGTATCAGAATGATTTTCATAAAAAGCTGATTTTTTGAGACTGATCTCTGTTTTTCTTCACTTATTCTGGTATAGGGCTAGAGAATCTGACTTCTTTAAGTCTCCAGGTAGACTTGAGGGTCTGTTACTTAAGAATCACTCGCCTAAATTTTTAAATATACTGATTTTACAGTTTGATTTAAATGAAATATCAGAAATTGAATTAGTAAACATGCATGAGTAAGTCACTGTCACAAGATGATTGTAACATGACCATTCATGGCGTCACATTCTTTGTGTGATTATAGAAATTATAATTCAGGGTTTCTTACTGTCAAATCTAAGTATGCTTATTTAGTTGAAAACAGATTTTTTTCCCTGATACTGATTTTTGGAAGCAACAAGGTATTATTTAATAAAGAGAATGATTTTATCCAAGGTACATCATGTCATTACCATGGTGATGGAGTTTATTTTGCATCTGTTTACCTAAAATGTTTTAATTAAAACAAATACACCCCACACCTAATATGGCAACCTATCAGTTATGCCCAATTTTCATATTAGACTTATATACACTAATTGCAGAAAAATTGAAATAATCAAAAATTTAAAAAATCAATCTGAGAGATTAGAGTATTCTATTTTCCCAAGAAAATAGCATGTTGATATCAAAATTCATCTTTCTACTCTGTATCTAATTGTTCTTGCTTATTTTTTCAGGTTTTTAATACATTTAATGTAATATATATCTTACAAAGACAGGGATTTTACTTATTCAACTGGAAAAATTTTAAACTAACATCATTTACTAAATCTTAGTAGTATTTTCACATTTGGTTAAAAAAAAAATATTGAGTTCCCAGACATTTGCTTATATAGTTATAAGATATCAGGCTTTATAGTTATAAGATATCACTGGCATTTCCATGACCAAATACTAAATTTGTAAGACAATAAACTAACAAAAGATAAGAGAAAGATTTGAGCAAAGCATTCTATAATTTCAAAATTCTCTAAATGTTAAAAATGTGAGATAGACAAGTCTGAACACTATAAAAGGTTAATAATACCATAAGTTATAGTATTGAGGCAGGTAAATGCCTCTGGAAGGAATTATGAATGAAGCCATTTCAGTAATCCAGTGTAGGTTGGGCCAAACAGTAAGACATAAAGATCAGTATTGTCATCCAAAATAATAACTCCTCTTGGTAAGTCTGAATAAAGTGCTGAAATCTATTTCTAATAAGTGTTGAGTGATCTTGGCAAATCTAGAGAAATAGACCACACATAACTAAAATTCAACAAGTCATCACTGGTTTTGTGTCTCAAGGGAGTCAGACTAATAAAAGTAAGATTATCAGTTTTAATGAGAAAATATGACAAAAAATAAGGTCACATACTGATATTGACAATAACGTTCATATTTCAAAAGCATTAATTTGAAACTGACTTCAGCTTTTGGCTCAAATTGACAAATGAAATTAGAGTTCAAGTATGGAGCAATCTTTTAATGAGTAAGAATGAGGACTTTTCCATAATCTCTCAGCACCTTGGAATAAAGAAGTAATGGGTTCACAGTAATGATTTGTGACTGACATTTAGAGTAGCAGGAGATTATATTTCACATACCAATAAAAATAAACCACATCTTTAAAATATAAATGATAGTTCTTGCTATGATCTCAGAATTCCTATCTTCTATTTTTACTATATCCTTTGAAAAGTCATAAATTATATGATCTTTACTTCATCATTTCCTTGAAAGTTTTACATACGCTTTTATTTTTTTTAAGTAAAACTTTCTTAACCAGAGAAAATGCAGCACAATAAAATAATACTAATATTTCTTTTATTGAGCTCATTGAAATTTTTAGTCCACTGGATAATGTACTTGAAAAACTCCCTCCACTTCAAGTAAGTAGAACTCTTTAGAGCACCTTCTGTCAGTTTCATCTTTGACCCATACTTTTGTGAATCCAGATTTGGCAAATTCAACCCCATAAGTTCTCCTCATTCCATGCCAAATTTTACTAATATTTGGGTTAGTTTAGCATCTGCATAGAATACTCTGAGAAAGATCTCACTTTTCTTAAAATGTTTATATCAAATTTAAGATATGCTTCATTTAGCCCTGTCAATCCACCACAATACTTCACAAAAAGCATGAGGTTATTGGAACTCTAAAATTAAACTCCTAAATCCCTCTGATCTCTGACATATGACAGACTATTTTTCTAGTTTTCTTTCTTCTTTCCTTCCTTCCTTTCTGTCTTTCTTTCCTTCCTTCTCCCTTGCTCCCTCCCTTCTTTCCTTCTTTTTCTAAAGAGAACAGAGCTCACCAAAAAATTTAGGTATTAGACTCTATCCTACTTTTTTTCCCTTTCTGATTATATTCCTTTTCCTAGGTTTAGAGTTTCTCCTTTGTAGTTTGAAACTTTGGGGGCTTTGCCGTAAATATTTCCACCAGAAAAGCCTCAGATTGCCAAAATTCCATTTTTGATTAGATTAAGCAACAAAGAATTATCCCACAAACCAGAATATTCTATTGCAAAGAAGCTACAGGAATTGCTCTCTGTGCGGGTCATAAGAATATGAGGGCTCATGTTTCTTTAGCATCCCATTCTCCAATATTCAACTTTTGTGTTTGTTTTCTCTTGGGAGTAAAGAGATGGCAGTTGGAATTTGGAGTCTTGCATGTGGAAACTGTACCAGAGGCAGAGCTAGAAAAGAAAGTCATCCTGCTGTATTGAAGTACCTTCCTCATCTTCAGGTATGACAAGGAAAAAGCCATGTCATAAGGGAATGGTCTAACAAAAGCAAGAATTTATTTGCTTAATGCTTCCTGGAGAGTTCTACATCCATATCTGGTCAAGAGAGAAAGATACAAAAGTCAAAACCCAAGGTTCTGCCAGCATAGCTGGATGGAGAATGGCCACTAAGCAGACTACCCCATAGACCATTCTCTTATTTCCTTGTCTGCATTCAGTTTCTGTAGCTAGTTTCCTTCCTACTTTTCCTATCACATGTACCCTGTTTGATTACTAGATAAAAACACAGTATTAATGGTTTCTATGTCTATACCTTCATCATATTAAGTATAGGAATTGATATCAAGTTTCAAAATGTTCAGTGGAAAAAAGTAGTATAGAATGGCAGCAAGAATCCTTTGGTGGGGGGTGGACACAAAAAACCAGTCTCACAGTTTTGGTTTAAACCTTCACACTGACATTTCTCTGTCATTAAGACAGTCACTAACTTCAATGACCAATTTGCAAAGCTGAGTATATATCATAAGTCTAATAAAGTTCAAAACTTAAGACTTCAATGGCACGGCACCCCTGATTGCACATTCTGGCACTATATTTTTTCTTAACTATTTTGTAATTTTTATGAATTTCAAATCCCTGATCATCTGCATCTCTCTCAACTAATGTATTAGCCCTTTCTGATTGTGTGCTACCTACATGTTACAGAACACATACATCACTTGCCTTTTTATCTGCCCATTTCTTTTTCCCATAAATTGGTTTAATAGAAGGCACCCTACTATTTCTGCAAACCTGTGATGGAGATCAGAAATCCATACATCAAAGTGCTATGTAGCAATGTTCTCTGCAATTATTCTAATCATCGATGTATGCTGTCTCTTGTGGCTGCCATTTCCTAGCAAAGGGCTGTTGTTGCATCTGCTCCTGCCAGTTTGTCTCCAGGATATGACAAGGGGAAGGCTCTAAATGAGCTGAGCCATCCCTGATTGCTGTCCAGAATACCCATTCAGCTGCAGGTGTTTGCCAGCTATCTACTGTGATGTTACATTGCTTCAGGCTGTGCTACAGGGAACCCTCATAGGGTTTCATCTGCCTGCCATGTGCTCAGCTCTCCTCTAGCCTTGGGGAGTTGACTTTTATGTAGAAGGGGTTTCAACTTCTCAGGACTGCATGAATCCTGAAACCTCATTGTGGGAAACCATGCCCAACCATCTGGTGTGAAGTGTGCCACTAAGAAATGCTGATAGACTTTGTCTAGTAATTGAATGTGCTGATGGTAGGTGTCATTTCCATAAACAAGACTAGACAGCACAATAGCCTGGTAGATTTTCATTTTGGTTTGAAATGTGTTTCTTTGTTTTCATCATGTTATGAGTTTTAAAATATGATTTATTGCTTTACCTGTTAACGTGCCTTTATTAGGTAGTCAGCTGCTGAAGTGGCAGAATTTGGTAACAAGCAATTTCACAAGTAATTATGCAGCCACATGGTTGCGAGCATCCAAGTGCTGCAGGAGTTGAGTGGACATTACCAGGCAGAAAGGTAATAAAGTTCAATGTGAGAGTAAGAGGAAAAAAACTGAGCAGGTTAAATTTGGAAATGTGTGTGTGTATATATACTTATAATCCATGTAAGAATAATTTATGAAGAAAAAAGGGGCCATCCATTTAAAAGCAAGCAAGGAAGAAGATATTGAAGAGTTTGGAGGGATAAATGATGTAATTATACTTTCATCTCAAAACAAAAAAAAATCTTTTAAAAAAGAGAAAGGAACACTCCTGCTGTAGCCATTACTGTGGCACTAAAAAGATCATTCAAAACAGGGGCTCCAGCCACAGCAAACCTGCATTTGCTTCTCTTCGCTCAACTCCACATTTCATTGCTCAACACAAATTAAAATGAATGCTAACTGTGATCATTATTTCACATTTACAATATGTGATTTTCGTGTATTTCACCATACTTAATCCTTATATCAAACTTGAAAAACAAATAATGGCACTGACATTTTCAATAAAAGTCTGAGTTGGTAAGTACTTCTACTAATTAATCATAACAAGGAGCTTATGAAACCCAATGCAAATGGGAGTGAATACATTTCAAAAACTTCACATTAATTCATTGTTGTTAAAAATGGAGAACTCACAACTTGATGTAACTGGAGAATTGAGGTTTTCCTCTTTTTCTTTTTTCAAGAAAAATCCTGATGCCTGACCCAATCACTAAAATTGTTCTCATAATCTGAGATCCTATGTCTTAAAATTCTGATATTCATGATTCTGACATGTGCTTTTCACCGGCATTCTGTGATTATTCTTAGCCTTATAATATGGAATCTAAGTGCACTAACAATGCACTCTGTGGTTTGCTTGGTTTTGCTTTTCTGTCAATAAAGCTGGGCAAGAGTCTTCCCTGAGCAACCAACTGTCCATAGTGTGTGGTTTTGTGCTCAAATCCAGGGTGAGATAGCAGACTGAAAACAAAGTAAAAATGCTAACAATAGATTATACTTTAGACATGAAGGGTAAAGGCCAGGAAAATCTGAAAAAGAAAGACAGCATTCTAAGAAATAGTCTCCAGATGCCAGGCAGTGGTGGTGCACACCTTTCATCTCAACACTTGGGAGGCAGAGACAGGTGGGTCTCAGTGAGTTAGAGGCCAGCCTGGTCTACGGAGTGAGTTTCAGGATAACCAGGACTACACAGTGAATCTCTTGTCTCAAATAACACAGACAAACAAACAAACAAAAAATCGCCATGTAATCAGCCATCCATATAAATATACCAAATGATATTGAAATATATTTTCATGAGTATCTGAGACCAAACAAGTTTTTAGAATAAATGAAACATTTTTTCTTCAAGAAATTACTTCAAGTTATTTGTGTGTGTGTGTGTGTGTGTATGTGTGTGTGTGTGTGTGTGAGAGAGAGAGAGAGAGAGAGAGAGATTGTACAATTACATTTTCAACAAACTGTCAATTAAGTGTACTGTATTAATTACATTTGAGACTTTAAATTATAATATTTGCCCAACTTTCTTTTTTAAAAGAGTTATTTATTTATTATGAATACAGTATACAGAAGAGGGCATCAGATGTCATTTATAGATGGTTGTGAGCCACCATGTGGTTGCTGGGAATTGAACTCAGGACCTCTGGAAGAACAGTCAGTGCTCTTACCCTCTGAGCCATCTCTCCAGCCCCCTTGCCCAACTTTCTATGTGTAGTACAAGCTCAGTACTCCATTATTAACTGTAAATTCACAAACACCCAACAAATAAAATTACAACGGGGTATTGGTAAGGGGCAGGGTTAAATGAACAAAACTATGGGATTTGAGCCCTGCACTTTATCTGGACCCAGCTGGACCTGGTCAGTTAACTTCTTCAACCTTCATTGCTCAGCAAGAAAATGGAAATAAGAATCACTATGCTTATTTGACTACATTATTATGAGAATCACCAAAAGTGGAAATATATAATAACAGTTCTGAATATTATTAATGTACTTAATAAAGGCTGCTATAAGGATTTGAACATGGTGTAAAACTTCAGTTTTGGACAGGGTCCCTTATGTTACATACAGGGGAAGGCTGCTTGTGAAGAACAGTTAATGAGCAGAGTTATAAGTAGACACAGCACCACAGCATGAAGTACAGACCAGGGCAGCAGCCTCACTGCAAGGACATTCTTTACCAGTGATGACATTACTGGACTTCTAAGCAGGAATAATTTCAAATGACTCACTTTAAATACTCTTCCCAAATTTTGTTTATCAACAGCCCATTACAGCAACGGTAATGAGATTTAAAAGAAAGCAACCCCTACTGAATATTACTCAACTGAAATTGTGCCATGTCTTCAAAAGATTGATGCATTATTTATATGTTCTTTGCAGAAAATAAACTTTAGCTGCATAAAAACATAACATTTCCATCTAATGCTGCTATAGTTTGGAGGTTAAATGTCTGTCAGAGGCCTACATGTGTATGAGGTAGTGCCTGGTCCACTGAGCTATAGGAAGTGAATGGAATTTTTAGGAGGTAACACCCAATTGAAGGGTGTTGGCTGGGTTAATGGAGGTGTGCATCCAAAGGAGCCACTGAGACAAGAGCCTTCCCACCCCCCATATTTCCTCCCTCCCTTCTTCTCTCTCTCTCTCTCTCTCTCTCTCTCTCTCTCTCTCTCTCTCTCTCTCTCTCTCTCTCTCTCTCTCTCTGTTAACTGGCCAAGATGAAGCAAACAGATGGTCTGACACCACTCCCACCATGATGGACCACGCCACTGGAGGCTCAAAGAAACAGGGCCAAGTGACTATGGATTGAAACCTCTACATTTATAAGCCAAGATAAATTCCCTTCCTCTTAGTTGTTTATCTTAGGTATTCAGTCACAGTGACACAAAACCAGCTAACACAAATACTTACCCTAGATAATAATATTCTGATCTAACTGTATTCCCCAACTACAGAGTAGATCAATTACACAAGAAAAATAATGAAACATTTTAAAAGTCGGAGCACTGACTCATCCTTCAGGCATCCACTGAATTAACCTCATCTGTATATATGAAATTTCTTTACAAAATAAAAGGCTTTTTTTTTCAACATAAACTCAAGATCAAAAATTACAGAAACATACTGACTTATTCATCCTTGTATATGATAGGAATCTTTAAAAATACTACAGCTTTTGGGAAAGGCTCATCATATATAGATAAAACAAAGACAGGAAGTCAGATACCACATTTGGAGCTACAAAGAACAAGGTGGAAAGATGGAAGAAATTGTCAAAGCCAGTTTGTTTTGATGGAGAATACAAATAAAAGTGGAGTTTATAATTATATACAAAAGATGTGAAAGAGAGTCAGAATTATCATATCAACACAAGGTGGGTAGAAAGGCCAATGATAACGGCTAAGGTATATTGCCAGTACCACACAGAAAACTTTAAAATAGCCCATGTTTTCACAAATTAAGAATTGTCCTGCACATTCCTAAGGACAATATGCTTCTTTACTAGGGGGAGTGGGGCAGCAGGTATTCAGCACAAGTCTAGAAGTTTTGCAAGGGAGCACAATTTTTACCAAAGACAAAAAGAACAATTAAAGAAAAAAAATCACAAATGCCCATTAAAAACCCCAATGGTGCATAAGTGATATTGAGTTTATGTAACTTCAAATTCATGTTTTGTTGTTTTGTTTGTCTTCACATGGAACATATTACATTCAGGTTTTCACCCATGTTAGGTGTTGCCCATGCTTGTTGTTAGAATAAGAAATGCGCTTCATAGGGTCATACATTTAAATAACTGGTCTCCAGTTCATGGGACTGTTGGGAAGATTATGGAATCTTCAGGAAATGGATGGCTGCTCAAGGAAGTAGGGCACTGAGGGCAGACTTTAAGGTTTTATAGCCTGGCTCCACTTCCTGTTCTATATTGCTACTTCCTGTGTGATGAAATGTCTTCTTCTTGACTTAGACACAGCCTCACAACTCAAGGACAATATCCTTTATCCTTGAACATTATGAGGTTACCTCTTTTGAGGTAAATGTTGAAACAGATATTATATAAGTTTGGTAGCAACCTCACTTCTCCCAGCAATGAAAAGTGGGTAAACTGTCTCAATCTCTTTCTTTTCATTACAAAAAGGATTATAACAATACTTGTCATGTCATGTAGGAATCATGAACAGAAAATGAAAAAAATAGCTATTCAAGATTTGTTGATTATTTATTGTCCCTCTAATTATCAGGGGTGAACATTTTAAAACACTAAGAGATAGCTGACTACAGTTGATGAGCTATGACCTTGAATCATGTCTAGCTAAAAGAAATGAGCAATGAGAAATGAAAAGCCAATAACCAGAATCCATACTGGATCCCGTCTCTTTTGTCCAAATTTCTCCCTCCACCTTGTCTTCTCTTTGTTTGTGTGTGATGTACGTGTATCTGTCTGTCTGTCTCTCTCATCACTTAGGCATATGGTTACAGTACAAAAAATTATGAACACTGTGGCAGTTTGACATAAAATGTCCCCCAAAAAGATTGGCATCATTAGGAGGTGTGTCTTTGTTGGAGTAACCATGTTAGAGGAAGTATGTTACCATGGAGGTGGACTTTGAGTTCTCCTTTGCTCAAGCTTCATTCAGTGTGACACTCAGACCACTTCTTGTTGTCAGCCGGTCAAGATGTAAGGATCTCAGCTCTGTCTCCAGCACCATGTCTGCCTGCATGCCACCATGTCATACCAAAATGATAATGGACTAATCCTCTGAAAATGTAAACCACACCAACTAAATGTTTTTCCTTTATAAGAAATGCCATGGTCATGATTTCTCTTCACAGCAATAGAAAATGTAACTAAAACAAATACAGTCCATATGTAGTCCACAAAAACTCAAGGAAAAGTTAGATTAATATTCTTATTTTAACATCGCCTCGGTATTCTAAAAAAATTGTATCCAACTGTATTTCTAATTTTTGCTGAGTTTTTTAATGTAGTTGTTGTTTTTACCAGTGTTTACTTCTGCTTCTCCTAACTCTGTTGTATCATTTCTAGTTTTTGCTTCTCTACCCATGTGTTCCTATTCCTTTGATTTATCACAAAACCCTGCCCAGTCAATCCTAATGCAGAAGCTTTAACTCTGTCCACTTATCTCTTCAAGTGTGACTATTTCATAATATTTAAATTTTCTTTTCTCTAAACTTTCATCTTTTTCAATATTTTCCATATTTGTGCAACAAAAATATGGTGTCCAAATAAATATTTGGAAATTTTCACTGGCTTGGTTAATATTCAAATAACTTTTAATTTCCTTCAGAAGAGAGTCCAAAGCTTTTATCATAGTTTATAATTCATAATTTAATCGTTTTAACTCTAGTCCTATCTCGCATCTTTCCATTCCTTATACTGCTCTTAGAAAAAAGCTCCTAGGTAGTTTAGTGATGCTGAGACCGCTCGTTAGTCTTTTTAATTTCTACCCCAGTTGTCATTCAATCAGTACAAAAGCCTCTCCAGGTGAAGGTTTTGGTTTCTGAAGTCTGGTACTTGTAGAAGACACTACTCTGAAAACAGTAGGTGAAAAATTTCCTTACTAAAGACTTTATAGCCTTTATATTCTGTGCCATTCTGAGATCTGTGTGGGCCATGAATCATCTCTTTGACCACTGTTTCCACACTGTACCTGCTTTCTCTAGTTTGGTTACTCAATAGTCATTTTAGGGATAGCTTTACTAGTGTGCTTTCCAGTCTTCATTGTTCTAAAACATTAATTTTAATACTTTATGGACCTATATTACTACTGTACTATGCTAGCAATTTGGATGAATATTTGAAAAAGAAATTATAACGTACTTCTTTAAGCAAAAAGATAAAAATTAGAAGTTTTAGAAACCGTATTTACAGTTTAATTAAAGAATGCTAATAATTCTTATTGTCAATTACTGTTATTAATCTCTTACTTGCCTGAAAAATTAAGCTGCAGGATAGATGTGGAAAAATTTGTATGATTCAGCATCCTCTGTGGTTTCAAGCAAGCAGTGAGGGATTCTAGAACCTCCTGTGAGTCTGAGAACATTCTAAATGCAAAAGGAGATAGCAGTAGGAATGACCCTTGGACAGTTCAAATCTATGGTATCAATCCAATATTTTCAGAATATTCCTATTATTTTATTTTTAAACGCCATCATGTTTTAAACATACGTTTTGAACACAAAGTCTCTTCCCTCAAGTAAAAGTAAAGTTCTGGCACCCAGAGTGGTGCAGCAGGGTGGTGTTTTTCTCATCTTCCAGTTGGCTTCCTCCCTGGTTAATGTAGTGTACAGTGGAATGTTCAAGGTGACCAGCTATCTAACCAGAAACAATAAGAAACTTCTCAATCACCCTGGTGGAGAGGGTACCAGTGAAGATGGCAACAGCTGAGTAACCTATAAAATAACTAAATACTTGATTCTATACAAAAAATAGAACCATTCCCAATTTCACTCCTTTCTCAATAGCAACATCTTCCTATAGAAAAAAAAGGGCAATAAGATAACCCTATTTTTTTTCAGGATTTAATCAAAGCATACTTAAAATGAACAAATCAGAAAGAGGCTGTGCTTGTTTGCATATTGACTATTCTGGGCAGGCGAGAAGGTTGAGTGGGTAAAGGCTCCTGTAGTCAAGCCTGATGACCTAAGTTCTAACCCAGAACCCATATATAGGAAGGAGAGTGGCAAGCCCCATACTTTTTCCTCTGACTTCCGCACAGATGCCCTGGCTCATGTACTCACATACATGCACACTCAAAAAGTATTTGTAAAAAACAATAAACTAATGAGTGTTCTTCATGACATAAGGAAATAGAGCAGTAAGGCGATACGCTATCAAATACTTGACTTTTAATTTTCCTTCATTTTCTAAAAAATAAAAAAGCTTTAAACTCTTGAAATAAGTAAGCCACAGAGAAATGTATTTTCTTCATATATGGAATTCTGAATAAAGAGGGAAACTCTTATTTAGAAAACATTCTCTAAAATTCAAGGGGTGTTTTTAAGTATAAAATACTGTGTATTATCATTTGGGGGAACTTTTTATCTTACAGTGTCTTTCATTAGCAAATCATACTGCTGTTAGAACAGGTTCCTCATTCAAGTCGCTCATGGGCGCTAAACATGGTATTTTCACCCAGGCACCAAATAAGCATGTTAGAGCAGATGCCCAAAATACATAAGTACCAGGCACAGATACTATCAAAAATTTTGATTGACTCAGTCTTTGTTTACTTTGCATTGACTTCTCAAAGCCACAGGCTTAATAGTCCTGTTTATAAAAACAAGGTTAGGCAAGCTAGATGCAAAGAACAAATAAATGTGAACTCATTTTTAACTTGTGGATGCATGCATGCACATACATCTTTTTATTATCAGAGTGCTCCCAAATTAAAATTGTTACCACATGCTAAGTAAACTTTTTCAGATGTTCAACAAAGAAGATCAAAAGAGATTTCATCATATATTTTTAGATCTCCAACTGGGCAAACATATAGAAACACAGACATGTCAAAACATCAAGTCACCCAGAGGTAGAACAATTTGGAAATTTCCAGTTCAGTGAAATGTCTATGAAGAGTGGTTTAGTGGACATTCATGCTTCCCTAACAGACATCTTACAGGTGAGATAATTCATGGGGATTTACTTAGCACTTGTCTGGAGGGAAAATATTAGCAGATACTACAGAGCATCAGTAAGATGGGAAGAGAGACTCCAGCTATCCTTTCACAAAGATAACAACAGAGCAATGTGTGCTGCTGGTAAGGAATGCTGGGTGATGAGGTGTCCATCTGGGATGGTTTATCTACTGAGTCCTGGAGTGATGATGTGATAGATTATTATCATGTTCTGAGGTTTAAAGACATTCTAGAGATTCTCTTTGCTAGCTACAAATTCTCACAGCTTTCTGTCAACCCCACTGTAGGAGAGGGAAATACAAAGATTGGAAGGATCTATTAGACTATGGGTAAAACCCAATTGAATCTACTATTTGCTCCAGTGAAATATGGTTTTGTTACCATTTCCTTCTGAAAGCTTCTACCTTCTCCATCAGCACCCCAAACCTTCTCCACCAGCACCCCATACGTTCTCCAGCAGCGCTTTATACCTTCTTCACCAGCACCCCATACCTTTTTCACCATTACCCTTATACCTTCCTAACCAGCACCCCCAGATATAGTGGGATCAGACATTTTTCACTTTGACCTAGAGGCTTTAAGGCCTTAAGAACCCACATACAGGGCATGGCCAGGCCCGTCTAAGACTGAATATATGCTGTCTCTTCTTCCTGTTTGTTCCCCACGCACTTGAAGGGAGGATCTGACCCATCACTGCTGCCCCATAGAACACTTCAACTTTCCAGGAACTTGCCTAAGGTTCAATCGTGTATCAGTGAGTATTTTATATAAACCCCTTAATAAATATTAATTCTTTTATATAATCAGTTGTTAGTAAATAATCTTACATTACCCATCCCTTTTTCACCGGCACCCCGCATACACACTTAGTATGTGCTGTTAAGCCAGGGTCATTTCTAATAGAATTTGTCAAAAAGTGCATAGGCATATTATCATTGAAAGGATTCTGGCTAGGATCAGTAAATGTCTAACATTTAAACCGTCTGGCTAGAAGTTTGTTCAGCAAATTTTCAATTACTAAAATTTCTCCCAATATTTCAAGATTAAATATAGAGTCTATCATTCATCTTTTTGATCATAAACTCTTGTTCAGTATTTCAGGCTGAATAAAAACATCATAAAAAGAGTTGATCTCAGGCCGAGACACTTGGCTTAGCAGTCAAGAGCACTTGCTGCTCTTCCAGAGAACTGGAGCTCCATTCCCAATATTCCTATCTATGGCTAACAAGCAGCAATGAACTCCAGTTCCAGGAGACCAGGTGCTTTTCTCCGACCCCCATGCTCTTGGGCATTAGAGGCACAAACCCAGATACAGATGCACATGATACACATAATTAAAGTTTAAAAATTCCTTAGGGAATATTAGTATCAAAAACTAAAATTACAATGTGATTTTTCATTAGCTGTTTATAAAATTCTATTCTAATTCAGTAACAAACAAATCATATTTAAGCAAAATAAAAACATCTGGGTCATAAAAATTTAAAGAGGAAAATGTTACAAAAGTTCTATATAAAATATAAATGTAAAATAAGCAACTAGTTTTAGATAAATAGATAAATGAAAAGAAAATTTAAGAAACACAAATATGTGTGTTATCGACATACTACTCTTTGAAGAAATCATTTTAATCATGTTCATTATTTTTCAACTAGTAGAAATAAAATTGGTTTGGACATGAAAATGCCTTTAAGTAATTTAAGTACTAGAATGGTCTAGAAACATCCGGTGGTACATTTGCAGATATGATGCATACAACATGACAACAACATGAAAAGGAAATACATCCTGTGTGTTCATGATGATCTACTTTTCAGTTTCGTGCCACTGTATAAATTTTCAGTTTGATCATATTAAACCGCATTCGAGAGATATTTCATCTCTTAGCAATGTGCTTCCTTAAAAAGCATCCTAAGGGTTTTGTCTTTTCAAACAGTCAGCTGCTTATCTGGTCACTCTTTCCACTCCTTTGCAATGAACAGCAGATGATCCAAGAGCCCGACCAGCAGAGGCAGGAAGCGCTGTCATGAGAAGCAGAATAGCTTCACAGACAGAATGCTACTAGACAAAATCAAAAGAAGTCTTCCAGTTAATTTTCAACAAAAAGTGTGATTTCCTGGGCTAGATCAGTTCTACTGACTCTTTAGGAAGAATGACAGTTTGCAAAGAACACTGCCAGAGTGATACACTGCCTTGCCGTCTGTGCTACTCCCTGGAAGGGTAACAAAGGGCTTTGCAAGTTAAAACCATCCTTAAAAAAAAAAGAAACATAAATTAGACATGAAGATCATTAAAGTGAGAAGAAACACACTGCAGAGTTCCTAATAACTGGAAGTCAGCAGAGGTCTTAAATAGCTCCTTCCCCTGTGATAGCAAGAATATTTCAAATATGTAACAAAACATGTTTAAGGAGTTGGATGGACTCACTAAACTACTGAGCACAAAAGAAAACCATATTATGGTTTGAAGACATCCTTGATTTTGTTTATCATGCCTCAGTTATTTTAAACTCAACAAAGAGAAGATCTAAATCTTACAGAATATTTTTATGACACAGATGTCAGGGAAAGAATCTATGGAGTTCAGCACCAGTAGCACCATCCATGCTGCAACTGACCGATAATGTATTTTCAAAAGGTCTTCGCTTTTTATGGTATAATATGTGAGATATAATAATATTGATGATTAGGTATAATACATAAGAGTTAGTCTCTGTCATATTTTCTTAGAATTCTGATAGTTCCTGGAAAATCAA
This sequence comes from Sigmodon hispidus, assembly GCA_004025045.1. NCBI lineage: Eukaryota > Metazoa > Chordata > Mammalia > Rodentia > Cricetidae > Sigmodon > Sigmodon hispidus. The sequence continues at coordinate 336,820 of PVIH01000181.1, forward strand.
TTGTGCTCTTCCCTGGAGAGGACCACCTCACCATGCCCCTGCTTTCTTCAGTTATCTACAGATAGATCTTTGTGTAGCAATGAGGCCTCATGCACATATCCGGTTCACTTTGCCATATACATTCATATTTGTAAGTATCATAAGGTATTATTTGTACATTTTTGCATATTTACTTTCAGTACTTCAGGTAGTAATTCTATCAAAAATCTAAACATTTAATTAATGCATTATGAAAAAGCTTGTTTCCCCCCTCAAACACACACACAAATTATTTCACATTAAAATGAAGTGCAGCAGGTCTTGGTTCTCAAGAATTTCAGCTTAGGCTTCTTTCTTTCCCTCAAACATCTTTTGTGTATATAACATAATTAAGTAAACCACAACAGTTGTGCAGCTTTTTTGCCAGTGGGAATGTTTTAAAAAGTAATACTTCAAAGTCACCTCTCCCTCACACCCTTCCCCCCTGTGGAAAAGAATCTTTATTATACCCACTGCACCTCATAGTCATGCCTACTCAGACCCTTCCACATCATGAAACAATGGTGCTGAGGCAGAAAGGAACAAGTTCTCAGGGAAAACATCAGCTTTCATGAGTAAATGATCTGTAGAAAAAGCATAGTCCCCATCCCTTCATCAAACTAAAATTGATGAAGAGCAAAAAAGGAAAGAAAAAGAAAGCAAGGAGAGAGGAGACCGGAAGTGTTTAAGTTGCTTCTCTACACAGACTCCTCTGACCTGAGGCTGTACCTTTGTTAAAAGTTTGAATGTCTACCAGTCAGTTTCATCTACTGGCAATTCCTTCTTACACTCAACACCTTTTGGATTCCTAACACATCCTCAAAGCCTCCTTTTCAAGCTTTCCTTTGGTCTTGGATTCCCTAGAATTCCTTCTGCTTGGTCTTTTACAGAGTGTCCCATGTGGGTGATGTAATACACTACAGCATTGTGGTCCACATAAAACACCTTGGGATGCTAAAAGAGCTCACCTTTTATCCTGGTATCTAGTAAGAACACAACATTTCCTTCTTTAGACCTTAACAGAACCACGTATAAAGGAGTAATGTATAAAGCATGCAACAGATATGAGAATTCGGATAACTATGACAGACTTTGTGGCATTCCCATGTGATACCAGTAGTCGTTGTAAGATGACAGCTGGGTGATCACCACTAAGGTAGGGAAGAGCTTGAAGTATATAGTGAGACCCAGTTTTAAACAGCAGCAACAACAAAAGAACACTGAAATACTAAGGAGGACAAAATGAAAATTGTATTTGAATTATTAATTTTCTATGTAAATGTGTATTTTATAGTTTGTATAGAAGCTATGTTTGTTTGGAAACCATATAATAGTCTCAATATCTGTAGGCCTTTGGTCACTTTTGCAACCAAATGTAAAAAGGTATCTTTCCAAAATAAAAAAGCTAAGGGTGATGACAAATAGCACAGGAAACTGGTGTTGTAAGAAAAGGAATTTTTTTCACAAAGGGGAAAATGAGGCTTTGTGGAGTTTTTGCTCTCCCACTCTTTGATTTGAAAAAGTGTTGCCATGTTTTACCAAACATAAAATGTAACTGCATGCATTATCTTGATTTCAGGATAATAAAACATGAGTAAAATATAACTTATTGCCAGTGATAAAAATCACAAAGACCACAGAGTTAAGCTACCAGGTAACTTTCTCACATTTTTTAGGACCAAAGGAAAAGTAAAATAGGAACAAATGGTTGCATCCTTTGAAGTTTAATTTAAACATTCAAATGAATTCATACAGTATATGCATGTACATTTGTATATATGGATGTGTTGATGTGTCTCTATGTATGTATATAACAACAAATATCAAGGGGTGGGCCATCACAAGAAGGACAGAAGAATAGGAGGACACTGATATAGGTAGTACATCATACAGTATAAAGAAAATGAACAGTCATATTGTCAACAATATAGGTAACAAAAGGCTAATTGCTAGACCCCTGCTAGAAATGTTAGAGCATTCATCTTCAAAGCTCAATACACAATGACACAACAGCAGTAAATGTGTTTCTTGATATTGAAACTAAATTTGCCCACATTTCTTCATGTGAGTTAAAAGTGAAATCCACTAAACATCTAGGTTAACTAGTTGGACAAAATCATTTATTTCATAGGCTATTTTGTCTCAAAAAAAAAAAAAAAAAAAAAACAGAAGCTTTTTCCTGGACCATAATTAGGTTTTTAAAAATCCAAACTTAATGCTATTATGTCTATTTAAGTGTTACATTGAACTAAAGCCAAGATCACTAAAATAATGACAAATATAGACAACAATTTGTAAATTAAATTGTAATAATAGCCAAAGAATGATGCAAATGCCATCATTTCAATGACTTAAAAACATGCTGTTAAAAAAAAAACACAAAAAGCCCTGATTTTTAAAAATGGGTTTCATAACTCAGCACTCATGTTTCAAGCAACTGTCCCAGGTTGGAGTAAGAAGCAGCGAAATTTGGACCTAAAAAATGTAAGACATATGGTCTTGATTGCCTTTTGCAGCTACGTTAAGAGTTCAGCGTAAAGAAAAGCTTTCCAAACGCCAGCTTGCAAACTAGGTTTTTATGTGAAACTCTAATAAAACAGCAGCAGATGTTTCTATGCTATTAATTTGTTTGGGACATTTTTGGCTGGTTCATTCCAAATCAACTGCTAGCCCTTTCCCAACAACTGCCGTACTTTTTTTTCTTTTTTTTTCTTTTTTCTGTTTTCTTTTCCTTACAGTGGGGAGAAGCAAGGACAAGACTGGATCTGGAATAGCTATTACAGCAATAGGGCATACTTTGGAGAAAGCGGCTGGCTGCAGTTTTGAGTATTTTCCTCAAATTTTCTCAAGAATTGGCTTAAAACAATAACAGCAAGAACAAATGCTTTTCGCTATTGGAGGAATAAAATCATCCTACCAAACAATGACTAAAGCCAAATATGAAAAATTATAGAAGTAACAAGTAAACATCTATCAAAAAAAAACCCCAGAGTTTCCTATGAATTAAAACAAAACAAAAATAACAAAAAAAAACCCCAGAATTTCTTATAAGGACTAAGTAGATAAGCTTTGACTTGAGTTCTAAATTTTCATATACTAGTGCAGATGACCAATTTATTCTGGTTATAATTTACATAGAAAAATGGATATTATCTTGTAAACTTTACATACTACAAGAGTCAATCAATCTTCACATCCCACTCTTACAATACACTCTTCTTAGCTGTTCCCATTTTTTCACGTGAAAATATGTGGAATATATGTATATATTCATGGGTTTGAATGTGTGGAGATACATGTATATATTTCAGTGTACACACATATATGTCCATGAGGCCCTGATGCCAAGAATCATTCTATGTCACTATTCCATTATATTTATAGCTACAGGATCTCTCATTTGAACACAGAGTTTAAAGAGACTATCACTAGTCTTGTTAATCAGTTTGTTGTTGAGGTCCCCTGTGTCCGACTTTCAGGACTGAGTCAAAGGTGTGATGACAGATCCACAAAACATTTAAATGGGCTTCTGAATTTCTGACCTCAGGATCTCTTATATGTTTTTCTATCACTTTGGTAGCTAAATCATTTCACCCAGTCCCTTTTCAACATTGTTTTTTTAAAGCTATTTCTCTTTAGAATTGTTTTATTTTTAATTGCGTGCATGCATGTGTGTCTATGTGTGGGTATATGAACATGAGTGCAGCTGTGTACAGAGGCAGAAGGGGGCTTGGGATCTGCAGTTCTAGGCAGTTGTGAGGTGCTAGACACTGATAATGGAAAGTAAACCGAGTTCTTTTTAAAAGCAGTATGTGCTATTAACCACTGACCCATCTCCCAAGCCCTTTAAATTCATTATTGATGCCTCAAAGGTCTAAAGATAGCAATTTTTGTCATATGTATATGATATTTATTAAAACAACATGTTTCACCTTCAGAAAAAAAGAGAATCAAGATTTAAAAAGAAAAACACTTAAGCCTTTTCTTAACTCAGTCCTGTTGGGGCTCAGTCACCATCTCCAGAAGAAGGAAAAGCAAACTGGGAAAAAGCCAGTTGATTCTTTCCCGCAAGTCCAAGTTTGTACACTCCTTTCCTGTTACGCTCTGTAACTGGGCTATGTGTTTTACATGGAATTTGCTCTGGTGGGTAACATTGAGAATTCATTTTGAAATATCATTCTCAACCCATGGAGCTTTGTAGTATTTTTTTCAAGATTACACAGAAATCCTTAATGGGATTTAAATGGTAGCCCCAAAGCCTATTACTCTATGAAATTACTCAGTCTTTTAGCTAAAGTGCCAAAATCATTTGGACCTTAGCTTTGTTTCTCAAACAAATGTAATAAAGTATCATTAACAAACCCAACTAAAGTGGGTTCAAGTTCAAAACGTCTGCACTTTCTAGCGTAATTAGAGACATGAAGTTTAAAGCCCTAATGGAATTTTCTATAATTTTCTCTTTAATTGGAAAACGTTTACCACTTGGAGTTGTTTCTATGTTGTCAGAGCCAAGCAACAGCAAGGAAGCTCACAGTACTCCATTTCTATATTCATTGACTCCGATCTTTTGACACTACAGTTGATCTTTCAGGCTGGTGGAAACAGCTCCAACACCTCTCTACTGTAGGACCAGACAACAGAATTCATGTTCTTTCGAAGAGCACTTGTATGATATGGCTTTCTCCCTGCTCACCTATCCACTCCTCTCTTGGCCTCACATGGCATATGGCATTTTCCTGAACTTGTTATCTGTCCAGCCTCAGAGTAAATGCTGGAACATTACTCCCCAAAGTCCTAACTAGTTAAATTCTGATTGTCCTCTCAGTCTCAAATTAGATCTTTTATTCACTAAAGTTTTGAACTCCCTTCCCTGACAGTATCTATCTTGTCATGCAGTTTTTGTGTGTTCACATAGGATGGCCTATGGCTCTCCACTATACTCCTCAACCAGCCCAAGTTTCTTCCCAGCAGGAGCTACTTTATCATTATTTTGAAACACTCTAGCAATGACCTGAATTTAATTTTTTTGATTAATATATATAATTGCTTTATTTCCCTTTTTCTCCCTACTCTCTCAGACCCATGATCTCTCTCTACACACCCCCATGACCTTTCTGTCAAATCGAAGGCCTCCTTTCCTTTGACTATTATGTATAATGTATACAATGCATAAATATATGAATGCAACCTGAATTTTCAAACCAAATAAGCAGTGGAATTGTATTTGAACGTGGTTCAATACTGTTTCAAGAGCAGATGTGGTTATATGGAGAACCTGCATCTAAAATAAGAATAAGCTTTTAAAACGTAACTTATGTCAAGGTCGCCACCGAAACCCTCTTAAACCTCCTACCCAAATCACATCTCTCTCACTTTCTCTAGACTCAAAAACTCACCCTTGTTTTTCCATCTCAGAATAGTGTATCTACAAGGCTAACTGCAGTGTTTATTCATCCTCCTGTCTTTTGTCTTTATCATCATGATTTCATATTTTTCACTGGATTCCAATTAGACTAGAATCCTCTCTAGAATGATTTCTTCATCCTTTTCTCAGTATTATTGCAGGTCCTACATAAGCCCTCCCTCTTGCAGGTCCTCCATAAGCCCTCCCTCCGGGTGATGGATAGTCCAACACTTTCTGAACACCTTCAGATGTTCCCGCAAATGTCATGTTGTCATGGGGCTTCATGGAATTTCCTGACACTAGAACTATCCTAGCTTCTCTTCCTAATCTTAATCTTTAATAGCAAAGAAATAATTTACTTTTTCATATCTGTATTATTTACTCTAGCAGTCTATAATCCCCAAAAGAGGAATTTCCTCTTGCCATTCTACTAGGTTGGTTCTAGTAACTCAAATACTGTCTGCTTCAAAGGTAAACCTAGCAAATTGAACAGCATATGATAAATAAAACTGAACTACCTGCCTATTTATAAGCATGCCATGTGCTTCAAAAATAAAATAATTCTGAACAAACCCGATGGATCACATCTTTAATCATAGCATTTAGGAAGCAGTGTCAGGAGGATCTCTCTGAAATCAAGACTAGCCTGGTTGACAGAGTATGTTCCAGGACAACTAACACTACATAGAAAAACTCTTCCTAGGAAAACAATGAATGAATGAATAAACATTAAGATAAAATAAGGACAGCTAAGGCTGCTTACATAGAAAAACTCTAGGAAAACAATGAATGAATGAATGAATGAATGAATGAATGTTAAGATGAAATAATTCCTAATCTGAACTACATATTTTACTTGCATTATTGCTATTATTCTTATGGTAGAACTTTTAAAATGACAAACACAAAGTATCCAGTGTTAAGCTAAGGTGGGTTCTAAAAATAAAAAGGGGCATATCAATGTTTTCTCAGTTGTTCTATGATCTAAACTTCAGAAAAAGTAAAGCAGAATTTAACTCATATTGAAATACTGTTGCAGAACATTTTAATACCAAATCTTTCTCTCCTAGAAGCGTCAAACACACACTCCAGTTTTACACCAAAATGGATATTGAAGCTACTAAAACAAAAAAAGTTTAAATTTTATATCATATCTAATCTGAAAGCATAGATTTTCAAAATGTTATATAAAAATTATTTCTTACAGCTTTTGAGTTTTTCTAAAAATACAGGTATGTACAAAGATACAAATGTATTGTAACTCACCTGACCAAAAATGAATATATACTGTTCTGATGTAAAATGTTTTCCTATTAAAGCATTCATAATTTTACTTACAATCATATAAATCAAAAAATTATTATGTTCTTCAAAGAAAAAATTATCTATCATATAAAAAGAAGACACTTTGCCTGGCATACTTTTGAATTCTCTCTGAATGGAACAGAGTTGGTGGATCAAGTATTTCAGCTCTGACAGGGAGAGTCCAGACAGTATTATCACTGCAGACTGTTCTCTGCTCTACAGCATGAGCCATGGCACATGATATTCATCACAATTTCTCTATGCATAATAATAGCCCTCCTTTACTGAAAGTACACAACATACAGAACTTCCTGGATTCCCACCTCTAATCAGTAAGAGCATGTAACTACCCAGGAGTAATTACTACTAGGGTTAGATTGAGATGAGAGATATTCATTTACTTATTTATTCAAGTGGAGATTCCATTTGACCCAAATCTTAGACAAAGTAGCTGATATATTCACTTAAGTATATTTCAATTTTCATCTTACAAATTGCAAGTATGAGTTTCTGAGGCTTATCTTTAAAAGGTGCAAAGTACTTTAAGAGCAGCCATTCCATTCCTGACGAATCTTTTTTTCACTCTTAGCAGCTGCTAAAAACTGTATCTTTAATGACAATTTTACTCTTGATTCTCAAGAAATAGTCTATTTCTTAAATCAGTATTTTCTAATAGTGACAAACTAGCAGTTCCATGTGTAATTCAAAATGTTTCTAGTTATCACATAAAAATAAAAATAATAAAATTAATCTTAATACATTTTATTCAACTTTGTGTATGAGTATTATTTCAATGTATAATATAAACACTTCTAAAATAACACTCTCCATGCATGAATTCTGTGTTCAGTGACTACCCTGGTAACAACACTTAAAGAAAGAGGTAATTCCATCTCATTTTTTGCAAATCAGTGACTTTGAAATAAAAATTAGAATATGTAAATAAAAAACTGAAGAATTTAAAAAAAAAACCTGTAAACTAGCCCCCTAGTGAACTTTATTATTATTATTATTATTATACAAAGTCTGGGCAACCTAACTTATACTGTCCACATAAAAATGAGACTGCAGTCATGTTAAATTGTTATAGTCCAAAAATTATGGTTGGTTTAAGACTATAAAAATTATATATAGATTCAGTACCCTTCTTTGAATAAAAGCCAAAAAATAGTGCATGGTTACTAAAATATTAACATGACGTACTGGATATAGAAATATTATAGGCAGTTCTTTTTGAATAAGAAAGCAGTGAAATCATCTAGCATCACATCACCATAGATATCCAAACTACAAAGCTGGGAAAAATCATTCCCAGGAATTTCAATGTCAAGAAGAACCACTCTAAGGATGATAGATCCCAATGAGGTGGCATCCAAAGTGTCTTCCCAAATGTCATCCTCCAAGGCCAAAGCTACCAGTGGTAATGGGTGAAGGCCCTATTCTTGAATTCACCGTTTCTGACTCGTACCCTTAGGCTTGGACCATGGACGGAAATTTGTCATTATGGGTAGGGGGCTCCACTGTCATGTTTCCATGACCAATAAGAATGATCAGTGTTGTGACAGGTCAAGTAGCAAAACAAAACAAGCCTATTGGCACCCACCTGGGAGCTTTTTGTCTATAATCTGAAAGTACTGATGGAAATATGGCAGCTGGAACTAAAGGCGAATGGCTTTCCCACTGCCACCAGTCACATCTTTTCAGGAGAACACAGTGGCATGTTCCAGATGCAAATTCTCCTGCATAAATGAGAGTATCTGTCCGAGTCTTTTTTCTTTTAAGCCATCAACCAGCTGTCAAATCATTACTTATTAGTAATAAATACTGAGCCAAGCTTAGGCTTGTTTCTGGCTAGGTCTTTTAAGTTGAATTAACTTGTATCTCTTTACCTTTGCCTTGGGGCTTTTTACTTTTATTTCTCTGTATTTTACTTTCAGTGCTTCTCAAGTCTTTGTCTGCTTGGCTTCTTGTCCTCCCACCCAACCGCTATGTGTTCCTCATTCTTTCCTTCCTCCCTGGAGCCTGAACTTCTACTCCTATTTATTCTTTCTGCCTGCCACCCCTGCCTATGTTTTCTCTGCCTTGCTATTGGCCATTAGTCTCTTTATTAGTCCAATCAGGTGCCTTAGGCAGGCAAGATAAAACAAATGCAACACATCTTCACATAATTAAACACACATCCTAACATCGTAAAACCAAGGCAGCATACACAAAGGTGACACATCTTTGCTAAGTTAAAATAATATTCCACATCGAGTATCTCCATTTTTGTATTTTCACCCAATAGTAGATCTTTTGCTGCACTGAAGATGTTAAATTTAATATTAAATTTAGTGAGCTCTTCCTTCTGATTAATGCTCTTCGAGTCATGTTCAGTGCTAAGCTGCCTATTTCTATATATCTGCTGGGTATTTGTGTCCCAGCGCTGTGATTGTCATTTTCTTTTTGCGACAAAAGTTTTTCTGTGTGGCCCTGGCTGTCCTGGAACTAGATCTGTAGACCAGGCTGGCCTTAATTTTACAAATCTGCTTGCCTCTGCCTGCTGTCTGCTGAGATTGGAGGCGTGTGCTGCCACCATCGGTTCATTTTGTCTCTTTGCTTGGCGTTTTGAGGCTTACTTTGTGCCTTTCTCTACAGTGTGTATGGAGTCATGTTCAGTTTTCTTTTTCTATTTTCTATGTATAATAGCTATTTTTCCTGGCATTTTTTTTTCACTGAGGAGGTTATACTTTCGAGAAGCCTATAATGAGTATCAGCTTTATTCCAAGTTAACTTTCACAGGTCTGTGAGAGACCAGTACCCAAGCCCTAAATGTAAACCCCATTCCAATATCAACTATCGCCATTCTTTTATATAGGAAACTTTTAGATTTGATAAGGCAAGGACTTCCAAATAGCTCTTATAGTACCTTTAATATATTGAATATCCTGCTGTACTTTCTCACACACAGGCCTGTTGAGTATTTTATTAGAATTGAAAGAAAAATAAAATCCTCATTTTCAATTAATAGGGGAAAATGACTTCCAATTAGGAGCCTCCAGAGCTCTTGGCTGCCTAATGTCAAGAGAGTTTGAAAACTTTTGATTCAGTCAGTAATTCCATCTCTATAAACTAGTCTTCATAATTTTCCCAGCTTTATGAAGCAGAATTGAGAGCGTATAACCTAAAGAAAACATAAAGTGCTCCAATTTGAAAGTCATGAGATTTTATATTCAGCTCACACGCCACAATTCTGCTAGGTTGTATCTACGCAGGCATTATTTTAGAGTATGCACTGTGTTTCTCATTAGAGGCAAATTCCTGAAACACAGAACAATTGGCTCCCTCCAGCAACTATCTTTCTACTTATATTTTGCACCATTGAATTTAATGTTTTCTAATTTCTTGAGTATGTAGGAAATTCCCAGCAATAAAGTCATTTATTCCTACAAATAATCCTATAGAGAGCTTATTCACAACTGTCACTGTTTTATGATTTTTCAGAAACTAAATGGAACAGAGGTTAAGTTATTTTATAGAACAAAACTGCAGGTTGAGCAGATGCTCATTAAGGGCTGGGGAGAGGGCTCAGTGGTTGTCATAGAAACACAAGGAGCAGACTTTAGATCCACAGAATGTATGTAAAAGATGGACAGGCTGGTCCATAACCTCAGTCCTTGGAAGGCACAAACATAATTCCTGGGACAAGCCAGCTAGTTACACAGTCATATTGGCAAGCTCTGGGTTCATCTGAGACACTCTGCCTCAATGAATAGGGTGGAGAGTGAACAAGTAAGAAATATCCCCATATCCAACCAAGCCTGCATGTGTACACACATACACACAGAGCCACACATATTTGTGAGTAATCAGACACACACACAATACACAAATAAAAATGATGTTTTCTAAAAGTATAAAAGAATAGTACTAGAACTCAGATTTTTGGAAGAGAGTAGATAAATATGAACCATTAAAGGTACATAGTACTAACTGAAATCTTATTTACTTAAATCATTCATTTTTGATAGGCTGAATGTATACTAAGATTTGAGCTTCCCCTGGAATGGCTCCATTCAGTTGTGGCTAGATCCATGCAAAGTTTCTCTGCCAAGAACTTCAACGCATCAGGGAGCCTCACAAACTGATCTGTAACTATATTAAAACTGCTACAAATAACTTCTGAACAGATCAACTCTTACATCATTCAAACCAGAAGTCAGTGGCAATGTGCCATGATAGTCCATTTCTGCTTTGGAAGCTAAAATGTGCTATGGTATCCTTTTCTTTTAAACACATAAGTATTATTCTCCCCTCCTTCCTTCTCAAACTTCCCCATACTCACATACACAGAAACATGTAGAGATATCATTTATCAAGCATTGAGATATTTATTAAATTACAATATGACTAGGTACAGTGTAACTTTACCTGGCCCCCTAGGAAAATAATTTAAGCCAGTTAGTTACCTCTTCCCCAACATTAAAATATATACATACATATCTATATGAAGAAAAATTGTCTTTATATAAAAGTGTCAACTAATATAGTATAAGCTTCCAATTTCATAAAAATATAGAGCTGCTCATATGTATATTCCATAGCACTAATATTTGTTTTGTCATTCACTTCTAAGTCACTTTTACAAAGCTGAAACCTATTTGAATTTACCTACTCTTAATGTTCCACATTTTCCTCTGAATTGGTAGTCGTTCATATGCTATAGGTTTTAGGTATCAGTTTACAACTTGTTAAAATTGCTTATAAATTGTCAACAGATTGAAAATAAAAACACACACACCCTTCCTCCCAGCTCCCATAACAGCATATAATGAATGGTTGGATTAGGCCCAAAAGGAGCAAGGTTGCAGCATAATTTAATTTAATTCAATTCAATTCAACATAATTCAATTCTTTTCAACAAACTTTCACAGACATCTATGGCTGTTACCATTTGCCAGGAACCTATGTCCCTTTCCTTTGTTACAGAAGCAAATCTTTAGGGACAGTTTCAACATCATCACCTGTGAAGAGTTCAGACAGAAAAGGAAAGCACACAAGCATGACTTCCTCCTGAGCAAACAGATCTCACTGGGCACAATACATCAACCCTACATTAGTCCTTCAAGACTACATGGGACTCCCTTCAGAGCTGTGCTATATGAGTGGAGCATAAGCTAAAGAATCATAATCACACATCCAGCTGCCTAGGTAACACACACACACACACACACACACACACACACACACACACACACACAGCTTGTTAAGGACCAGTTCTAAAAATGCTACTAGCATTTTTAGTCTATCCATACTTCCAACTTGATTAGTTTACCTATATTCCCACCTTTATTCCAGGGCTACAAATCATGGTGAAGGTAGAAGGCAGTCCAGCAGACACAGAGCAGTAACTACAACATTCTTAAACTGTACTCAGAGAATGTTTCACAGCTTCTCCTTCCCACTTTGTGCTTCAGCTGCTAGAAGTGGATCCTGTATGACAACTGAACAGGTTGCAAACACCATTCATACAGAAAATTCACATTAGGCCTCCTGAGATGCCTACAGGTGATGGCAAGAGAAGGCAGCAATCTCCAAACACCTCACAGACTAGATAATGTTTCTATTATCCTATAATCGGGCAGATAAATACTGTATGGACTGAGTAAACTTAAAAGTACTGCACAAGGACGACATGCAGACTACAGGCCACATTAGGCATCACAAATTTCATTTCTCTTGAAGCATCAGTTATTTCTCAAGTCAAAAATCACCTGCCTCTATCATTCTGGTAATGTTGAGGGACTTCCCAAAACCAAAATGGAAAAGTTAAAAAAGGAAGGGATGTCTGCTTATACTCTACCATGCAGACAAATATCTTCCAATGATTGAAAATTAATATTTTCAAAATTGAGTGGAATAAACTTCATTCATACACAATGGTGCATTTGTTAACAGTGACATAGTTATCTGCCCTTTCCCAGTCGAGGGAAAAAATTATGTCAATTTTCCCTCAGACTGCCTTCCTATTCTGTCACACAAATTATTTCTTGAAACATGAATCCAAATGATCTGTTCCTTTTCAATATCCTTTCACCACAAATTCCAGAGATCTGAATTCCAAGGCTTCTTAGTAACAACCCAGTCCTTTTATTCAAAAGGCAAAAAGGCAATGCTGCTGGTTTTAATCAGGCTATATTTGCCTTGTCTTCAATAGTGAAGATTCAGGCTTTTGTGTCACAGGGAAACTTTTAGTAATAATAATAATTTAAGATGACTTTCTTCTCTCAAGAAGTATCAGGTCTTAGGGTGTTCATGTCTTCATGTCTCCATTTGTTTCTATAATGTTTTTGTTTCTTGATTAGTGTGTTTCTAAACTGTCACTAGAAATACAGAAAATGTCATTTTGATGGTCTGTCATTAGGCAGGTAAGTATTTACAACATATATAACCTTTCTAGACATGAAAAAAAATACTTTTCCATTAATGTGTGAATATGTGTGTGTGTGTGTAGCCACTCTAAGATCTCAGAAAAAAAATGAGAAAAAAGGCCAATATATTCTAAAGCACAACAAACATGTGAACTCTAGTAGTTGAAGACACTGTAATAATCATCCAATGGAATTTAGGTTAAAGAAATACTGTCATGACTTTACTTTATCATCCAAACCAAACAACCTGAAAAAGCACATTTAAGATTCATTCCTGAGCTTTTCCTGCTTCCTAGAAAGACCCAACATTATTCTCTGCTATAATTATTTTGCTGGGGGGGGTTAGCAAAAGGGGGTAGGGGACAGTATCTCATGTTACCCAGGCTGAATAAACTCACTACATGGTTGAAGATAGCTTTGAACATCTTCTTTCACCACCCTGTGCTAGTATTAGAGGCATGTACTATGCCTGGTTATGTGAGGCATTGAACCTATGGCCTTCTGCATACTTGAAAAATATTCTATTAATTAAGGTACCTCCCCAGACTTTTGCTATCATCTTTGAATGTGTATGTTGTTTACTACCACTATACAGGACATCTTTTTCTTCATCTATTAACTGTCTCCATATTATTATTTTTTAACACTGCTCCGGCAAAAACTCTAGTTAAACATTAGGAGGAGTGAAGTTTATTTCCACTCACTGTTTGAGTTGATACAGTCCATTATGGCCGAGTAGGCATTGACAGCCTGAAGCTCTGTGGTAGGTGTTTGCTCACATCTCAGTGAGACAGGAAGGAGGATCAGGACATAAAATGGTATCACACTTTAAACCACAAGACAGGTGCCCAGAATATGATACCCACTTCCTCTAGTGAAGCCCCTTTAACAGCAATGGTTCTACAATCTTGCAGTATAGAGCTACCAATTGAAGACTAAATATCATGACAAGAGCCTGCAAGAACATCAAATTCAAAGTAAGACACTTTACTATTCCATATGCATCCCTTCTGTTATTGTTTCTCAGTATTATAAGGATTCCTGGCATGCCACATGGTGAACCCAACATGGCACTGGGTGAGATAAGAATTTCTAGCATGTAGTGGCCTCATGGTAAAGCCAATTCAGCTCCAGCAGAACAAGCCAAGTATGGAGGGCACGCCCCTAGGCGTGGCTATGTAAATCCGTGCCCACTTGTTCTCTTAAAAGAGGCCTGCCATGTGGAAATTTCTCTCTTCTCTTGTCTGCTTCTCTGCCCTGTACTCACCTGGAAACTCTCCTGAATAAACTCTCATGTGGCCCTGGTAGTGTGTCTGTGTGTGTGTGTGTCTGATCTCATGTGCAAAACCAAGAATATGTGTCACTTCCTTAGGTATTATTTTCCCCTGGGTACCAAATTGAAAGTAGATCACTACAAGTATTTTATTTTAAACTATCTCCTCATAAACTTTATAGCAATATAAAGTACATGCATACATGCATAGAGTAGAGCAACATAGTTATCATTTGCTGACATTATTAAGAAATGTGATGTGCTGAGCTCAATGAGACCAGAATAAACCAGGGTTGCAAGACCAAGAACTAGAGATTTGTGTTATTTGGTTGCTTATTTCTGGAATGGCATATCGGGGAAATATTGGAGGAATACAGGGGTTTATAGATTAAGGCAAATCAATAGAAACTCAACAATTTAACAACAGACATCACTGGAAAAGAAGAGGTTGGTTTGCAACATGAAATATATATTAGAAATGATCTTGATTTTTTTCACCCCCTGAAAGTGATTCTACTTGTTCATTAAATAAATTTTATTCAACAAAGTCATCATGAAAGATATAGATAGAAATAATCCACTCTTTGGGATTTTTCTCAGGACAGAAAGCTTATTGTAAACTGGCTTTGATCAAAATATTCTGGTGATCTTAAGTGACAAACTCCTTCTTAAGGTTCTATTTTGCACTTCAGTGTACAGTGATGGAAATGAGAAAGTGTCAGAAGCCATGAAATAATTCAATTTACAGGAAACAAGGTACGTAATCAAACAAACCTATGGGATACTGATCTCACTGTATGCAATATTGAGAATTGTTGGTAAATTAATTAGACTGTGAACAATTACTTGTATCCAGTGAATAGGAATTATAAAGGTTCTCCTGATTGGGATAAGATTGAAGGAGCCTAAGTCAAGGAACACTGTGTTTCCATGCAGTTGTAACAATAACTATAGTGATTATTGTTTTTCTCATTATTAAGCAACATGTTTAAATTCCCTAATGAATTTTCTTCTCTTTACCCCTATTGCTGCTTGTACAGCTTGATACTTGAAGCTTCTTTTTTTTTTTAAAAAAAAAAAAAAAAAAACAAACTTTATTTATTTATTTGCCTTGGTGTTTGCCTGGAACTGGAACTACAGACAGTTGTTAGCTGCCATGTGGGTACTGGGAATCGAACCTGGGTCCTCTGGAAGAGCAGATGGTGCTCTTAACCACTGAGCCATCTCTCCAGCCCGAAGCTTCTTTTATAGCTTAGAGATGAGTCATTTTTCCCTTGCAGAATTATTCATTTCACATGAATGTTTCACTCTACATTTCACCCTCTCATATGTATTTCTCTTTTCTTGAAATAACTATTTCCCCCTTGGAACACTCAACTTACACAGCATTCAAAGCTCCCATTCTCAAAAGACATGAGTTTCCTCAAATGTACACAGAATTAATTAGTTACAAATGATTGTTTTAAAATAGGCACACACTATATAGGCTTAACTAATTGGCATCATAGAGTTCCCATTTTGAATTACAGAGGAATTTTTAAAAGTTAAAAATGGATATCCCAATAGTAAGAACAGGAATATGCAAAAGAAAGCCAGACCCATGTAGTATTAACAGAAAAAATGTGCCTTGAAGCATAGTGGTCTCCAGCCAGATGATATTATTCATCAAACAGCCCTTGATTTAGACTAGTGGGACTTAAACGGAAAAGAAAGCATCCTGAAGCTAAACACATGAACTGGGGTTAGAAACACTTTATCTCTAACAGAAGTCTGCTTTAAGAGAGCCAAATGGGTCTTTCATGAACCCAACAGCGTTTAGAAAAGCTAGAGGCATCCATTTTCCAGAATGCAAATAGAGAAGCAAAAACACATTTTGTACCATTGATTTTTTGCTTCCTGAGTCACACTATTAGGGAAGATAGAGAGTGGGTACATGGACCCATAGGCATCATTCTTCAAAGAAGATAGTTAACAGAGACCCTACCTGACAAACTGAATTACCTACATGTCATCTCTGTTTCAAATTCAAGAGACCATAGCTTTGTGTAAACCCGATGTGGATGCTGACTACAAAAGAGATATTCCCCCAGGGACAATCGTTTCATATAAAATGTGCTGACACTGTTCAGTCTCATTGAGATACTTAAATCTGCAACATCCTTGAGACATTTATTAAATAAAAGGAATGATGGCCTCTGCTGACTTTGAAAAAGCACAAGTGTCCACCAAGACAACTTCACAGTAGTTCATATTAGAAAAAAAAAACATTCAAAAAATAATATCTACTAACTCAATGTAACCAAACATCACCAAGTCAGTACATCCTTCTTACAACACAGTGTACAGTGTAGCTGTAGAATTGTCGCATTTTCTATTTCCTGGTAAGTCAGGAGTCAGCTTTAATTCATTAAGAAAGTTGTCCGAACAAAACTGAATTTCCCAGAAACACATCATTTGACATAAAAGACCTCAGCTTCAGTAACAACTGCTAAAAAGACTAGCTTGGGTTTGAACATCACTTCTTTCATCTCAGATAATCCCACAGTGAATGTACAATGCACAACACATTCTGTGGAATAATTAGTATGAAGCAGCACATTATTACTAAGAAGAACTTTGCTTTTATTGAATCATCACAGAAACATCCTTCTCAAAAATGGTTTCACTTTGTAATTTCCTTCATTTTGAAGTCATAACATACCATGGTTTTGAATTTTAAAATTAATAGTTACTGAGAAAAAGTAATTCTTCATACAATTTAAGAAATCTGAGAGCCAGACAGTAGTAGCATAAGCCTTTCATCCAAGCATTATAGAGGTAAAGGTAGGCAGATCTCTGTGAGTACAAGGCCAGCCTGGTCTATAGAGTGATCTGCTTATGCTGGAGAGGTTGCAGAGCAAGGAAAACACTCCTCCATTGTTGGTGGGAGTGTAAGCTTGTTCAGCCACTCTGAAATGCAGTATGGTGGTTTCTCAGAAAACTGGGAATCAATCTCCCCAAAGACCCAGCAATACCACTACCAGGCATATACCCTAAAGATGCACATTCACGTTCCAAAGGCATTAGCTCAGCTATGTTCATAGCAACATTTTTCGTAATATCAAGAAAATGGAAACAACTTAGATGCCCCTCCACTGAAGAATGGATTAACAAACTATGGTGCATTTACACAATGGAGTACTAATCAGCAGAGAGAAAAATGATATCCTAAAACTTGCAGGCAAATGGATGGATTTGGAGAATATCCTCCTGAGCGAGGTCTCGCAAACTCAGAAAGGGAAAAAAAAAAAGGAGATGTACTCACTCATTAGTGGACTTTAAACAAAAAAAGCTCAGCATGTCCAAGTTGCAAACCACAACCACTAAACAGCTTGGGATCTGAAACACCTTGGACTGGAATCTTGGTGTATGTGGACACACTGAGATGGCTCTGTCTAATGTGAATTCTCTTCCACATATCAGCAAAAGCAATTGTATGGCTATTCGCATGACAACTGTCATTTTAAATTTGCCAAAGGTCCTGGTTCCTTGGGTACCAATGTTTCTATAGTTATTTTAAAATGTGTTTGTGAATATGTGTGTGTGTGTGTGTGTGTGTGTGTGTGTGTGTGTGTGTGTGTGTGTGTGAATGTGTACTTATATTTTATTTCAGTCTTGCAAAAATAGAAGGAGAAAAGCGGGCTGGAGAGATGGCTCAGTGGTTAAGAGCACCATCTGCTCTTTCAGAGTACCCGGGTTCGATTCCCAGCACCCACATGGCAGCTAACAACTGTCTGTAGTTCCAGTTCCAGGCAAACACCAAGGCAAATAAATAAATAAATAAAGTTTAAAAAAAAAAAAAGAAGGAGAAAAGCAAAACTAAATTTTTAATACTGGCCATGCATATAATTCTGGTGTAATTCTAGTTCATCTTAATTTCTCCTGAAAGTTTCAATTTAAGACATATAAAATATAAAAATGGGAGGAAAAATACCAAATTCTGTTTTTAAACATATAAATGCTACATATGAATCTAATAAGATTTCTCTTAAGTAGAGTGAAGCTTATCTTTGGAGTCATAGCGTATTGATTTGTATCATATAGTACACAAAGTTAAAAGTTACATATGTGGTATGATCTCTAGAATAAGAAAAAACAAACAAACAAAAAACCCCTAAAGCTCCAATTCAGAGATAAAGCAAAGTTCAAGTAATAGGAAACTCTTGATCCTTCCTATAACAGCCTTCCTACTATTGGTACCTATGAGGTATTTATTCTAGGATTTACCAGAGAATAGTAGATTAATTATATGTCAAAGACCCCTAACAAATGACATTCTCCTATATATTTTAAATTCCTTTCAAGAGTACTCATAATCCTAGTACTATCTAAATGCTACAGAAATGGACACTGAATTGTTGGGGAAATAGTGATAAAAAAAGGAATGCTTGCACATTTTCAGTGAAAATGTAATTTTCCCACGAAATAATGTTTTTTCTTTCAGGATTATTTGAATGCTGCCATATGAAAACCATAAATATGAAGGAATGGCTTACTTCACGGATTTAATATTTATCCTACACACTAAAGTGGCACAGGGAAAAATAGTGTGCATGTGTGTATGTGTATGTATGTGTGAGCATGCATGTCCTTGTGAGTGTGTGTATGTACTGTGCATGTGCTTGTTTCTGTTATGTGTGTGTGTATGTATGTATGTGTGCATGTTGTTGTGCATGTGTGTGTGTGTGTGTGTGTGTGTGTGTGTGTGTGTGTGTGTGTGTACACAGAGAGAAACAAATGAAAAAAATCCCTTTAAGGAACTGGCTCATGTCATAATGATGGGATGATACTCTAGTCTTCACAGTATGATTCTCCACACTAGCAAGGTGGAGATTCCAACAAAAGAATTAACATATAATTCATACTCAGAAGAAAATATTGCTTCATAGAGGAACAACAGCCATTTGAAGTATTTGCCTTTTAATTTAAATGTAAAATTTAAACACTGATATAATTAAAAATATTTTCACTTCAATAATGACATTCATTCCGGTGTCCTAAATATCTACATATGGTTGTATACCCACGTGGACACGAAGTATCAACCATCAGATACAATTAAAAGTCTTACCAATTTTGATATAATCATCTAAAAGTCTAAATTAAATTAAACTCTGTTAGCCAGGTCCTCTCACCTCTGTATAAGCAAGAACATTCAGTATGGAATGCTGGAAAAGAAATTAGCTTGTCCAATTGCTAAAATTATGCCTGACTACACCATTAATTTCACTTATTTTTCACAATGTACATTTCATGTCAGCACATTGGTCCTCCAGAATGTAGTTAAATCTTGTCTGAAGAATGATTTTTAAACAAGTTCCAGCATATTTACAATAGGGCAAAAGGTGGTGAGTGGAACAGATTGCATGACAGGAACACATAAATTTACTACTGAAGCCTTCGTTTCAATGTGTGTCCTTAATGACCTGGGGAGGTGTTGCAAGTATCCCAGCAGAAGAAAAAACGTTGCTATGCAAGCATCCTGCTATCATACCTACCCTAAAAAAATGGTTCCATCATGTAAAGGAAAAAAAAATGACAACATATGACTCTAACAATGAGGAAAATAAACTATTTTTGAATTCCAGAGTTCTTTAATAAATTTCAATATTTGTAAATGGAATACATGGAGTAACTTTTGAGAAAGCTAAGAATGTTTCTAACTGATGTTCCTCCTTTTTAGACAAGCAAGGTGTTGCCTTTCTTTTCGCAAAGGCTATAGAACTCGTTTGCAGAGGACCATGTCAGAAAGCACAGTCTTTTTCCTTCCGTCCTTCTTTCTTTCTTTCTCTCTTTTCTTCTCCCTATGATAGTGGCCTTCTCAGTGAGAAAGTTCTTGATCAAAGATCATATAGAGCCAAATTCAAATATTCTCTGGTACAAGTCAATCCCTAAGCTGGTTTCATACCTAGATATTACACAAAAAGAACTTTTATATTGTCCCACAATAAGCCTCTCATGATGAAAATAATGTGGAATGTGTCTCCAGGAGCCACTTAGCTGATCACAGAATAACATTAAGCAAAGTTCAATAACATAAAAGCTCAGTGGTTTGCAGCCATGGGGAGGATAAGGGATTATTCACTGGAAGGCATTAAGGTCTTAGTGTTATAGCAGTGTAAAGTCTCGGGTTCAGTTGTTACTTCCATCTGAAGCATCATTCAATCCATTGACCTATTTAAATGTGTAATTAAACTGTAGGATTAACGTTCTAAATAAAACAGGCCCAATGTCTGAAACAGAGCTAGTACTTCATAAGGAGGTGATAAAACAAAAAGAAGCTGTTCTTTTTCTTTTCATTTTACTTAAAAAAATATAGTACTCATGACATTTCAAAAAGCAAATACAATTCTAATATTTCAAAATACCCAAGTATATTAGAGCTACACTTATTAAATTTCATTGATTTTTCCCTCTCTCGAATCATGCAATCATTCACAATATAAGAGGACATGTCAAAAATAGCTCTGTAGCCTTGAGCTTATACCTTTGTGTGGGTGGTTCTGGTGGTGGGGTATGTGTTTATGTGTTGCATACATGTAAATGCACATGTTTTGTGCAAGAGACAAGACAAGCATGTCCATGAATGCGCCTGTGGATGCTTCAGGTCATTGTTGGGTATCTTTCTAATCCCTTGCCAATTTATATTTTGAGAGAAAAAAAATCACTTAACTTTTATATGTTGCTTATTATTTTTGGTTGGGTGGATAGCCAGCAAGCTCCAGGAAGCACTCTATCTCCATGCCACTGCACTGAGGTTAAAGATACAGGGGCCACATCTGACATTCTATGTGGACTGAACTGAAGTCCAGTGTGTGCTTTCATGGCGATTATAATACTTATTGAGCCATCTTTCTAGGCCTTCATCCCAATGGATCAGAACCAGAGACATCTGTTTGGTATGTAATAAGAGCTTCACCACGTGTTTGTACAGTTCATCTCTGCCAGAGAACATGCATGAGGCATGAATGTGGCCATTGCATCAAGAATTAATGATCTTGGTCTTTCATGTATTTCCTAGGGTGGCCCCTACTAAAAGGGTATCAGTTTCCACTCTCAAAGATGCTAGACCTCCCTCAAGAGAGTAAAGTGTTGTTAGGTAAGAGTCCTAACTCTAAGAAGTGATGTGCTTGAGAAATTGTAAAATTTGTCTCCAGGTGGATATAAAGGCATGGTCATGTAAGCATATTTAATGTTGGAAATAAATAAATATATAAACACCTCATTAGGGTGTTTAAAGGCTATCCTTTCCTTAGGCCTCTAGAAACACAGTAACAGAGGGTATTGAGGTGCCTCATCTTGCTCTGAAAACCTGACTACATGAGATCCTTCCCCAGATTTGATGGACAGGCTGAAGGAAAGACACACTTCCAAAAAGCTGTACTCTCATGTCCACAAACATGCTATGACATGTGCTTCACTCAATACTAATAAAGTTTCTAAAAATAAAATTTAAAACAATCAGTAACTGAGAATTTGGCCACGATGAATAAGTCTCAACTTGTACTTATGTTTTATAGAGTTCTCCTACTGATTTTATACAAGCATAGTGTAACTCTATAAAATAAAGGTACACAAACCCAAACCTAGACATTTATTCATTATGTATGTTCCTTAAACAGTCTATCAAAAGATGAAACAAAACATAAATGTAGAAAGAAGGGGGATTACCTGAAGTGGGAGGTAAAAGGAATTGGAATCCATTTTATATGCATGAAAATATCAATGAATATAATTAATGATAATAATTTTTCATAAGTCAGGAATAAAAAGATTTGCTCACACTGGTGATAAGTAGACTCAGATATCTGATACTCTTCCCTTGTAAGTATCACATCTTCTCTTTGACCCATGTTAAACTGTTCTCAGCACCAGATCACAACAGAACAAGGGCTGGCTACCATTACCAAGAGACTTATTTCTTAAGGACTGCTGTCATGATGGCCTCTGATGATGTTACTGACCATACTTTCTAGTACAATACTGATAAATTCTCAATACTAATATACTGAAGAACTCCTAGAAGCCATTGTCCACAGTTTCAGATTATAAAAAAAAAAAAAAAAAGCCAAATGAAATGACCCTTTATGTCATTCTGCTTTTTAGGAGATACAGAATATATAGAAACTTAGCCCTTGTGAATTTCTGTCACAGTTGTTCCAGAATGCAAAAGAAATCATTTTAGATCATGGCTTAGATATAGACTGATAGCTATGAACCCTCTACCCAACTTTTCCTTTGGTAACTTTGGATCTACAAAGCATACTTATCAACAAAGTACTTTTCAGACACACAAAAAAAATTTAATTCTAAACAAAGTACTTCTTCACATTAGCTAATCCAAAAGCAAAATTGATCTGTTAAGGACAGCCTACACAATGGGAAAAAATTTTACCCACCCTACAAGTGATAGAGGGTTGATATCTAAAATATATAGAGAACTCAAGAAACTAGAGCCCAAAACTCTTAATAACCCAATTAAGAAATGGGGTTCAGAACTAAAAAGGGAATTCTCAGCAGAAGAATTATGAATGGCTGAAAGGCACATGAAAAAGTGCTCAACATCTTTAGCCATCAGAGAAATGCAAATCAAAAGAACTTTGAGATACCACCTGACACCTGTCAGATTGGCTAAGATAAAAGGCACAGATGAGAGCCTATGTTGGAGAGGATGTGGATCAAGGGGAACACTACTCCATTGTTGGTGGGAGTGTAAACTTGTTCAGCCACTTTGGAATGCAATATGGCGATTTCTAAGAAAACTGGGAATCAATCTGCCCAAGGATCCAGCAATACCACTCTTGGGCATATACCTTAAAGACACACATTCGCATCCCAAAAGCATTAGCTCAACTATGTTCATAGCAGCATCATTCATAACAGCAAGAAGCTGTAAACAACCTAGATATCCATCAACTGAAGAATGGATTAACAAGCTGTGGTACATCTACACAATGGAGTACTAATCAACAGTAAGAAAAAAAATGATATCACAAAATTTGCAGGCAAATGAATGGATATGGAGACTATCCTCCTGAGTGAGGTATCACAATCCCAGAAAGAGAAGCAGGGAATGTTCTCACTCATTAGTGGACTTTAAACAAAAAGCAAAGCATACCTAAGCTGCAAACCACAACCACTGAACAGCTTGGGATCTGAAGAACCTTGGAGCCCACCAAAGGAACACCTGACCCAGTCTTGTTGGGATGAGGAAAGTGGATTTGCCTGGAGTGGATGCTGAACTAAGCTACCTTGGAACCTTGGGATCTCCTGCCCTTGCTGGGGAGGAGATAAGGAGATGGGGAGAAGAGAGAGTGACTGGGAGGGGTGGGAGGGGGAAGAGAGTTTGAACAAGGGGATACATGAATAAAAAATGAGACTTCAGTCACAATAAATGAATTTTAAAAAAGAAATAGAAAATGGTAATAGGGAGCCCATCAGGAATGTAGGAACACATGTCTTTAATCCTAGCATGCAGGAGGCAGAGGCAGGCAGATCTCTGTGAGTTTGAGCCCAGCTTGTTCTTTAGAGCAAGTTCCAGGACAGCCAAGGTTAAACAAAGGAACTCTTAATCAAAAGTAAACAACAAACAAGCAAAAAGGTAATAAGTGCTACTAAGCTGGATCCTGGGCAACTTGCCTTGCATCCCTGGAGACCTGAGTTCAATCCCAAAACTCACAGAAATGTGGAAGGAGGGAAGTGAGTCTACAAGTTTGTCCCTTTGATTTGCAAACATGCACACACAATGGTGAGAATGGATAATAATTCTTTCATAAACATACAAATTTATAGGCAAATAAAAACATCCTCCAATAATGTCGTGTTAATTATTCATTATTATAACCAATAACTGAGGCAATCACATCATAGTTTGCATTGGACATTGGATCCCAGTTTGGAGACTTCAGCCCATAATCTGCCTTGTTCTATGGGTCTGAGGCAAAGGAGCAGATTGCAGCAGAGTGTGCAGAGTGAAACAAAATGCCACAGTGTGACCCTGAGCAGTAGGATAAAAGACTGAGTGGGCATCCCATAATTGTCTTCAGGGTCAGGACACAAATGCCTAAAGCTACCCAAAGACCTACCTCTTATAAATTTCTACCATCTTCCAGTACTGTCCAGCAAAAGAACAGGCTGCCAGAAAAATGGGCCATGGGAGATCTTTGATATCCAAAGGATAGCAAATGGTTTCTGTATAGTACATAGTTTGAATATAAACTGTTTCTTAAAGACAGATTAATGAGGTTTATCTAAGTTGTACTATTTCTTAGTTTTGCTGTTGTTCTTGTAAAATAGCCAGAGAAACGTCCAGCATAGATGTTTATTTCTGTAGCATGCGGATAGATAGAGCACTCTGCCTAACCTAAAATGCTAAGGGGTGGTGTTCCCCATGTGACTCATTATTTAAAATCATTCACTAAAAATTAATGTTATATGTAAAAGTGTGAGTTAAAGAAGGCAATAAATAAACGTTGGTAGAATATTAGAAAAATATTGGGAAAGTTTAGCTACCTGGGAGTTAATATTATTACTTTTGTTTCCATCTATGAGGTTTTAATTTTTCCAAAAAAAATTACTCATTGACTTTTATTTATCTTTCAATTGATTTGAAATAGCTCAACAATAATAATTAAATACCTTGATGTTGGTAATTAAATGTTAGTTAAATTTCAAGTCCTCCTTGTTAACCTTTCTCCAGAGTGGGTTTCTTTTCTAAACTCAGAATATTTTCTTTGATCCATCCTTTGTTCATTTGGATAAACACAGTTATTTATGCAGGTGCACACATATGCTCTGTCCATAAAGAAGTTACTAAGCTCTGGAGACTTTTGTACTCAGACTAAGGCTAACCGTGACCTACTTGTCAGTTGAATCCTGTTGCTAAACAGTACTGCTTACAGACAGACAACTCCTTCACTCAGGGCTTCTTTCATGCTCTCATTCAACACATTTTTATTAAATGGCACTACATCCAAACATTGTGCTAAAAGAAAAACACCACTACTCTACCTTGGTAGTAATTCAGTACCTGGAGCATATTTCATTTGTATTCTTAAAGTCAAAAGCAGTAACATGTAGGTCATTTAGATGTATAAGACATGGGGTGGGGAAGATCTATGAGGATGTACATATTCAGAGAAAGAACACTAGTTCACTGTGTTAGCACATGGCTATAATTCTAGCAGCTGGAAAGACGAGGCAGGACGATTGTAAGATGAGAACAACACTGGGCTACATAGTGATTTCTAGAGCAGCCTTGGCCATGGAGCAAGACTATGCCTCAATGAACTATAATCCCAAGGTCCTGGTGACTCAGGATTCGAATCTCAGTTACTTGGGAAGCTGAGACAAGAAGATCTGAATTTCAATCTTCTACAGAATGAGTTAAAGGTGATCCTAGAAAACATAGGTAGATCCTCTCTTAAAATAAGAAAATGAAAAGAAAAAAAACCTAAAATAACATAACTTCAAACACTTCAAAATGAATCAAAGAAGACTGAAGGAACATGTCCATAAAGTGAGGACTTTAGAAGCAGAAGGAAAAGCAAATGTTAAGGCAGCAAAGTGTAAAAAAACACGATGTGTTTTTATATTTCATAACTGAACAGCAACTCCAACATCCACAGCCAGATTCCTTTGCATTTATTCATCATTCCAGTGCTGAAGTTTTCTGCTGATCAAAGCACCACTAACTGGAAGAAAGCTAATTTGTTGGAAACATATAAACAGGTATTTAAAGGCAAGGTGACAATCCAGTCACCATCTTCCTTTTCTGGTCTTGAAAGACTATCTAAGAACAGTCTAACCAAGCTGACTTGATAAAGTGACCTTCCTTTATAAACTAAAGTAATGAAATTCTTAGGTTTGGCCTCTAAAAGACAGCTTTTGTAAATATTAAAGAACATTTTTGGAATATTATCACTTTGTAAAGTGTTAGTCCTGGACTTTCAACCTAATTATGAAAATAATTTTTTTAATTTAAACTTTTATATTCATAATAGTGTGCAATTAGAAACTAAACTATTGTCCCCCCAAAGCCCTTTAAAAACAATACAGGCATTTTACCAATGGGATTTTCCACTTCTTTGCAAAAAGGCTTTTGTAACAGAATGATTCCACAAGATGAATCAAAGCTTACTCTATATTAAACAGATGTTTCTGACATCTAGATTTTTCATTATTCATACAACAGAAGGCCCCATTACAAGCTCCCCCGTGAAGCCCTACATGTCAATAAACTGAATTTCTTCCTCTGTGAGTAATACCATCACAAATTATGAATTTAATAAGATTCTCTAAATGTTGCCTTCATCTGCTTTTTAGATGCAACAAAGGGCAATCGATATAAAAGAGAAATATTCTCAGAAAACACCAAGATAAACACATTCTAGTCTAAGTAGTAAGAGAGGTTATTTATAACTTTGCAGACAGGACACTGATATATGACATTTTTAAAGAAAGTCATTCGATGTCATGGGTTTATAAACAACATTATTAATGCCTCCAAATCAAAGGAATAAAGATATTCTGTGACACAGTGGCCTATTTTTTTTTCAATATTACAATACTATCTGATCTGTTTCCTACAGGGAGTACTTATGACTGTATTACAGAAGAGTAGTTTCTAGGACAAGAAATACTGCTGGGAAATGATACACTCAAAGAGTTCTGTGCAGACAATATGTCTAAGAAACTATGTGAACCTACAAATTATAAATTTGCACATTTAATCAACTGAGAAATGTGTGGTTCATTGTATCTCTGTTAGATTAATCTTCTATGCCTCAATGAAGTAAGACAGCCAAATTAAACATTTTTAAAATCATAGTTATATATTCAGGACTTAACTAAAATTATCCCTAACATACAGAAGTGAAAGTCTAATTAGACTCTTAGAGATGGCATTTTTCATACTGTGTCTTAAGACTTTTAAGCACTTAAAAGAAAAATTTAAATTACTTCTTTCAGTGTGAAATTGAGTAGTTCCAACTGGGTTGTACCAAATTTATTATAGAGAAATTAGTGATGCAGAATTGTACTAACACTAGAACATAAAATATTTAAATTGAATATTGTTGCCTAATCCAATTATTCTTAAATCTCAATGAATATATAATAGCACTTAAACCAATAATCAAAAATGCCTTTATAAAATAAGAAACTTGGTTCTCTTTCAGACTTACTTATGCTTCTTAAAATTTTTAATCATTACAAATATCTTTACAAAACACAAAAACACTCATCCTATGGTTTTAATTGAAAGGTTACCCTGTAGCACTTCATTGGCTGGGATGAGAAAAGTAACTTTTTGGCTGAACCTAAGCAAAAAATAAAGTTAAATCAACACTTGTTGAAGTGAGGAAAGTAGGAAAAGGGGATTGAGAGGGAACATACAAGAAATATTATTAATAATTTAAAAATACTCTTTTAAAAAGAATCACCACTTATTGAAGAAAACTCTAAATATTTGTTTTAGGAGTAATCTGGACTGACTGATGGCTGAAAAGGAAAGCATCATATTTTTCCAAGACTAACTTCTTCCACAAAATGGAGTTACAGACAAAGTGGAATGGTATTAGAATAACAATTGTAGATTAGAGAGCTCAAGCCTAGCAACAGTTAAAGATGACTTTTCACTTGAAAAGTACATAAACATATGTTGTAACTTCCAAAACAACACAGATGTACACATAGGTATACACATACACACACACATACGATCACTATGGTAACCACATAGCTTCCTGCTGATCTGCTAAAGAGTAATAAGATATCTACCACACCTTAAGCACTACACCTACACATATAATAATTGGATCATTAAAGCACTTACATTTAACAAAACTGAAATAGGTATAAAGTAGGAATGTCAGTTATGGGTAGATTAACAAGAAAGGTTCATGGCATAAAACAAGT
The DNA here is from genome assembly GCA_004025045.1 of Sigmodon hispidus. Taxonomy (NCBI): domain Eukaryota; kingdom Metazoa; phylum Chordata; class Mammalia; order Rodentia; family Cricetidae; genus Sigmodon; species Sigmodon hispidus. The sequence continues at coordinate 365,186 of PVIH01000181.1, forward strand.
AAAATAACAAACATAGCTATATCAAAGTCATTCCCAGTATAAACACACTTAACTGTAATTATGTTTTCTGTTATATTTACAAAGTTTACTCTAAAAAAGTTCAAATAAAATACAGAAGCTCAGGGGAAAAAATAAAGACTACAACTTTATTAAATTAGCAGTTAAATCCACAGATGAAAATTCCTAAAATGAGAATCTGCATAATATTTTGATATAATATTAACAAAAATAAAAATTTTGTTGAACGTATTATCTGATTAACACAACATTAGTGGAAGAAACAAAAGCCACTGTTCAATCTTACTTAAGTAGTTGTCTTTTATCAAATATAATAAATAATAGTAAAGAAGAACTACTGAATTCTAAAAGCAATCAAATCTTTTCCTCTCGTGCTGTGAATATGCTATCTAATACAATTAGATAAGTAAAGAACAGATTATGTGTACAAAATTGAAATAAATGAAAAGACTCTATTTTTGCTATAGGCATAAAGATCTATGGCTATTCTATCTGTGACAACCCAAAGTGGCTGAAACTCTCTAGCAATATATAATAAAGAATTCAAATGAAATAAACTGAGAAAATGCTATGGTAACAACAATGGCTTTGTGTTACGGAAAAAGAAACAAAGCCATGCTATAGGACATTCAAGAAGCAAAACTAAAATTCTTTATAATGTGGTTTATCAAAACTAGAAAGGAGGAAAATTCATCCTTATATACTATATGTGAAGAAATTTAAACATTTAGTGTTGTCAATAACAAAATATGCTGAAATATAACCAACGTAAGACATGAAGAAACAATTGAAGAAAAACATATATGCTTAACATCAAAAACCAAATGAATACATGGAAAACCATGTCATATAATGAAATAATTGATATTATAAATATAACAAGTAACCCTACATTTAGCAGATTATTAATATCCCAATTTTGTAAAAAACCTTTTATTTTGATATTTTTATCTTTAAAAGTTATATTAGAATTTCTAGTAACACTAGAGTACTCTAGGATATTGCTATTGTATACTGTAAATATTTATGGCTTATATTGGTTTAATAAAACACTGACTGGCAAGTAGGATGTATAGGCAGGGTAAATAGACGAAAAGAATTCTGGGACAGCAGAAGAGCAGTAGCAGACACATTGAGACACAGAGGAAGAGAGACAAAAATGCTGCACTGAAGCAAAAGTACCAAGCCACTTGACTAAGCATAATAGAAATACAGGGTAAATTGAAGTATAAGAGTTAGATAGTAATATGCGTGAGCCATAGGCCAAACAGCTTGCAATTAAGCATCTCTGTTTCTTTGGAACTAAGCTGCTGCTGAGTCCAAACCTTGGGGATAGGCCAGGCAGGAAACTGCTGACGATACTAGAGTCTAAGTGTGCTAAAGACACTTATTCATATTCCTATGATCTAAATGAAGGAAATAAATTAACATCTAAGGCTTAATTTAGATTTTTAACTGTTTAATTCAAGTAGGTAGGAACTTACAAGATCATCCTACTATACCCTCTTTCACTGATTCATAAATAGCAGAGACTATAAAAATAATCACAAAAAAATAATCAGCCCATCATAATTAAAGGTTATGTGGATTAGAGATCACAGTCTATATGCATTTAAAGATCAATACATGTGTAACAATATTGGCTAGCTCTCTTCATGGTTTATCATTTGATTCTGCTACTTACAATAGTTTCCAAACTGCTACTTCTACATAAATCTTTACTCAAAAAGAGATAACCCAAAACAGAAAGCCCAGGCTCCCTTGGATATACTTTCCTGAAATATCTAGGGTTGATACCAAATTGTTAAATGCCAGTTACAAGGAGTTAGTGCCCTGTCTGTTAGTTGTTGTTGTTTAAAACTGTTTCTAACAATGATATTGTGTGATAAAAAGAATATAAAATAAATCACTCATTTAGAGAGCCTGAAACCCTGTATAACTGTTCCTTCTCTCTCTAGCTAAGAATCTCTGACCCAAATTTATTAAAGAATTACAGACCTAAAGAGTTAATTCTGTAATTGATCTCAAAGAATAAAATGCTGAGTCACTGCACTTCATTACAGTCCACTATTCTACACACAGATGTAGTGACTAGAATTTTGACTATCTGATCCTATGTGTTAATTTTAAAATGTATTATTATATTTTATACATACTTATATATGTATCTCTTACTGATGGACACCCAACCAGAGAACTTTTTGATAATTTGGACTAGGTAATCTTTTCTCACATATGAATGATGCACTAAAATTGATAAAAAAAAATGTTTGTTAGCATAATAACAGTGACATTTATTTTTTTAAATAAACCTTTTGTCCTAAAACAAGTTCTTTTACAATTCTCATATAACCCTTCATTAAAAATGAGTCAAGGTTCATCATTTATACTGCACTTTAATTCTTAGTAATTTATATTAAAGTCATTAACTCAAAATGATAGATTTTTATAAGCATATGTAAACTGTCTTTCTGTGGAATTCATTTGGCTCTTCTCTGAATTTTCTTAGATCCCAACCAGTGGTGAGGAAAGTGCACACCAAGACTTTCTCTGCTGCATCTCAGCCCTGTGCATTGGCTCAGAAGAAATGACCCCCATGAATCACCTGTTTACATTTATAGACATAACAGAGGACAAATGATAAGAAAAGTGTATAGCTAAATGATGAATATGGTACCAGAAGCCACACAAAACATCAGTGTTGTACCATGGAGGAATACAGAGCTATGTCTTACCTGTCAAATGCTATTTCCAAAAATAAATGGACTTTAGATAGCAAGGCCAACGCTTTAATTTTGTCTGTCATCTGATCAAAGGCAAATCACTCTATGATAAATTCAGCTGTTTCAATCACAATGAGGTCAAAATGAATGGATTAGATGTTCAGCTGTCTTGATCATCCAAAAGAAAGAGACATGATCTCGAGAGTTTAAAAAAAAAAAAGTTAAATGGTAATATAGATGATGTCTAAAAGTGAACAACAGTTTATAGATTATATTCAACCTTGTACTTATATTTTTATAAAATAATATATAAATTATATCCAACCTTACACTCATATTTATTCTTTATCAAATTATTTACACCTATATTTCACAATTTGTACACTAGTAATGACATAAAAATCAGCAATGTAAAATGCTAATTGTACCACAAGTTTTAATTCACTTATTCCTACCAGCTATTTCCGAGATAAGTAGACATCACCCACATTTTAAAGATGAGAAAACTACAACATAAGGTCACATTTGCTGAAACCACAATCTCTTCAGAGTAATGTGATCAGAACATTTGCTTGAAAGAAACATGAAATAACATCTTGATACAGAAAGACAAGTATGATTATGTTGATACAATCAAAACAAGTCACAGTATCTGAAGATCAAACTTACCAAAAGTGAATTATATATTGTAGTTAGTTTATACAATGTCAGTAAGGCAATGCTATCTATTAAAAAAGCAATATTTGCCAATAATCAACTTCAGAAGTTCAAGTTAACTGTGGATAAATGCAAATGATAAGTGAAACCAAATGGGATAATTCTTGATTATCCAAGCAAACAATAGGACTCACAAATAGGTGTAAAGGAAGACTGGTAGTTACTTAACTTCCCAGCAGGCCTTAAAATTAAATCATTTCTTACTACTGAACCCTTTAAGCTGAAAGAAAATGCAGTCAAGTGTAGGGGTTGGGTCCTTGGCATACATAAGACCAGTCCTACTTAATCAGAAAACTACAAGGTCTCTATAGTGAGTCTGCCTTACTTAATCAGCAAAGTAATTACCATGGCCAGAATTATTGACAGCTGACTTCATGCAATTACCTGATCTTAACCATAAATGAAGGAGAAATAATGATGAGAAAACTAATGTATGGCCTTGGCATAGGGAAAGCCTTTCTAAAATGTCACAAAAGGCAGGGAAATGAATGTTTAAAAAAGAATCAATGAAGTTAATCACTTACATTCTAATTCTCAGGGCTGCAAAAATAAAAAAAAAAATAAGTTAAAGAAAAATGTCATAAATAAGATTAAATAAAAAAACGTCAAACTAAGATTTATAATCCCATAGTATATTACAGACATCTTTACTAATATACAAAGAACTCATACAATCAATAAGAAAAAATAATTTTCATGGAAGCATGAAAGAATATATCACCAAGTGGTTTATACATGTATGTGCCAGTTCCAGTGGATACTTAAGAACACAAAATTATTCTCATATCATTATAATAAGGGAAATTCAATTTAAAACTGTACTAAAATTCCCAAGGGCAAATGTTTAACATTTGCAAGTTTTATAACAGTGAAGTTTTCAGAAAATATAAATTATCTTTTATTGATGATGTAACAATTCCCATAATAACTGAAAAGAAAACCTGGCAATACCTAACAAAGTTACGGGTTCATATATACATGTATATGTATTTTACATTTACTTATTTGGGCAGATGTGCTTTGTTATGGTCATATAAGCAAGTCAAAGAAAGACTTGCAAGAGTCAGTTCTGCTTCTGAAAAAACAAATTCAGATTCCAAGACTTAGTGTTAGCCTCAAGCACTCTTATCATTTCTCTGGCCTGGTGTGTATAATTTTTAACTCATCATTTAATTCTAAGAATTTATCCTACTCATAATTTTGCAAAGTTATAAAAAAATGTAATTACCTTCAGTATTAGTATTTAGCACATTAAATGGACAACAGCAACCAGTGTTATGACTGAATTGGTAAACAGCACTACACTTAGACCTGAGCTAGGTCTCTGAACCCCACAAGGTGGAAGGAAGGAGGGAAACAAGTCTCAGGGTATCCTCTGGCATCGTTATTTAAGTAGAGCTGCATGAACTTGAATGAATGCATGCGTGCATGCATGCATACAGAAAGAAAAAAATAATCTAGGGATTTTTAAAGGGAAAGAAAAGCATATAACTATTCACAAAGAAGGAACGAAGCCAAGTGGGTTCTGTTAAGTTGAATACTATCCAGCTTTAGAAGGGAATGAGAATGGTTCTACTATAATATGTATAACTTATCTATATGCATAACATATTGCTAATATTGTACAATGAGTAAGCAGTTATGTCATGTGCTTACAATTATCTCAGGAAGGGTTTTATAATCTTATAATTAAAGGGTTTCCAGTAAAAACTACAGGTGTGGAGACTTTAACTGTGTAATGTTTATAAAATTTGGAATATGGAACTTTAAGAATGTTTTATTCAGTTGATGTTCAGACTCAAAATCAACTCATCAATTCAGAGACTAAAACTCACCAACCAGACTAACTTTGATACCGAACATATATTCTTTTGTATTCTTCTTTGCCAGAGACCTGAGGAATTTTATTATTTAGTTATTCACACACACACACACACACCAGCATACACATACCAGCAATTTGCCATTACCTAGGACGGGTATGTAAGAGCCAAAAAATCTCTCTGAGCAAGTGCATTTCAATAACATATTTCTGCAGAAGTTTACCAAAACAAATGGGATCATATAAAAACCAATGTCACACAAATTCAAAACTAATAACACTTCTGTTTGGTAGAAAGCCCCCAAAATAAAAGCAATTTCAGAAAATATTGTTTAAGAAGATTCTTTGCCCAGATAGGAAAATATGTACTCAGTAGGATGATATCAGGTGTCTGATGGTACCCGAAGTTAAATGGCCTTTTGAAGTTCATTTAATGTAGAAATATGAGACAAGCTGGACAAAAATTGTAATGATAATTCTATGTATTATTTGTTAAGATTCCAGTTAATGAACCTTAACTGATTAAAATTTATAAGGGTGTGAGTGTCTGTGTGTGTGTGTGTGTGTGCGCGCGCGTGTGTGTGGTGTGTGCTTTATACACAGAAGACTATAAATGCAACCAAAATCAAATTATTCCAATACTGGTATTGGGAGAAATAAATTGTAATCACCACCATTTAGGTGCATATTTAAATTACTCTACTTATATTTCCTATACTTCACTCAAAAAGTAAAATGATTTTAAAATTCCCTGTCAGCCAGTGACCTACCAAGAATTAAAATCCATATTGAACAGGTCGTATAAAGAAGAATCAAGCTAAATTAGGTTTAGGATGAAACTGAACCTGGGTCTGCTCTGAGTCCCCTTCTCTCTCAGAAGCATTTGTGTTTCGTACATGGAGCATTCCTGACCTTTACCTGTTGGCAAATTTTTTTTTTGCTACCTCCCTTTTCTGGCTTATCAAACTGCTTAATGTATTCCCACAGAAGTCCATGGCCTTTTGAAGTTTAAAGGATCTATTAGAAAAGAAGTTTGAGATACACCATAATTTTACAGGAACAAATAAAAGGTCAGAGGACCTGAGCCCCGAGATGACAAGACAGCTCACTGGTAAATCAATACAAAGCTTTGTGTTGACTGTGGCAAAGGATTTATGAGCAAAGGGCAAATCATTTAGAAGGTTCAGGGAAACCTGTGCTTGTACAAGATAGCCCTCCCATGCTTCTCTACTCCCGAAAGGCCTCTGGTTCCTCATTCTAAATATAACAAAAACTAGTTTAAAGTTACATTCTAAATATTCAGTATTTTAAATAAAAGATTTTTAAATGCAATTTCGAGTAAGTCAAGAAAGTATACATCCCAAGGAAGAGTATGGAAGCTAGGATGACATCATGGTTTAATAATTAATGAATTCAATTTCAACTTGGGTATGAATAATACCTTGAAATTCCTCTAAAGCAGACTCTGGAAAATGGAGGGTGTAGGGTTAAGTGAAGCACCAAAAAGACCCATGTTTAAATTCGCAGGATCAATGTGGAAGACGAACTGTCTACAATGAAGTTAATTTCTCTAGAAAAAAGACCACTTTTTAAAAATCAAAGTTATAATAAAGAAGATTAAAGAAAAAAAAACAGGAAAAACAGAATTTGGCTAGAATCCCAGATATTCTACCTAAAGATTGATTTCAAAGTAAGTTTTTAGAACACATGGGCACCTCCACTGTTAAGGTAGCCAGAAACCACATGTAGCTTTTAGAAATTTGAGTATGCTGTTTATTTATAGTTCTCACAGATTTCAAAGACAGTAGAAAAGTTGTGATAACTAATAACTAACAGATTAATTATTAATACTGTCTGTTTTGGCTATGACTCAAAATGCTTACATTTTTATCTTGAGTTACATAGCATATTATTAAAATTGATTTCATAATTTTCATTTTTTACTCTATCATTTTGCCTTCTACTACATTTATATTTTAGTTCATATTGATTTTACTGGTTCATACTTTTGTATATCATTTGTGCTAATGCTAATGGGTATACACTACACACATACACACACACACACACACAAACACACACATACATTCACACACACACACTCCCTAGTAGAAACACAGAATCAAAAAAAAAAATACTTTCCAGGTGCATAGAGCATTAAAAATGTAAATACTATGCAAACAAGCACTGCCTTTGAATGGCATGGGTTCAAGAGCAGGTCAGTAGGAGCTCAACATGATATGTGTAATGTCTGGGGAGCCCCAGAGGGGAAAGTGATCGCATGTCTACCTGTTCTAATCCCCTGCTAGAGCAGGCAGTAGCCACAGTAAGCTGCCTTCCTAGATAAGGGATACAAGTGATTACAAAGAAAAGCTTAGAAATCCATGCAGTCAATCATGAAGAAACAATGTGTTTGGCATTCTTAATACCAGTGAATGATTTTTTTCCATATTTAGCAGCAAGTACTACTTTGCTGATTTGTAAAAACACCTTCTGTACACTGAAATTCTGAGAGTTGTTTTATTTTTACACACTGCCAACAGTCACTGTAACCTGCCCTAAAGGTTGACTTTCCTCTACTGATGTTGCAGGATGGGTATGAGGGTTCTTCCAACCACAAAATGCTAGGGAGCGAGTACAAAAAATATAAATGTAAAACCTAATTTGTAATGTCTTTTGTAATTACACACAGAACTGAACAGTGGAGTCTTCTTTTCCTTAATCCACCACACAGGCACAGCAGAACAGCTTCTAGGGTTAAGTCCCTCAAGAAGGCCAGGCAGGCAGAAAAACTAAAGGATTTTTCCTTATTCAGGTAGAGTGGCGGTGTAAAAAGCAAAATTGAATAAAAAGACCTTTATTTTTGTAAAGTGGCAGTGCCTTTTCTTTCACTGACAATTTGATATAAACAAGCAATATTAAAATGCATGCCAATTTGAGCCTTCACACATTCCAACCATAGCTAAATTCAAGTTCACTGTTAAGACATCACTCTGTGGAGTCGTAGCCTCCCACAACTTAAGACAATCAGTATCATCCTTTTGATGCTCACATCTTTTCACATGACTCTAAGGACAGGAAAAAGATTTGGGGACTAGAGAAAAAGTAGTTTGTGAATAGAATTTTTTAAAAGTATAATCTTCAATTCATAGATTCCACAACTATGAGATCACTTTCAGAATCACAAATCCAGTGTTCCTTTCCTTTGTTCAATTGGCCTACAGACAGGCCTCCACTATGTTCATAATGTAGTTAAATATCATATCCTTGCTGCTGACATTATGCTGTTATTACCTTAAAATGGAAACATTCATTTAAAGTATATAAGTGGTGTACTTTTAAAGAACCTTTCTGTGGTTTTCCAAAAGCATTCCAAAGAGGTTACTTACATTGCTTTGAAACTGGTTTGAGTTATGGGAAGGCCATAGCCTCAGACCAGCAGCTGAGACAGCAAAGGAGATGAAAGTTTTCAGCTTCGAGATCCAAGGGGAAACACAGCTGCCACAGCTGGCCCACTCAGATCTCAACACTTAGTACAGTGATGGAGAAGGTGATAATGCCGCGTCTGGTTTGAAAAAGCGCATTAATAAAAACAATCTTTAAATAGAGCAGGGAAATCAATTAATCAAATCTAGGCCCTGGGCTGTAACATGAAAACATTTAAATGCAGTAATAATAAAAAGCAAGAGAAGGGGAAATCCGCTTAGATACTTAAGGACATTCCACTCCTGGGACATACACTATCTGACTCAAAGAATCCATTCAGAAGATGCATATTAGCTATAAGAAACCAAGCCTCACTTGGATAGTACTTCTACATTATGATAGAGAACAGGAATTTGCCAAAGCCATATCTTAATAGGAGCCAGAAGCATCTCTGACAGTCTCTTTTTCTCTCTCTTCTAAAAGACTTATTTTATTTTGTGTAAATGTGTGTGTATATGAGTATGCGTGTGCACACACATGGGTATATGCATGTGTGTGAGGACAAGAACTACGGGATTCCTTTGTTGCTGGGTTACTGGCATTTGGTGAGTCACTTGACATATGTGCTGGAAACTGTACTATCATCCTCCGAAAGAGCAAGATGTGTTCTTAACCAATGAGCCATTTCTCCAGATAAGTTTTGATTCTTTTTAATAGCTACAGTTCAGAACACAGAAATAAGTCTAGCTGATTTTAGAGATTGTGTCAAAATATAAAGTATCTGAAGATTAACATCCCAACAGCTGTTCAAGAAAAGCATGTATGCCTCCAGGAAATTAAGACAAACAAAGACCTGATACTTAGATAAGAAACTAATTTCTCCAAAGTAATTATAAATATAAGAAAAATGTAAGTCTTCAAGTGATGAAGACTTCATTGTAATGTCTTCCTTCCAATAAATTCAAAGTTCTAAAACATCATTATCTTATTAACTATAATGACCAAACAAGGCAAGTAAGAGTTGACATCATTATTAAACATATTTTAAAGATAAAAACCGTGACTTGCTCCCATCACCATCATGGTGAGTGTGGAAATGTGGCAGCAGACAGGCATGGTGGCTGGAGATGGGAGCTGAAAGCCCACATCTTAAACCATAGTCATGAAGGAAAGAAGGAAGGAACTGGCAATGGTGCATGTCTCTAGCCTCAGAGCTCACCCCTCCCCACTGACAGTCTTCCTCTAGCAAGGTCATGTCCCTTAGACTTATCCAAACTGCATGATCAACTGGGGACCAAGTACTGAAACATCTGAACCTACTGGGGACATTCTCATTCAAAGCAAGACAAGCGGTACCCATTTAGTCTTTTGCTGTAATAGAATAAAGGACAACCACTGACTGAAATCTATGGTCTGTAAACTTAAATTCAGTGCTCTCTTAGACTTAGCACAGAACTTCAATTCAGCTTATATGTAGATGTAATGGGATTACAAGTGGAACTTAAGACATTAATAAACTCATAGACTGTTTATTTATATCCCTTATGTCCTTTTCTTTTAAATGTATGGCTACATTCTGATGTCTAAACACCTAGGAGTGTGCCTCAATTCCATATTGTTTTCATATTCCAAGGGAAACCATTAATAAATGTGGCCACATTTGCCTTTAAATCATCAAAATAAAATAAAATAAAATAAAACCCTGACTTGCTATGGGCTTGTAACATCCTCAAGGACTTATAGGCACTTAAAAGAAGAAATGTACCAAGCCCAAGTGTTGAAATGGAAACTCTGTAACACTTACTTTAAATGAGTTCTCCTTGCATATGAGTGAAAACTGACCATAATGAAAGGTGCCATACCACATACAGAATTCTTTTTGCTTATTTATGCAGCAAGTGGGTATTTATAAAATGAGAAATTCTATAATAGATTATTGATATTGCCATTTAATGGATTATTCTCACATTTTTCTCATTTATTATCTTCAAAAAGAAATATAAAACCAAGCAATATGGCTTAAGTACTAAGAACACATAATTACTTTTTCAAAACCCCTCTCCACCAAAAACAAAACAAACAAACAAAAAAAAAACAAAACAAAACAGAAAACACTTGTGATACCATAGGAGACAGAAAATATTCTGTATCAATGCAGCCAGCAACCCAAAAGTTGTATTACTTCCAAATGGTCTATTTCACCAAAAAAGAACAGATTTATGAAATTCATAGCTTCATTCCTCTAATACAAATAGGACATTTAACAGTGTTATATGACATCAATGAGAAATATTTCCATTCAGGCATTCATTAATCAAAGTTGTCTTGGCTCCAGAGGAGAAAATGGCTAATAACATTGTCCTCCTCTCATGTTAAGCAGAGATATAATAAGACAAGGTAAAGGCTTAGAGAACACAAGTTACTGTGTCTGCAAGAGGTCAGAGAATATTGACCACGGTAACTTTTTAACAATTAGAGTGTAAGGAAGTGAGGGAAGATGTAGGCATCTGAGGTTAAAGATGTCCAGATACATGGTATTCAGCAAAGCTAGAGAGATGTGGTCCTTGGTGGAGAAATGATGGAACAGAGGATTGGAGTTCTAAAGAGAAAAGGGTAGAACTATGTCAAGTTTGTAATTCTGGCTTGACATTGGCACAAACCAAGAATAGAAATCTCTGAGAATTTAAGGCACACTGTGACTAGAGTGATGTTTAAAAAAGATCACTCAGGCACCTGAAGAGGGGGTGGTATGGGGCCTGAGCAGCAGTGAAAGTCAGCTAGTCACACAGTTAGGAGGCTATACTAGTAAGTTATGCATGCAAAGATGATGGTAACATCTTTTGCCATAGTAACAGTAGGAAAACAGATGGAGAGTATAGATACATTACTGAAGGATGAGATGACAAACTTTGCTGGGGGAATAGAAAGAAAATCACAGGAGAATTAATAGCTCAGAAGTTCCGAAATTATGTGATGGAATGTCTGTGTTAATGAGCTGAAGAGCACTAGGCATCCAACAGTTTTAGATAGATGCTTTGGACACAGGAAATTGAAATGCATTTTGGATCATCCAGTGGACATGTTGGGTGCACAATGCAATGAGGAGAGATTTAAAATTACAGAGGTTTAAGGGATCTAAGCAAAAACCCTTCATTTATTGGCAGGAACACACAGAAAATTCTCTTATAAACACATGTTGCTCAGAGAGTACTGGCAGCAACTACAATTTTCGGAATCCCAGTTTCTCTCTCATTTCCTTGGATCATGTTCTAACTACCTGTGAAGAACTGGGCTAATGTTATTTCAAAAGCTTCATGGTCTCAGTTTGACCAAGAGAATGTGATGATTTTATATAACTCCTGGGGAATAGTGTATGAAGCAGAACAACTTCTTTGTTGGGGGCTTTGACACTAATGGCAATAGCAACTCATATACAAAGATAGAAATACACACCTTAGAGCTCTGTCTCATGTGTTGCTAAATGGGAGCAATGTGGAGCTAGCATGCCATCCCCATGTCTAGGTCTAATCTCATTCCTACCAGAAGCAAATATTCAAGATAAAGGAGCAAAAAGGACTTGAAAGTAGGCAGGAAATATTCCTCCACAAGCAACCCTTACTTCCAACTATCATTTTCCACTGTTTTATAAAAAGATGATCCTAGGACAGGGCCCTTCTTCCTCTTATGTCTGCTCTGCATCTCTCACTCTTTCTCTTTCCTATAGGTTATACAATTTTTCTCAGAGAAGAATCATATGTATGAGAGTACATAACTTTCCCTTGTTGTAGGAATTTAGCGGAGTATCTGGGGTAGATATTAGAATGAACAACTGTTTGTTGTTTTTTGTTTTGCTTTCATTTTTAGTGTTTTGATCGTAAAGAATCCTTGTGGAAAACAATGATTGATTACTTTACTGAATGGACATTGCAGCCCTCACATGACCGGTCACAAGACACCTCAGGCACTTGTATTACTGTGCATTACGATGATATAATAAAAGAATAAAATCATGAGGGCAGTGGTGCTGTCCTTTAGTATGACATGTAAATTAAAATATAAACCTTGGTATGAGGAAATACTTTGTAACAGTCAATAAATGTACCTTTCTACCACTGTTTGTGGTTTAGTCCATCAGAGATGCTGGACTTTTCAGGTGCCACATAGGCCTTAAAATTTCATCTTGGAATGCCTTCTTTCTTTTCAGAAAGTAAACTGAGACACAATGCTTCCCAAAATGCCACAGCTACTCCAACAAGGCAACACCTCCCTATGAGCCCATGGAGGCCAATTACATCCAAACTACCAAATGAAATAATGGGTTAGCTATTCCCAGAAATTTAAACCATGTTTTAATTTAGAATCACTTCCTAAGAAATAAAACATAACTTCTAGCATGTGTTCCTTTTTAATGATTTCTAATAATTTCTAAACCTATTTAAGGCTCTCATTTGGGATTACAGGGTATTCATAATTGAGCCAAGCTATTTAATGCATGCTAAGTTGATGTACAAATTTGATTTGTGAGAAAAGAGTACTACGAAATATATTTGAGTCCAATTAACTGAGAATCTTTGTCATTACAACAATTTTTTACTTCTACATGATGTTGTAAATTCTACTTCCTATAGTTTAACAGTCCTTATTCAACTTCTTCAAAAAGAAACTAGTAATTCAAATAATAGTAAGAAGTCTAGAATAAAAAAACTACAAAAAGAATAGCATCATGGATTAGTTCCTTTTTGCATTAGAAATACTACTGACCCACATGTAACTCTTTGTCATTATTTTATGCTCCCACCCTACCTTTCTGAACAAAAAGAAAGGTTCTGATAAGCAGACAAAGGAAATAGGCAGGGATCAAATCACAATAGACTCTGGGTGCTAAGAGTCTGGGTTTTAATATGAAGAAAATTAGGAATTTGAAGAGACTTTTGAGGAAGTAAAGGATAAAAATGCATTTACACATCAAGTTTTCGTTTGTTTGTTGTTTATTTTGTTTTTTTGTTCTTTTTTTCAGGGCAATGTGGCAAGCCTTTTCCTCGGATGAATAATACTTAGAAAATGACAACGTATAGTCATGGATCATGAACTGATCAACAGCTCAGTGAATTAACTCTTTTCTTCTGACCAGTGATTGGGAATGGTATGCCTGATAGGGAAGGGATGTTGCTATCAAGGCCATCTTTTAAGTGTTATTAAAATATAAGTCAGTTGGCTGATTAGCAAATTACCCTCAAGGATGTGACTCAAATTCAAGACTACATCAGCTCTTCACAGGGTCCCCCATCTGTGAGTTCTTCAGATCTTAGACTTGCTTATCACCACAATTACATCATTTTATTGGCCAATATCAGAACATAAATCTCCTCCTTCCTCTTTATATATTCTGCATATAAAGAGAAAGAGAAACACAGAGAGATAAAGAAATAGAGACAAATTTCCTATTCCTCATGTTTCAATAGTTGAGGAATGTATTTCATGTGTGTGTGTGTGTGTGTGTGTGTGTGTGTGTGTGTGTGTTTATACAAAGTAAGGTGGCTGGCTCTGTACAGTGTCATTATGGATGAGTATCAATTTGCATTCATTTATGTCCACATTCTATTATTTTTTAAAAGATATATAGTAATTATGTCTCTGGGTGTGTCCTTGTAGAGGTAAGTGTATGAATGCAGGTGAACGAAGCCAGAAGTGCATTAGGTTCCCTGGAGCTGGAGCTACACCCTGAAATGAGTGCTAAGAACTAAACCCAGAGCCTCTGCAAAAGTATCAAGCAGTCTTAATTATAAAGCCATCTCTTCAGTTCTTATTCTATGAGGTTTTTTTTTTAAAGATAATCATTAGCTTTAGATTTACAAACAGAAATAAGTAACAAAGTGTCTTAGACAAAAACCAAGAATTGGAAATTTACATTCCAATTCTTACATCTGTTAATAGTATACTTTCTCAAAGGTAGTATACATGTTGAAAGTTTTATACAATTTTTAATGCAGAGGTTTGTATGATAAAAATGACAATGTTATATTTTTATATGGTCCAATTTTTATGCATTATGAAGAAAGTAATAATAAACTGAATAAAAGCAAATAAACATGCTGTTTTAAAAGGGAGTGAGATTAGTTTTTAATCTTTTTTTTTTAAAACTTTATTTATTTATTTATTCACCTTGGTGTTTGCCTGGAACTGGAACTACAGACAGTTGTTAGCTGCCATGTGGGTGCTGGGAATCGAACCCGGGTCCTCTGGAAGAGCAGCCGGTGCTCTTAACCGCTGAGCCATCTCTCCAGCCCTAGTTTTTAATCTTAAAGAGTAAAACTTATAAACAGAATGGTTTAGCTAGAAAGAATATGATGAGTCAGTCAGCAAAGAAAGAGTAAAATACGTGGACTTAAAATCCAATTTCGTTGGTCATAACCCCTCAACACTGAGTATTGAAGAAGATACCAATGTACAAAAATGCAATATATCTGCTCTTGGAGGTCCAGGGAATATCTGTTTTGAAAATGTTAATGCTGGGTCCAATAAACGGAAAACCAGTGAGTCCAATGAATCACACTTTTTTCCTGTACTTTCATTTTGCACTAAACCAGTCCCATCCAAAAAGGAATATATCATGGTAATACCACCACAAGAGGAAGATTTGGTGCCTGAAGAATATTAAGTGTCTGAATTCTAGCACAAACATTAGTAAGTTTCTTTGAGTTTAACTGATGTGATTTAACACTGAGAAACTTCTTGGAGGAATACCTGTTCTGTTTTTGAAGCCTGGAATATTAGGCAAGACCTCAACAGTAAAAAAATATCATCAAATACAACTTGTAAAGCCAAGCAGGATATTTGCCTTTAATAATGATAGAAGAATGCCTCTGAACTGCCAGGCCAGGTGAGGTTTTTATATTGGCAGTTTTATCATAATATTTAAATAGACTGTTCTTGAACACTGGCTCCGGTGCCCCCAATAGAGAATGTGTTACTAATCATTTTGCACCCTGAATGTCTCTGCTCAGATACATTTAGAATTATTTGATTTATACTTTACCTTTAAAAATTAATTCACAGACTAAAACATATAGGGGAGAATAAGCAACTTTAAAAAACAATAACTAAAAAAATGTTTTTAAATTAACATCCAAATACTAACTACACACACACAACACACACATACACAAAGCCTGCATGAATCCACATCTGAGAGTACAAACGGCTCACTCATTCACTCAACACAAAATGATGAAAACTCAAAAAGAATTTTTCCTCTTCCTTTTGAAATACTATAAGAAACAAAAGAAGGAAATATCATCATGATCCAAAATGACTTTCATATGTTGACATTGTAAAACTAAAAGATGCATGTTTCAAAGTTAAAGTACAGCTAATTCCACGGGAAATTTCAGAAATGGTACAGTACCAGAACTTTTCTTTTTGGAAAGCTTCAAGGGTAACAAATTACATTCAGAAAGTAAGATCAATTTCCTAAGTAATCTACATAATGGTTGCAATTCATCTACAATTTTGAACATAAGAAAATGGTTTTGAACAGGAAATCTGGGTTTCTACGTCTAGGACTCATTATAAATTGCTCAAATGAAATACAAAATATGAAGTTAAACCCAAGAAGAACATTCAACCTACAGTAAATACCAAACACTTGCCAATATACATATATATATTAAAAACCCAGGAGGAAAGGCCAAAAACAAGCACATAAACAAAGTGGATAAACATGTCAGCAGAAGAATCAAAAGCTAAATAACTTCGCTTGCTTATTACTAGGATGCCATCTTATGAGGTAAAATATAGCACCATAAATTTAAAGGTCACTGAATTTTTCAAGGTAACTCAAACATTGTAAAGACACAAATAATTCTCCCAAGAGTTAGTGTTCAGTCAGTAATTGTAATAGTCCAAGCTATGCCAGGAAGTCTGTATCATTCTCATTTGCCCCAACCTTTGGGTGAAATGCAAAATAGCCAAATTACCCAAGCACCCTCTGATCTGTTTAAGGTGAGTAAACACTGTAATTATTATATTGCATATCAACAATAAATATTCTTCATTTTATCAATATTTACACGTCAAGTAGGAAATGTAACTTATAAATGTCAAAAATGTAAAAGTTATCTTTGCTAGTCCCTTCTGAAATAGTGACTGTGAAACTATTTTTTATTTTTTAAAATCTCTTCTCTAAATTTGTATTTTTTAAAAATAATACATACAGCATATAAACAAAGAGTAGTTGTGTCTAATAAGTGAAGGTTTTTGTGTTTGTTTGTTTGTTTCTTTGTTTTTCAAGACAGGGTTTCTCTGTGTAGCCTTGACTGTCCTAGAACTAGCCTGTAGATCAGGCTGGCCTCAAACCCACAGAAATCCACCTGCCTCTGCCTCCTATGAATACTGGGATTAAAAAGGCAAGTACTATCTGAACAAACAAGTTTTTACCGAATAGGATTTATAATTACATGCATTTTCTTTAATCAACTAGAGCTCAAATCATAAAGTTTTATGACAATTAATGACAAACATTGTTTATTCTCTTATTTTAGGCTGAATAATATTATGTGTAGTTGCTGTTTATGTTGTCGTTGTTGTAGGTTTATTTGTTTGAGAGAAAGTCTCACACTATTGCTCTGCCTGTAACTTAACATGTAATTCATGATAGCCTTGAAATTATGGCAAGCCTCTTGCTTCAGCCTCTTAGATAACAAGAAAGAACCACCAAGTCTTTTAGTTTATTTATCCTCTTACAAGCTTTTTCTCAAGGTCTCAAGTAGGCTGTAAAATCATTAGACAATAAATTTGTGAAAGCAAATATATTTGGGTTATGCTAAGATTGTATACATGAAAAATTTATAGCCTTATAGGCAAGCTTTAATTTTTAAATCTAATAATAAGGATGTATATTGTTAGAGAAAGGATTTATTTATGTAACCCGCTGCCCTTGAACACAATTTGGAGCCCAGGCTAGACTCAAACTCAAGCCAATCCTCTTGCTCAGCTTCTTCAATGCTGGGGCAATAGGTATTTTTTTCAATGATACTATCTAAGAATGAATAATTACTAAAGTAAATCAATTATCATATTTAGTTTACATTATTTTATTTTATTGATGTGTTGAGGAGGTGGGTGATCTGCCACTTTTTGAGTATAAGTATGAATGAAGATGAGATCCACCCTATCCAAGGAAAGCTAGAGAGGGGATCAAAATAATAATAATTAGAATAGGAATGTAAGTATAAATGAGTTTAAAGAGGAAAGAGCTCCATGTAGGTAAAAATTCTAACCACAGACCAATATTAACTGGACACAGCTGGGTAGTGAGTCCAGCTGATTTTCCTTGTCTGGAACCCATACCTCTTGCATGACTGGGTAACATTTCTCAGAACAACATAGTTGTCCTCTGCATCTGCTGGCTTCTCTGCTGGTCTCTTTGACATGTCTCTGGCATCTCTGCTCTGCTCTTCCTGTTCCCAGAGTTTTCTTAGCCTGGTAGCCCCATCCACACTCCCTGTTTGCCTTCAGCCAATCAGCATTTTTATTAAGCTAGGTGGGACAATTATTTACAATGTAACAACATAATCCCACTATACTCAAGGTCTTCTTTCTGTCCCTTTGGGATCTTTAAAAATGCAGCACTCTTCCTAGAGAAAGGACTTTTCTTCTTTGCCCCAAACTCCTCCCCTTGTTCTTGAGTGTTCTCTGCAAATTTTACTTAACTATTACCAGGCAGGGTACCTTGTACTGTATTTACATTGAGTCCTAGCAATCTGCTCTTTTTAAAAATTAATGTTATTGTTTATTATTTTACAATTTTATAATGCACCCTCCACTTATTATGAAGCTTAAATTGAGATTTAAAAGGGGGTGGAGGATTGTGGACTTCATCTTCTTTATTATTTTTCATATAATGACTTTAATTTTTAATCTTTCTGAGTTTTCTATGTATGCTGATGACAGTCTCACAGGTAACTCTGACTTCAAGTCCATTAAGTTCCTCCTTCCATCTTACCTTTGGACATTGCATGAACCTATGTATTAAAGACACAATTCTAAACTCCCATTACTTCATCTTCACACTCTAAAATGCTACTCTTCCATTCCCTCCAGAGGAACACTAGAGTCAGTCTTGATGTGGGGATGAGGAAACCAGATCTGCCTGGAGTGGATATTGAACTAAATCACCTTGGGACCTTGGGACCTCCTGCCCTTGCTGGGGAGGAGATAAAGTGATGGAGAGAAGAGGGAGTGACTGGGAGGGATGGGAGGGGAAAGGGAGCATGAACAAAGGGATACATGGATAAAAATAAAATACTATTTTTTTCATAATAATAAATAAAAGAAAAAAAAGAAAATTGGCATCATAGCACTTAGTTTCCTGAGTAGAAAGTTCCATATCTGGACTATATGTTCCTCCAACTCCTCTTTGACGCAATCATTCTGAAAGTGTTTCATAACATCATCACCTCCCTCAATTTCCACCATCCCCATTCTCAGCTTCTGATTGCCTCACTTCTCTGTACAACAGCTTTTCCACCCATCCTGACTTGAATACTTATTGCACATTGTTTCCAGACTTCATGTTTTTAAAGATAATTTTAATGCACTATTTCCTCAAATTGAAAAGCATCAATGAGTTCTATTGAAAAGTTCTAACTTTGGATGTGCAAAATCCTGATGTCATTACCCACTGCCATGAAGCGGAGGCTGATACTACATCTTGATCCCAGCATAGCTCTTCACTCTCCTGCTATGTAAGACCAAAGACTATCTTTCCATTACTCATTCTTCAGAATGGATATTTCAAAAGCTATGTCTCCAGGGAGACTTTCTTTGATCTATTTTTTCCCTCCCCATTAAAAACATCTCCATTCTCTTCTGTGCCCCAGATATCTTGTATGACAATTCTTGAGCCCATTATACCTAGCAAAGATATAAATGTATTTCTCAAGTATACTATGTTTCATAGATATCATAAGGTACATTACAGAAAAGCTACCTATACTCTAGGAGCATACATAGCTCATATTTAGAATATTTAGACCCCAATAACACAAGTACAGTAGATATACTAACCCTCAACTATATCCACCTATACTTTTCAAAGCCTATACAATAGGAAAAAAGTGACCTGGAAATGCTACCAAATTAAACTTAAGAAGAAGAAACCAGATTATCAGGTAAACCCTATCTAATTTCAGTAGACACAAAACTGAGAACATCCTGTGTCATCAAAGAGATACAGAAAAAAGAGAATATATGTGTGGTAGAAACTGGCTCAACTTTGCCGGATATGGCCTCCTGGAGAACAAGGCATAGAATAAAGAAAACTAGGAAAAATAACTCATCTCTGATGGGAAAACCAAAATTGTACAACTACAACCATTAGCCAATCATCTGCCAAAAACTACAAGTAATTCTCCCTTGTGGTCTCAGTCAAGGAGCAGATGTAACACACCTCCATCCCAGGCTTCACAGAATCAACTTCTCACCTTCATGATTTACAGGGTAGTGTTGTGTTGCCTTCAACTACTAAATTTGTGATAACTGGTCAAGGATGCTAAATAATACTAATATAATCAAGTGATGATAACCCTTATTTTATTTTATTTGACATAGATTCTCACTGTGTAACCCTGGCTGACCTGGAACTCACTCTGCAAACCTCAAAGCAATCCAGTTGCTTTTGCCTGTCCTGGTGTAAAGTTAAAGGCTTATTCCAGCATGCTCACAGTAAGGCAGTATATGCTATCTGAGAGAGTGTTTGGATGGACTCGTACATCAATCCTTTATAAGGAGCACACATACACTTATAACCTAACAAAAACTACATAATCAGAAAATGCAAGTGGTTTGTATGGTCATCACCTTCTTTCTTGATCCAAACATGCTTGAATTGCATGATATGATATAAATCTTTCAACAAGGATCAAAGGGAAGTTCTTGGTTAGAGCATAAGTCTCCCAGAATTTGCAGCGTTCCATGTACTTGCCACAACTCCAACACCATATGCCCCTCCACACTCCCTCTATTTCAGCTATGTATCTTGTATGACAACTCTTGAGCTCATTATACCTAGCAAAGATATAAATGTATTTCCCAAATACACTATGTTTCACAGATATCATAAGGCATGGTACATTAGTTGTTGACAGCTAAGTAAGCAACACTGGCTTAGAAATATCATGGTTTAACTGTGCATTGTAAACATTATCTAATGAAACTTAAGCTAATACTGCCCTGGAAGAACTGATTCAAAAAGATTGTCTTCCCAGTCCTATCCCAGGCAAATACAAATACAAACAACCACAATGATTAGAGAGCATAGCATATTTTACTGATTTTTTTTTCTCTGAGCTAGACAATATGCCACATAGACTACCTCGATTCTTACAAATAATCTTGGAAATTTTTTATACTTCTCTACTATTCAACCAAAGAAACTGGGTGAAAACAAGTCAATTAACTTGTCCTGTATTAAATGTTTTATAAGTCATAAAGATAAGACCATCAACCTATAGCTCAGTTATTTGCAACATCTGTTCTTTCTAAAATTGGGTTTAATATCCTCTGAAACACAGACCATATTTGACATATACTTAATTTCCCACCTCTTGATTTTTAAACCTAAATACAAGAAGCACTAGCCAGTCCGTCAGGAGTTATAACAACTAACTGTGTATGAGCAAACCAAGTCCTTCATGAGCCAGCAAGGGAGGCCCTTTGAGAGATACTTCCACTTGCAGTAGAGCATCATTCAATGGTAGATCATTTTGGTGGTAGGAAACAGACATGGAGCTGGGAAAGATAATCTCCCAACCACGGGGTCCATATTTCCTCCCAGTAACTACAGGGGAAAAAAAGCCAAGAATTATTCTTGTTTTATAGCTTCTTCATTTCAGGGGATTCTTTGAATCTGAAATTTCATATGCGTGGTTTCATTCCTGAGTATTATTTGAGTTAAATTTCAGCTGTTTTCTGTTACTAGGTTATGGGAAATATGCCAAAATTATACCCACCAAATGCAGTCACCATTGCATGGAATACAATTTTTAGTCCAACTACTGGAGTTGAAAGAGTGAGAGATGGAAAGGCATCCCTACTGTCAAGATCACTTTTGGCACAGGCTAGCTAGAGAAATGTGTCATCTGGGACAGGGAGAAGAATTCATGGCACAATGGTTTAGCTGAGGATAGCATAACTTTTTATGATCTTCAGTTAAAATTTATTGTTCTCCAACATGTTGCCTGTACAGCTTTAAAAGACACCTGTTGTGATAGCTACAAGAGGCCCTTCAGAGTGCATGCTTGCTGCAGTCTATGCTACTTTGGTGTTAACGAGCTCATTGGCTTTTTTTTAATCTTGCTAAAAATTCAACCAGGTTTATTCCCTCCTCATCAGAACAAATATATAAATGACATTATCCATCTTATTAATTTTTTCTTTTGTGGAATATGCACAGATAACATTTCTGATATAGAAAGTGAAGAAAATAAAGACAGTATCATTTTTCACAAGGTTGTTGTACATTTGTTACAGAGGGCTTCCACCAATTTCAACTAAAGCACAAATTAACTTTTTGGAAAAGACTGTCATATTGCATATTTTTAAAAATATTGCATATTTTTTAAAAACAATCATAATAACTTTCCATATATTCTTTTGTAGGAATATTACTTTATGCCCACTGTATCATTCCATTTATATTAACTTTAAAAATAAGCAATGGCATAGGAAAAAAAAGTCTTATAAGATTGTTAAAGTTAAAAAAAATGACCAAAAGCAACAAAAACATCTAGAATAATAATTCTGTGATTATTAATGATAAATTTGCACATATAGGGAAAATCAAAAACAAAAACTGGCTAAAGTACAATTTCTTGGACCCTCAGGTCCAGAAAGATATGCATCTTCTAATAAAAAGCTGAGAAAGTAAAACCTGTCCCGTGCTACAATAATGAAATCAACCATGTCCCTGGTTACCAAATTCGTGGACTCTAAGAGCCTTTCTTTCACCCATTCTCTAAGTCAGCATTTTGTTAACATACACATGTTTCATAAACAGAGAGTTAGCACTCAAAATGTTTTTATAGTAATATTTCATTGTGGCATCCACTCATTCAATAACCCAAGTAATTAAAATAAAATGTGGTTATAAGTGAGAACACAATAAGAACAGGTAAGTTCTCATGCATGTTGCATGGTTTTAAAAATGAAGATATATAGTGATGGCTTATCTCTGGGGAAAGGAGTGCCCAGGAGTGAGTGGGATAATGGGAAAGAAAAAAGAAATGTATGCAATTTATGATATGAAAGCACAAAAGACTTCTCCTGGTGTCACACTGGGATACCTCCGGTTGCCTCAATTTAAGCAAAAGATTTGAAGTAAAATAGACCCTTTTCTATGCTGTTGCCACCAGCCAAGGATGTGATAGAATAAAAAGACAAGCATACCCACCAGCTTTGCCATTCTTACGTGGAAGATTAGGTCTGTCATTAATTTTAACAAATCAGGGCCATAATTCCCATTGAAGTTTCTGTTTATCCCATAGAACAAGTCAGTACCTCATTAAGGAAATCCCTTTGCTCTTACTGGAATATTTCAAGGGATGAGTCCTTTACCACAAACCCAAGCAATCAGTTCCATGCCTGTGCACTTTTTGCTTCAGATTATTGTTCCATGAAGCTACCTAAGAGAGGAAGCTGGAAAATTGCCTTCTTCATTTATATTACCTTAGAAGCATTTGTAGCCTGGTGATTATATCTCACTTCATTCCCATGGGATCACAACAAAATGCTAGCAGTCTAAGAATACAGGAAATTGAAGTTTTGTCACCTGCAGAGGGCTAAAAAGAAGTATTTGATTTTTCTTCTTCCATGTTAAGAAAAGATCTCTTGTGTCTGAAAGAAAATTACCTTCCCTTCAGGAAGACACATCTGGAAATATTCTTAACCACAGTCTCACAGAATGACGAAGAAAGCTGACACCAATGTTTTGTGATTTATTACAAGAATGTAGTCCAGTCTTTTAAAGGATACTTTCTTTCCCTCAGCTATTTCTCAGGAGTCTCGATGCAAGTGACAGAAACACAGACTCTCTTCACTGAATGGCATTGGCTCCAGATATTAACACACTACATCAAAATGGAATTGAAGCCGAATAATCAGTGGGCTCTTCGGCCTTCTAGAAATGCCTCCAAGCTTTTTTTTAAAGCCAAAATCAGCTACACATTTTCTTCAAATACCTACAATGGAACCCTTATCTTGCTATTCATCAAAACCTCAGCAGAAGAATTTTTTGCCATCTCCTAAGATCTCATACTGTGCAGGCAGAAAATGCTACTGCAGCAGAATAACCCAATTTGCCTCTAAAATGAAACTAATAGCAGAACCCTGGTCTATTCTTGTCTTAAAGGCTTGTTATGAGTCTCCATGGGGAAGAAAGTTTCCCTGCTGATAGAGTTGTAGTATATCAAAGATGAATCATGAGTACAAAGAAAGATTATTTTGTCCAATGAGACATTTCTTACTCCTTTACTTGGGCCACAGCAGTTCTGGCTAATTACCCAATTACCACCAATAAGAAGTGTGTGGAGACCACTGAGGCCATGATGACTGGATTCAGGAAGCTACCATGACTTGGTAACTCTTTGTTCCTATTTCATTAAGAAGGAGAAGATAATAGCAGAAGGAAAAAAATAGTAAATATTATAAAGTATCAATTACAGGTTATTCTATAATTTGTGAACACAAATTGGGAAACTCGATGGCAAGAATAAAAGCAAAACAATAGATCTTATGTGAAACTGAAAAACACAATATATAAATAAATTCAAACAACTGGAAATATTATCCACTGTAATAACTAAAACAAGTCTCTCTACTGTGCTGTTTAGAATGATAATTTCTTTTCTTTCATTAATATAATAATTTCTTACATATAAGGCACAATTACAGCCCTTTTAACAAAGTGTGCTAGCATTAAAAAAACCAACAGCCTTATACTTTATAATTTAAGTCACTTATCCATAGGTAACAAGAAAACTAACAGAGTTTCAGTGGTAAAAAACTCACAGTAAAATTTTGAGATAAAATAAGCATAGGAAAATTGAGCCTGGTGTAACACTGATGCAGAAAAGGAATTACGCACTCAAGCACAAGATGAAAAGCGGGAAATGCACTGGTACATCACAGCTGTCTTCCATTACATATAATTACCCGTGCTCACTCAAGCTTTGGAACAAAGCTTATAAAGAACAATGGGTACTTCCTCCAACTATTTAGCCTTTTATTTTTTAAAAAGTGGAGGTTGAATTAGAACAACCTGTTTCTGTACTGAGAACTCCCTTATACTTTGCAAACTTGCAAAAGTGATTTTAAATTCATTAATCAAGAATGCATTTTTTTCTATCCAGTGGTGCAGGATAAGGCCTCTCTCTCTAAAAGTAGAAACCATGAAAACTCCAAAGCAGTTTCTAGTGAGAATCTACACCAAATACACATCATTTTCTTGGGTTTCCATCTAAGAAATGTTCCATGGCAACAGATGATTCCATGAAACTAAAATATAACTACTGATTTTACTAAGTGATAAAACCTCAGTGTTACAATCTCAATACTTACTAGTTAAAAATCAAATTCATCTGTTTAATTGCTCAGCCTAACCTAGTATTCAATTTAAATTGCTTGAATCTCCTTAAAAACCAAAGTTTTTATAATAAAGGTCTCAAATGTTTATATTTGCATGTTAGCTACAATAGTAGTGTTTAAACAAGAAAATTGTTGTTCAGGTTCACTAGACTCAAGAGATACTTCAGCAATTTAGGGCAGGGTTGCTTTTCTAGGGTACCAAGTTTGGTTCCTAACACCCACATTAGAATGCCCTCACTTGCCTTTGGCTTCCGCTCCAGGCAATGTGACCTCTGGACGTGTGAGGCTTCTGGCTTCCAGAGTTATCTATATTCACAAGTACACACCCACCCTAAGACACATGGGAATAAAAATAATTTAAAATAAAATAAAATCATCTCTTAGAAAGATAGAGTTCGTGAGGTAGCAAGGAAGAGAATCTGCTACTGTCATTCTCCTAAACCAGAATAATTACCGTCTGATTTCTAGACACTTATACTCATAACCACAGGTAATAACTCTATTTCTCATTCCTCCTCAAAGATCCTTCTTTTCCAAGCAGATGGATACTGCAACAGAAATCTACAGCTGATCAAAATTCAGTAAGCAGCTGACAATTGGAGTATCCAATCCTAATTGATTCATCTACAACACCAACTCTATACCTAAGCTTAGGAAATACTATAGAAGGAGGAGCAAAAGAGAGTATAAGAGCCAGAAGACCAAGAGTTGGCTTTGAGATAGTGTCTTCTATACATTAAGGGGAAGGCACACCCAGGAGATCTTCACAGTATGGTTGTCTAAAGAAGGCCAGCATATGACATCAGCTGACATGCCAACATGGATGGGGGTATTTCACAAGTTCAATCCCTAGCTTAGGAAATTCATGGTTGCTGCATGTGGGTTGGTGGGTGTGTGGAACTGGGTGGGAGAGAGAAAGAGAGAGAGAGAGAGAGAGAGAGAGAGAGAGAGAGAGAGAGAGAGAGAGAGAGAGAGGAGAATATTAATCAGTTTTGCCAAAGTTGAACCTTGATAGGTGTGGTCAGCAGTAAATACATATACATATGAGTATCCTGTGATTTCACTGAAATGTAATCATTCTTTTCATTAGCAAGGCTAATTAAATTACCCTGTAATTAGACACAAAGAGAGATTTTTTTTAACCTCAATTTCAAGAAATAAATTCCTATATTGGCACATATTAGTAAGTTCTATATTTTTCTAATTGTTTTTACAATGTGTATAAACAAAGCAAGCTAAATTTGGGGATGTACTGTTCTTTTATAGAGTTGAGTACCATGAAAGGAATTCTGTGCATGATAAATTTTATGGCAAAGAAGAGTTTGTAAAGCTGATTTTGTTTTTACATCTGACTACTTAAATATCTGGCTGTGATGTGAGCCTTACCTAGAGTGAGATAAATCCATCTGCCATTGTAACATGTTCCTGAAGCTCAGGTATATTAAAAACAGAACAAGAATGAAAGAAAGCCATCACCATTTGGTTTAAATTCATGGCCATCAATTTTGGACACAAGAGATTTTCTTTGTCACTTGCTATGCTATGGACAACACGAGACTTTAGGTGAGTTTATGTCTCCATGGATCACATTTTTATTGCAATTCCTTCTTTTATGCTGTGAGCAAAGCTTCTTAGGATCTCCATTTTCTGAGATATGTGATTACACATGCCCTAGCCTGGGGAATTTTCTGACTTTTTAATACATGCAGGCTTCCATGACTCCTTCCTCTGTGCACACCCTCTGCTTCTTCTCAGCCCATCCCCCACCTGACATTCTAGTAAGAAGACCCAATCCTGGGGGAACACAGACAACCTTCCCAGAACCAGCTGTGTGCTTAGATAAGGAAGTGACTCCCAATGAAGCTGAGTTTGGGGGATGGCACAATGTCTCGTTTGACAAATCTCGTCTGCTCTTTCCAACCCTGCTTGCCTTTCAGCTTCCTCTGCTCCAACCCAAATCTATTCTGCAACCCTAGAAGGCTGCACAAGACAAAAGAACTATCTTTTCTTGTTAGAAGGTTTATGACCTCCCTCTGATGTTTGCTATTTGGGAAGGTTAAATTTCATTTTGTAACAAGGACCTTCCTTCATGACCCTGAGGTTACATTAAGAAAGCACAGTGAAGGACACAATCTGCTTAGCTTCAAGTACAGACTTTACAGGCAGGGATGGGGGAGCGGGTACTGGCAGTTCAAAAGTAGGCCAGGTTCCAGGTTATAACACTGACATTATCAGTAAACTCCACAGACAAATCAAGGCATTTGTCCTCCCAAAGTCTTAATTATTTCAGTAGTTACAATATAAGAGGCTCAGAAATTCCCGCGACAATGGGGATTCCGAAACACTGCTTTTCACTTCAGAATCTAAAGCAGACAAATACTTAAAATCTATGATGAAGGAAAGTTTCAAATGAACACATCATCACAGGATTTATCTCTTCTAATTGAGGGCTCAATGCAAAATTATGAAATAAAAGCACTGAAATTCTGCTCCCATTTTTACCTCAAAAGAAAGAGTTGAGCCTTTTGTTGCTGAAACTCAAGGAAAGGCCTGTACAGAGAAAGATGGACCTGACTCCCTGATTTCCTCTGTCTTCTTTTATGAGATAAATATTAGAGAAAAAGAAAAAAAACTACTAACATCCTGCTCTATTTACTTGAATTCATTTCCCCTGCCCAAAATAGTCTGAAGGAAAATACTGAAAACTTTCCTCACCTCTATATATTAAACTGCTAAGTTTAAGACCCCAGATCAGCCAGCCTGTCTTGGCTTCCTCGAAGGCCCAACCCCCAACTCTCCCAGGGAACTCAGGTAGCTTTGTGGAGGAGAGGGGATTTATTGTACCACTGTACTTACACCTCCCTGTGGAGATATCCCATTTTATCCTATCTATTGCCTGGTAAAGAAAATAGATGAGCTGGCTAAACTGTTAGATCTTACTTCTGGATTCGCTGCAGATTTCAGCCCATGAATTGAAATCCTAGCTGAAACAACATCAAAGGTACAGATTCCGGTTTGTAGGCAGAGTGATAGTCTATGAAAGTATTTTACTACTTGTAATATTCTTGGGACCAAAGAAACCTCTTCTAACACATGTATAAATTAAAAACTCACAAGATATTCCTAATGCTGAAGACAGGTAATGGGCACAATACAAAATTTAGAAGTTAAAAAGAGTCTCTTCAAAGGTATACACTTATTATTATGTATATTTCTAAGACCAGGTAGGTAAAAATTCATAAATGTATTCCGGGGCTGAAAGATAAAGAAGTTGCTTCATGAATTCATGTCTTTCCAGATGGTTCTGCTTTTAGTTCATTTCTATGGGCTAATCCTTATGTTGGATGAATGTCACTTCAGCTGAGTACATGTATCAACACTCTGCCTAACGCAGATCTTTTTATTCTGTTTGAGATAGGAGTTTGCAATCAGGCCCAGGCTGATAAAAAATTCACAATCCTTTCCCTTCCTTTTCTAAAGGTTGGGATTATTGATGTTCATCACAACTGGCCAAACAGTGATGATTTTAATTCCAGTTAAACAATGAAAAAAAAATGGCTTGAAATAAAATAACTTGTCAAAAGTAAAAGTTCAAAAAGCACAGGTTTAAACTGAGTCTGTCGCTGTAAGTCAGACAGAATTCACCAGAAACTCCTTTGGGAATTTTGAAGAAATGTAGTCATGTAGACAAAGGACTACATATAACAGATTTCCCAGTGCTGAAAGCATGGATTTGTTTGTTTTCTACTTTCATTTTCAAAGGAATGTTGTGAAGGAAATGAGTTAAAATATGACACCCATTAGGCATTAAAAGTACTGCATTAAATTGTAGAAGTGATAAGAAAAAATTACAACTACTAAAATAGTTGTAACAAGCAACTAGCCCATAACAGACTGTAACAAATGGGTCATTGCTCATTAAAAAACATTCCCATGGTGGACTGATTAGATAGATACAGGAGGTTATTTCTAATCTCTCTCTCTCTCTCTCTCTCTCTCTCTCTCTCTCTCTGTCTCTATCTCTCTGTCTCTGTGTGTGTGTGTGTGTGTGTGTGTGTGTGTGTGTGTGTGTGTGTGTGTGTGTGTGTGTGTTTGGGTGAAATGTTCTGTGGATATCTGTTAGATCCATTTAAGTTATAAATGGGTGTTGAAGTTGCCCTCTATTAATGTGTGAGATTCAATGTGTGATTTGAGCTTTAGTCATGTTTCTTTTACAAATGTGTCTTCCTCTGCATTTCAAGTACAGATGTTCACATCATACTGGGGGTGCCTTAAGTAGCCTTAATACAAAGAGAGATGAGTAGACTTACTGCAACTTAATAAGGCATATAAGGCATGTTTTGTTGATACCCATTATAAACCTGTCCTTTCCTGAACAAAAACAGAGGAGGAGACAGGGGCGTGGTTGCAACAGAAAATGGGAGGGGTAGACTGGGAGGAGAGGAGGGAGTGGAAACTGCAGTCATGGCATAAGGTGAATAAATAATAAATTTTTAAAAATACATCTCAATACTGGGACATTATGGCACACACCTTTTTTTTTTTAACTTTATTTATTTGCCTTGGTGTTTGCCTAGAACTGGGAACTGGAAATACAGACAGTTCTGAGCTGTCATGTGGGTGCTGGGTATCGAACCCTGGTCCTCCAGAAGAGCAGTTAGTGCTCTCAACCACTGAGCCATCTCTCCAGCCCTTCCTTAATCCCCTGACTCAGGAGGCAGAGGTAGAAGCCAGAGGTAGGATTCTGTTAGTTCAAGACCACCATGACATGCACAATAAAGTTTTTCAGGCTGGTAAGGGGCACATAGTGAGATCCTATTTCAAAAACAAATTAAAATAACTCTATTTTTTTGTCAATATACTATAGAATCTAGAGTCCATAAAATCCTGTGGTAGAAACATAGGCAGTTCAAAGAGTTATTTTTTTACAATTCATCAATATGTTTTTAAAACCAATTTACAGAGAAGAGCTAACCCAACAGGTTATCTGAAACAAATGGTCATCCCTGACAATATACAATAGCTTATATGGACTGAGAAATTTGAATTTAAATATTTAGGAGAGTGTGTGTGTTCAACAACAATTAAGGAAAAAGAAGAAATGAAATTTCATGGGAGGGTTTAGAGAGAAGAAAGAGAATGAAGCAATATTATTATGGCATAATTTCTAAAAAGTAGAATTTAAAATGCATCTCAAAATTTATTTTGTGCATTGCTAATGCAAATACATATCTAAAATACATAATTGTACATAATATAACAATTTATAGTTCTGCATGAAATATTGATAATAAATGTATTCAGACTAAGCCTGTAGATATAAAGAAATCTGCAGGTATAAAAAAAGCCTGTAGGTATAAAAATATAATTTGAATTTATTTTTACATTATAGTAATTATAAGCCTACATTTAAAACATTTATATAGAAAATTGGGAACTAAAAACATTCATAAGAACATAAACTAAAAGAATAGTTAGTTTTATTGTCAATAACAAATATTGTGATTTAAAATTTTAGGTAAATTCAAACATGAAAATTAGTAGCCATCCAGGTATTTCTGTCCTAGACTGAGATTGTCAGTTAATGAGAAAAACTTTATTAGTATGCACAAAGACAAAGGATTGATCCTCAGCCCTGAAAAATTACTGTTTAATTTTTGTGTTTACTATGAAGAAATAAACTGAAGCATTTTCACAATTACAAGTTATCTTTCACTCAGCACTGTGGTGGAATGTTCTCTGTACCATGTAAATAAGTGACTGTTTGGACCCATGCAGGGCACCATAGAAGTGGGTAGAAAATCAGAGGCAGCAAGATAGGAAGAAGGGGTGGAGTTTACTAGTCGCCATCTGTCCCCCGAAGAAGAAGCATGTAGGAATTCAGGTGAGCCACGGGCTGCAAGCCACGTGGTGGGTAGATTCATAAAAATGAGTTGATTTTAAAAAAAAAAGAGCTAGCTAGTAATATGCTTAAGATATGGGCCAAGCAGTGTAAAGTATATAAGCATGTGATTCATTTCTTTTGGGGGGCAAAAGCTGCGGGCGCGCGAACCAGGTTCCAAACCGGCTCCACACGTGCGCCAGGTCATAAATCTCCAGACCCATACAGGCCAAAAAAAAAAACTTACTACAACAGATGGCGCCCAACGTGGGGCGCCAAATATCGCGGAAGAAACCCGCCACTAATAGATATGTTTTAAGTAAGATTTATTTTGTTAGAATCACGAGCAAAAGAAAGTTTTAGCAACGCGCCCAGCCACTGCTGTACTGAGCCACCGCGCGCCGGGGCTGGAAGCACCGCCTCTCCTGTACAATCCGGGATTCCCGCTACACAGCACCCAATTCTGCCAAGATTTCTATTAGAGGTAATCAAATAATGCCATATCCAAACTGTATTCATAGCTACCCTACCAGTTTCACAACTGAGCAAATGAATGTATTAAGAGATTAAAGCTCTACACTGTATTATAAAATAGTGAACAAAGAGTCTGCAGTGTGTGGACATACACTGAAGGGTTCATCCTTTGCATCAAACAGATCACTGACAGTAAGGCCCAGGAGCATGAGACAATGACTGAACTAAGGTGCCGGCAACAACCTTGGCAGAAATTTTACTGTTATTATGATGGGATTTGTTTTTAAAATATTTGGTTTTGAAAAGGGAAAGGGAGACAGAGAGTCAGTATGACTGACAGAAGATGATTCATACCACCTTCCAGAACTCCAGGGATTCTAGATCAGGAAGACGGAGGACTCAATAACAGTGTTTTGTAAAAAGTACAATAAAAAGGAGTGAGCTTGGAAGAAAAAAACAAATGAACAAAATCACAATAAAGAAATGACCATAAAGGTATTGAGACTATTATCTCAAATGATACATGAAGGCAAATTGAAAGAAAAAGTAGTAGTGTAAGTTACTTGGTTTTACTGATTTAACCATTAGAAAACTAGCATACCAAAACAAAAAAAAAAAAACAACTAACTTCAAACACCCAGAAATGCTTATGGAAGTATTTGCAAATCAACCAACAATCCAAGAGAAGACTACAGAGAAGGGTATGGTACCAATTGAAAAGCGATCAGAATTCTGGCCAAGGATCCTGGCAGTCTCCAAGCATCAGAGCTTTCAGACAGTTCGGTTTAAAGAAGACAAAATGTTACAGGGAAAATCATGAAAATGTATCCCACATGGAGATTAAAAGAGAAATTAAAGGAGAAAAAGATCAAGTCCTTACCTGTCACCTGTTAGGAACTAACAACTCAAAAGGAAAGGGGAGCTTTGAGAAATAGGTCACATTCACTCCTTCTGTTCCTACTTGGCTTATCATTGGTGACAAACTTTGTTCCTCATAATCAATCTCCAATTTCCAAATAAACAATAGACCAGTGTATTAAGCACAAGCCAAAGAACAAGCAAGACTTGGCAAAGATATATTCAGCATTGTCAATTCACACAAAAAGAATAGTGAAATGACCACTATATGTTGGTCATAAAGAAAAAATGTTGTTCCTCAAAGTAGAGTAATCAATAAATGTAATTTCAGTGAGTGAGAGAGATATTGGAATTATTCAAAATTATTTCCATATATTGAAAAATTGTCAAATAAATTGACAATGGTATACATATTTTGCTAAAAAAATTTAAGAAGAAATATTTTAATAATGAAAAGGTTTTGGGTGGAACTGGAGAGGGCTCAGGAAGTAAAGAGGCTTGCCACCACACCTAATGAACACAGGCCAATTCCTGAAAACTACTTAATTGGTGGACAAAGAAAAATGATTCTTACAAATTATCCTCCATACATTCCTTCATGTGCATGTACACACATACACACACATACACACACACACACATACACACACACACACACACACCCCTACGGCTGAGGAGACAGGCTAATTAATGAATTACCTGCATACAGACCTCAGTTCTATCCAGGACATCAACTTAAAAAGCCAAGAATGGTTTGTAACCCAAGCCCTGGGTAGTAGCACAATGTGGATCACTGGGAATCTCTCCAAATAGTCTAGCCAACTGGTGAATTTTGAGTTCATTAAGAAATCCTCTTCATTGCCCCCCTCAAAAAAGTCAAGGTCTCATTGGCTCCATGAATGGACCCAGCAGTCAGGAGCACATGGAGTCACAAAGTGTTAGTTTAGTTCAAAACAATAAATAAATATAGTATAGAAACAAACATAGAATAGTTAACCACATCAAAGATAAGTCCATTTTAGAAATTAAAGCTAATTAAATTTCATCTTCTTTACCATAATTATCTCTTATTTCAGGATGATGAATTTAACTGATTATATATTAAAGAGCTTTCTGTGGTTATTCAGATTATTATACTGTCTACTAACAAGTGTATACACACACACACACACACACATACACACATTAATAGGCATAAAGAAAATAAAAGAATGGGAATTCAGGCCACATGTGTGCTCAGTGATTATTGGCATCAGACAGTCACTTCATTCCGTGTGGGAAATACTAAAAGCAAATAAAAGTTCATGAAAATCCTACATTTAAACCAAAAAGGAAATCAAGTTCAACAGTAGAACAAATATCATAAACTTCAGCCAAGGAGACTGAGAGACAGTGCAGATAAAATACTGAAGTATAATCATAGATGGAAATACTACAGAGCTCTTCTGTGTTACCTGTCACACATATTTGATCAAGCCAACCACAATAACAGATAACTCCATACCAAAGGATTAGCTTTAAAATTCACTACTCTCTTCTATATTATCATTTATATGATCTAAAATATCATTGGAACACACTTAGCAAAAAGTTTATTTAATGAATGTGGTGTCAGTACCAATCCCTGTACATACAATAAAGCATAAACTCCACTAAGGGAATATTTTATCAGTGCATAGTTCAAGGATGCCCAGCAGTGTTGTGGTATTTTGAATAGTTATGACATGCACAGACACATGCATTAAAATATTTAGCCCCTTTTGTCTTTCAGCCATTTGTAATTCTTCAGCTGAGAAGTCTCTTTTTAGTTCTGAAACCCATTTTTTGATTGCGTTATTCAAGTTTTTGGGCTCTCGTTTCTTGAGATCAGTCCTCTGTTACTTGTAGGGTTGGTGAAAATCTTTTCCCATTCTGTAGGCTGTCGTTTTGTCCTATTGACAATGTCCTTGGCTTTACAGAAGCTTTCAGAGGTCCCATGTATTGATTGTTGTTCTTAGTGTCTGTGTTACTGGTATTATTTTTAGGAAGTGGTAACCTGGGCCAATTCGTTGCAGGGAATTTCCCACTTTCTTTTCTATCAAGTTCAGTGTGGCTGGGTTTATGTTGAGGTCTTTGATCCACTTGGATTTGTGTTCTGTGCAGGATAATAGGCTTGGATCAATTTGCATTTATCCACACACTACCATCCCTCTGTGCCAACACCATTTGTTAAAGATATTATCTTTTTTCACATTAACTATTTTGGGCCTCTTTGTCAAAGATCAGGTGTTCATTGGTTTGGGGGTTAATTTGGATCTTCAATTTGATTCCATTGATCCACATGTCTGTGTTTATGCTGGTACCAGGCTGTTTTTATTACTGTAGCTCTATAGTATAACTTGAAGTCGGGAATGGTGATGCTCTTGAGAGTCTTTTGTTAAGCAAAATTGTTTTGGCAATCCTAGGTTTCCTGTTTTTCCAAGTGAAATTGAGTATTGCTCTTTCAAGATCTGTAAAAAATTGTGTTGGGATTTTGATGGGAAGTGCATTGAATCTGTAGATTGCTTTTGGTAGAATTGCCATTTTTACAATGTTGATACTATCTATCCAGGAAGATGGGAGATCTTTCCATTTTCTGATAGCCCCTTCAATTTCTTTCTTCAGAGATTTAAAGTTTTTGTTAAATAGACCTTTTACTTCTTTGGTTATAGTTTAGCCATCAGAGAAATGCAAATCAAAACAACTTTGAGATACCACCTAACACCTGTCAGATTGGCTAAATTAAAAGACACAGATGACAGCCTATGCTGGAGAGGTTGCGGAGCAAGGGGAACACTCCTTCATTGTTGGTGGGAGTATAAGCTTGTTCAGCCACTCTGGAAAGCAAAATGACAGTTTCTCAGAAAACTGGGAATCCTTCTCTCCAAGGACCCAGCAATACCACTTCTGGGTGTATACTCTAAAGCTGCACAGTCACACTCCAAAGGCTCAACTATGTTCATATCAGCGTATTTGTAATAGCAAGAACCTGGAAGCAACATAGATGTCCCTCAACTGAAGAATGGATTAACAAACTGTGGTACATTTACACAATGGAGTACTA
This sequence comes from Sigmodon hispidus, assembly GCA_004025045.1. Lineage (NCBI taxonomy): Eukaryota > Metazoa > Chordata > Mammalia > Rodentia > Cricetidae > Sigmodon > Sigmodon hispidus. Next base: position 400,828 of record PVIH01000181.1, read on the forward strand.
CTCAGCAGTAAAAAAAAAAAAAAAAAATCCTAAAATATGCAGGTAAATGGATTTGGAAAATATCCTCCTGAGCAAGGTATCACAAACCCAGAATAGAAAGCAGAGGATATACTCACTCATTAGTGGACTTTAAACTAAAAGCAAAGCATGTCCAAGCTACAAACCACAAGTACTGAACAGCTTGTGATCTGAAGCACCTTGGACTGCCACCTTGGAGCCCATTCCCTCCAGAGGAACACCTGAGGCAGTCTTGATGTTAGGGTGAGAAAAGTGGATCTGCCTGAGGTGGATGCTGAACTATGCCACCTTAGGACCTTGGGACCTCCTGCCCTTGCTGGAGAGGAGATGACAAGATGGGGAAAAGAGAGAGAGACTGGGAAGGGCAGGAAGGTGAAGGGAGTTTGAACAAGGGGGTACATGGATAAAAAATGAGACTTTATTCATAATAATTAAAAGAGGGAAGCAAATTCTAAGTAATAAAAAATGGCTCATAGTGGGTGACACTACTAGGAGGTGGCCTTATTGAAGTAGGTGTGGCCTTGTTGAAGTAGGTGTGGCCTTGTTGAAGTAGGTGTGGCCTTGTTGAAGAATGTGAGAGCAGCTGTGGAGGTGGGCTTTGAGGTCTCATATCTGCTAAAGCTATGCCCAGTGTGTCAGTTCACTTCTTGGTGCCCTTGCATCAAGATTCAGAACTTTCTGCTACATCTCCAACATCATGTCTGCCTGCATGCTCCCTTGCATCCTGCCATGGCAATAATGGACTAAACCTCTGAATTGTAAGTGAGCAAGACCAATCAAACCTTTCCTTCATATAAGAGTTACTGTGGTAATGGTGTCCCCTCTTGGCAATAGAAACACAAACTAAGATGTATCAAGCCTATAGGAGTCACCGAATGCAAATATTTAAATGAATGAACTTGTATGTGAGAATTACATACAGAAAAACTATGATCAGACTGGCACTTTAACTACCCTTGAGAACTGGGCTGTACTCACATCGTTTACATTTTACATTATAATAAATATAATCATTAAAAGAAAAGTAATTCTTATGGAGTTTTAAGACATCCAATAACACACCTTCAGAGAACAAAAAAATAGTACCATACAGTTAAAACTTCCACACAAAAAAATATGTTAAAGATAGCAACAGTAGCAAAGTAAGTATAAAACAACAGCATGAATAAAATCTTGCAAAGCAAATGTAGTGGAGCCAACTCTGTTGATACATACTTTTTAAAAATTTTTATTTTATGCACAATGGTGTTTTACCTGCATGTGTGCCTGCATGAGAATGTGGGATGCTCTAGTCTGGGGTTACAGATAACTCAGCAATTACGAGTACTGGCCACTCATGTAGAGGACCCGGGTTCAATTCTCAGCACCCACATGGCAGAACATATGCATTTGATACATACTTGTAAACCCAGCATGAAGTAGGAACAGGTAGGGCGGTCACTGCTTTTTTAATGCTTTATTAATAACTTAATAAAAATTACTCTAGCATATCATAGAAAAGAAATTACCTCAGTGAGATGACTCAGTTTGTAAAGGCACTTGCCCCCAAACCTGACAACCCAAGTTTGATCTATAGAACCAACATGGTGATGGGAGAAAACTGATTCCTGCAAGTTGATCTACCTCCAAAAGTACACAATGGCATACACGACCCTATGCACAGATAAAGATGCACACAAAATAAATAACAAAAGGCAAACACAATAAAAATTAATGGCAAGCTAACTCACTAGATTCTTAAAGTGAAGTATGCAACCTCCCATACTTCCAACAAGACCCATAATTAGAAATGTTGCCAGTTTTCAACCCCTTTCTACCTCTAAAGAGCTTAAAATTGTCACTGGGTACAAGGTCAAAGCATTCTTTCCCCTTTTAAAGTTAAGTGTTGAACAGTCTTGAAAAGTGTCTTGTAGAGTAATCATTCATAAGTCTAAGTACATTGAAAAACAAAAGGTAAAGAGCACGTATATGAAAATGTACCTATTACATTCAATGATCTGAATAATTTTTATTTTTCCTAGTTTTGTTTCTACACTAAAAGTGTTTTCAGGAGGACCTTATATACATGGGGACAGGGTATATATGTGTCCCAACTTCTGGTTTCTGACACTCTATTGAGTGAGTAATGACATCTTCCTATTTATAACTTCTGAATCCACCTCACCAAGGTTCACAGATGATTGTGTTTCTGCTGAAAACCATTGCTTATTCTCAACTTTGAATGTTTTTGCCTTAAGAATGTTCTTTTTAAAAAACACCAAGGAACAAACCATATGCTGACACTGAATAATCCAGTTCAGTCATACCCCAAACAATTTATACCCAAACACAAGTTCCAGCTTAAGGTCAATGTCCAAGACCCAGTGTCTAAGTGACATAGACCTTGTAAAATACTCAGAAGATGAGAAAAGAATAATTTTTAAATGATTGTGTAATGAGAACCTGGACTTCAGTTATTTTTTTGAACAACCAGTTACAACAAAACAGACCTATTACTTTTCAATAAAAAAAAGAGTAACAGCACCACATTTAAACCCTATAGAATAATAAAAATGTTTATCATCTATTTAATTTTTATTTATTATATCTCCTGTCTCTAGGTTGAGTCTTCAGCACTGAAAAAACTGAGTGTAATAAACATGCCTGAAATCCTGACACTCAGGAGGCAAAAGCAAGAGAATCAGAAGTTCAAGCCAGACTGGGATGTGGAGAGTGGATGAAGTAATAATGATCGAATATGTGCTGTGGGAAATAACCAGATCATCTCAAGGACCCAAAGTCTAAGACCCATGGAAATGGCAAAGCCTTCCCCAGTTGAGATTTATGCAGAAATCTCAAAGCCTTCCTAATACTAGCATGAGTGATGAGGAATAACTAACCTTTAGCTATGACCAATGAACAGAAAGTATCGGCCACAGCTTCTCTCTCATGGATGTTCACAACATAACCGTCTCCCATACAGAGACCACCCATGGAGTCTCACTAAGTATCCTTTCTTGTGTTGTACACAGTTAAGTCCCTGATGAGGGCACACTCACCCACCCACAGCTTTTCTGTATGTGTGTCTCATTCTACTGTTATCCCAGTCAGATTTGCAGAACCATGTCATGCTGGGGTGTGGCAGTGAGCTACATATGACTATGCCTCTCAAGACATTACAAAAGTCATCCCCTGAGACCTAGTAAAGAAGGAAAGTAAATCAGTGAAATGGCCTAAATTGTTACAAACATCCAAGAAGAAAAATGTTTTTCATTTAAATTAAGTGCTTGTCTACCTTCCGAGGGTTTACTTCCTTTCCATGAAGGTTCCTCAGTGATTATTTCAGAACCAGTGAGCTCCCAATAGCTCTGTTCAGTTGGTCAGCCTTCTCTGCAGATCTCCACCTCATGATCCTGATCCCTTTGCTCATATACTCTCTCCTCTCTCTCTCTTCTGTTGAACCAGGAGCTCAATCTGGTGCTTCGCTATGGATTTCTGTTTTTGCTCCATCCATTGCTGAAGTTTCTATAATGACACTTAGGGTGGTCATTTATTTGCTTTTAGGAGAAGTCCTGTTTAGGCACCCTTTCCACTATTGCTTGGAGTCCTAGCCAGGGACATTTTGTGGGTTCTTGGAGGTTTCCTTAGCACCAGGTTTCTTTCTAACCCCACAGTGGTTCCCTCTATCATAATATTCATTTCTTTGTTCTCTCCCTTTCTTGCTCCTCCCACTCAACCATCTCCTTCTCATGAATTGTTCCCACCTCCACTTGCAAGTTCCCCATTATAATCCCAATATATTCAGGAGATCTTCTCTAGTTCCCCTTCCCAAGGGGATCCCTGGATGTCTTCTTAAGTTCTTTCTGTTACCTAGCTGTTCGGAGTTTGTGGTTTGCAGCCTGGTTATTATTTGCTTTATGTCTAAAATCCACTTATGCATGAGTACATACATACCATGTCTATCTCTCTGGGCCTGTGTTAGCTCACTCGGGAAGATACTCTCCAGATGCAACTTTTTTTTTTTTAACTGCTGAGTAGTACTCCATTTTGTAAATGTAGAATAATTTTTATTCCATTTCTCAATTGAGGGGTAGACAACAGTCAAACAGTATAGGCAGTTGTGGAGCCTCTTGCAGTAGGATCAGACTGTGTTCCTGGTGCATGAACTGACATCTCAGAACCCATTCCATACAGAGGAACAGCTAACTCACACTTAATACTGGAATGAGAGACTCAGACCTACCTCAGCTGAATATGCCAGACTGAACTGACCCAACTTGGGACTCCTTGCCTCCCTAGGGAAGGGGTGGGGGGATGCGATGGGAGGAGAGAAGGCAGGGAGAACAGTGTTGGGTTGAAAAATTAAAAAATGCTTTTTTTAAAAAAAATTAAAGTTAACAATTAATTAATTAAGTGTTCCATAAAGAAGGAAGTCAGGTAATTTGGACCATCCCTGTCCCAACACTCACACCTTGACACCTGAGACCTTCCCACTTTTTCATTCCTAATCCGACCACAGTACTCCATACCAGGATGAACTGCCAGCTAAAGAGAAGCTATTTATGTCATGGTTTCATAAGACAGAACCTTGTCCAGCTGGAAATAACTTAAGGCATTTTCGGCCCAAACCAGCTATATAACTAGGTCTCTTCAAGTCCAATTAGGTCTATGCAGATTCTTCACATTCTGGTCCAAGGAGCAGAAAGCCTTCCTTTAAATACAGCTTAGAAAATGTGGAATTATATGCTATTCTTCCAATGGTCAGGCTCTTTTGGCTATTGACTGCTGCGTTTCCCTCTTAGATTGTGGGGGCCATTCCTTATGAATATTGGCGGCTGCAACAATTTCATATTGTCAACAGATGCTGAAAGGCTGCTTATTCAGCTCAGGAGTGTTGCCAGTGGAGGCTCATTGCTTCAGGCTGTGGCAAATTAATCCCAGAGGAGATGAGTTCTATTTGTTTCTCTAATCGTGAAAAAAAAAAAATATTGATGAGAAGATTCTGAGCGATGGATGGAAGGACAAAGGACCAGAACATTTACTGGCTCAGGTTAGCATCCTCGGGTTGGTTAGACTGTATGCTTGGAGCATCCTGCTTAGTGCATTCATCTCATAAACACCTCTTTCTACATGTAGAGTTCTCCATTTCAGTGGAGAGGTCCAGCCTCCTGAACAGAGGTACTTAGATCTGACACTAAAACATTTGAAGAAAATAATAAAATGCCATTAAAGTTACAAATGAAAACAAGGGATAGCATTGCTTTTAATTGTCTCATTTTGAAAAAGTGTGTTTCTTTTTTAGACACTCAGCATCTTATATGAGTAAGTCATTTTTTTCATTGGATTTTACCATAAAGAGCTAAGTTCCTAACTGAAGGCGCTATTTTCTACACTCCTTCTTTATATGCTATTGAAAGTATATCCTCACCAGGAATAAAACCTGGCAGCTTTTATTTATGATCATACAAGCTCCATGGCCCAGTAAAGCAAGCACAGAGGCAAGGATGGAAAGAGAAATAGTTTAAGGAGAAATTCCATTTAAATTGTTGTATGGTCATCCAATCAGAGAAGTTACTCAGCATTTTAATGAGTTACCCATGTAATATAATACTTTTACTGGATACTGAACAAATGGAAATAAAACAAACACACAAATAGAGGCTATGAATTTTAACCCTTCTACTGTTTGATGAACAGCAAAAAGTAACATGTGGATTCCAGCGTAAGCTCAATTTGACGTTTATGTGCATTTTAACCTTACTTACTCATCTCTAAAAATATAATAGTAGGAGAAAAGAGGAATACTTTTATAAGGCCAGGCCTTGTGGCCTTTGCTTGTAATTGCAGCATTCCTCAGGGTAAAGTAGAAAGACTGTGGCAAGTTCAAGACCACCCCAGATTACAGAGTGAGTTATAGTCCAGCATGAGCTATCAAATCAGAACCTTTCTCAAAACAAACCAAAATAGTGGATATTAGCTATCTTTTCCTATCCTTCATCTTAAGGATCTAAAATTTTAACTACAATTTCGAAGAAGGCTGTTACTTTTTAAAATATAGACACAGGAAAATGTTTGGAGATGCTCCTGCAAACAAGGGCAACCTTGTTAGTCCAGGTAGGAAAGTAAATGTTATGAGGTTTCTTGACCCCATAACACTTGGAAAAGTTAAAGAAAAGAGGGAGAAAAGATGAAATATGACCCTTGCAAAGCCAACATGTAGTAAAGACTGACCAAAATCCTAGAAGATGAATCTAGGAATCATCTGCTTTTCAGAGACCACATGATCACTCAGCAAATGCAAAGCCCATTGTGTACTGTCTTTCCTTCTGTTTCTCTTTCTTCTTCCAGCTCACCCCCTTTCCTACTTCAAAACACAACAAGCTGTTTTGAGCTGACATTTTGAGCATACGGCCATCCCGATGAATGTTCTGCCACATGCCACTTCTCTGTGGAGTCTTTCTGCCACCTCAGGGGAATGTACATATTCTCTTTCCATGTTTCCCTGTTTCCACCACCCAACTGCCAGTCTATCCATTCTCAGCTAGTCCCCTTCCATCATCTACTCCCCACTCTCCTCTAAGTATCCCTTTCTGCTTATGCATGCACTCTCATGTATTGGGGGCAGACACTTAAAAAAAAATTGTGTTTTCTTTGTCCTATAGAATGTCACTTCCATTTTTCTGAGCTTTTCTCTCACCTGTCCCTCTCCATGGCTGACCACTAAAACAAAACATATGCTAAATGGCAACAGATTTTCTTCTCAGACATTGGGGTTCAAGGTTTTGATTTTCTCCTTTCTGTTAGCCAAAGCAAAGTATCACGTAGGTGGCCCAGTGGAATGTAGATGTCCATAAAATATAGTGAGAATTCTGCATGCCTTCTAGGTGCCCATTACAGAAACAAACCCCGTCATGGTTACACCTGTTTGTCCTCAGGCAGGGGATATTAAAATGACTACAATTCCACACTATTCAAATGTATTAATGACTTAGCATGACGTTCCATTTAAGTATATTTTAATATCTATGAGTTTGCTACAGAGTCATGCTGTACCTTAAACATTTCTTTCTTGCCTATTTAAATTATTTTTTAGATTTATTTAATACCATATACATTCAAATTTAGTTTAAGAAAGAGTTCAGACTACAAATAAATCATTTGTTTTGTGAATGAAAAGTCTGAGACTCAGAGAATGAAATTATTGGTCCAGAGTTTCACTCATATTTATGAATTTCAAAAAAGATAGTGTGGACTATGAGAAAACATGCATAAAAACACATGATGTGATCATATTTCTATGCAGGCAAAAAGCCATAAAAACACATGTTATTAATATACAGCATTAGATGTCAAAATTGGAAGAGTCAGAAGGTAGTCTATAGTGATGAAGAACTCCAAAGAATTTCTGTCAATGTCCTATTCATTGCTCTGCATAGCTGGTTCCTAAAATGCTTAACTTTATCTAGTTACAATCTTTTAATTTGAGCAATTTCTTGCATGCACATTTTAAAGTAGAAGACAGAAGAACCAACAGAGATGAAGCTTGAAGCTACATGTATATGTTAGAGTCAGATTGTGAATTTAATACAGATTAATGCAGGAGTCCTTTGCTCGGTATGCTTCCATTCCACTGTAGAGTACCAAAGGCGTTTCGTTAGGCTCATCCGGTTGCTTATAATCTGAATAAAATTGGCTCAAACCTCTTTGTAATTGCAAGGATGCTAAAATTGCTCCTAAATGTTTGTGGAGTTTGTTTTGTTATTTTTGTTATTGTTGAACCTGGGTCTCTATATAGCACCAGTGACTTGGAATCTGCTTATCTTCAGGCTTCAGCCTCCCAGCTGCTGAGATAACAGCTTCTGACCACCACACCCAGCTCTCTTAAAGTTTTAAGCGAACTCACTGAATCGTGGTTCTGTAGTAGTGGCTACCAGTTTGAATTGCATCATCAAACCAAAACCTCAGCTTCTTCCAAATTTTTTGTAAAAACTGTGGTCTCAGTCCTAGTACCCTTATCTCTTATATCAGTACTCTTCCTTCTTATCTCTCTAGTGGGATGATTATGAGGAGACTATGCTGCACAAATGCATTTTAGTTCTTGGTGAGTGCCACACATGGCACGTTGCAAAATCTTTGCCTTACACCCAAAGGAATTTGTGACCTCAGGTGGTCCTTTAGAGAATATAGTTTTGACCAATTAAGCACTTTTGTTGTTATTGTTGCAAATCTAGAATAACTGAAAATATTTTAACTTATAACATCTTTCTCATAATAAAAGTGCAGATTTTTAACAAATTCAATAATTGAAAGCAGACATCTCCAGATAAGCTTGATTTAACTAAATATAATATCCTTTTTCTGGAGATTGGGATGCTAAAAGTTTATTGCTGGTTAGCCAGTGGTTTAGAAATCTGAATTTATAGGTAAGCAGGTTCTCAGTATCTACTCTGATCAGAGTGGAATCAGATTCCAGCTGTGGTGATAGCTAAGACAAAGCTACAGATGTTGCCTTTTGTGGGAACACATCAAACAGCTAACGATAATACCCCAAACAAGTCTAACTTCAAACACCTCTTTGTTTCACTCAGGACACACAAACACATCATTTTTATCATGTCAGTTGAGTTAAATGTAAGGAGCCATTTCAAATTTAAAAATGAACATAGTCAGAAAACAAACATACTACAGAAGCCCTTTCTCTGCCTTGAAACAGTAGTTCTTTACATTTCATAAAGCCCCCTGGCTTCCTTTCTTATCCTGACTTCAAAGACATTTAGAAGCTTAGATCAATTTTGCAGTGGTGTGCTGCATGATGAGAAATAAGCCCTGGCTCTGGCTGGGGTCATGGTGAACCACCTCTCCCCAAACACTTGAAACTGCATACTTCTTATAAAAATTCCATAAAATAGCTAGCTATTACATTAAAATCAGTTTGAGACAAATGAGCCCTCTGAACAAAAGGCTGCCCACCCCATTATACCTTCTGTATCTTACTAGATGTAAGTAGGATGTAAACAATGGATCCTCTAACAGGAACTGTGCTCTCTAGTCTCCTAGAAACAAGGTGATGCATTCCCTACACACAGATTAACATTGCAAAGGCAAAACTGGAATTAACAGAGAGCAGGTTTGTGAGATCCTCACATCAATGGACACTGCAGCCTCAAGGTGAAGCTATTGCAAAGCTTTTAAACATACTCATCAATGAAGTCAATTTAAAAATAATGTCTCTAAGCACATTAGCTAAGACAGAGATTTACTTCCTTCCTGTCACAGTTAATTTACATTATGAAGTGGTGTTTTTTTCTTTCAAAATATGCCTGCTTGATTAAATTTTGTAAGTTTCCAAAAGAATTAAGGACGAGCCAAAATGGCACATTTTTTTTTTCACATATGCCAGAGAACATCTATTAGAGGAATGCTTGAGGCTATAAGCAGTCCTTCTTTCCAAATTAAATTACACTCCCAAGTTCACTGTATACAGATTTCTAAAATTAAACTAAACACACCAACTTGACTGTCTCAAGAATGACATGACCAGAAGGGAACACACAAATGGACGAGGCCACACGAACACACAGAGCTTTTCCTTTAAGGCAAACATAGCCTTTCAGCAAGTGATGCTTACAGGATGTTTCTTCCTATCTGGGCAGAAATGTTAGAAGTCAGCAATTTGGCGGGACCAGAGACTGGCATGTTGAGTGCCAGTTGGGCAGCTTGACAATATGGGGTTTTGATTCCTGCTTGGGAACTGTGTGTTCATAACAGCATGAGCCTCGTTTGGATTTAAAGAACACAGAAAATAACTCCAAGGGTAAAGTGGAAAAGGCAGCCAGTTAAAAGGGGAAAAAATAGATATAAGAAGAAATACACAACGCTTAAAAATTAACAATATACTATAGAATCTGAAAGAAAACAGATTGGAAGAAACAAGAGTACTAAAAGCCAAGTTGTTGAAGAGATGACAGTCTTCTCTTCTTCCTGCTCTCCCTTCTGTCTAGCTTGATCCTTCAGGGCTGTAAAAATTTATGCAAATGTAATGCAGTGAGGCCTTAAGAAATTATCCTAAAAGAAAACTTTTCTATGCCCACTGCACCCTTTATAGCCCTTAACTCTATGTTCTCCCCAAGAACTCATCACCTCCTGGCACATCATGTATTTTACTTATTTATATACTAAGTATCTTCTCTTCTGGGAATATTAGATATGCATGGACAGGAAGGTTTTCAGCTATGTTCACTACTGTATAAATAGAACTAAAAAAATACATTTTTGGTTAAACTGCTAACTATTTAAAAAAGTAATTCTACTATGCACCTGAACTTCTATCTATCCCCAAAATTCATAAGCCAAAACTTTAGTGCTCAAGTTGATGATGCTATTTGGAAATTAGCCTTGAAGTGGGAATTAGTGTCACATGAGGCTGTGATGATGGACTCTGTGTTGGGATTAACACTGTTGTAAGAAAGGGAGATCTTGTATGTATTCTGACATCCCTCTTTCCTCTATCCATCTATTTGTCTGTCTGTCTGTCATTTAACATCTATGAATCCATCTATTCTCCATCACTACTCTATACACCTCCTTTTCTTCTTTTTTTTCCTCCCTCCTCTTCCAATCTGTCCCTCCTTTCACATGAATCGAAAAGGAAATATTAAAACCTAACCACTGAATTTCCATTTTACTTCTTTTTTTTAGTTCTATCTTTAATATCAGAATTTTTTTTAATTCTAACATATTAACTGTGAAGTTGTTTTCTATGTAGTCTAAATAAGTGGTTTAACTTTGTTTTTTCTTTTCATATGGAGTGATATTTTAAACCTGAGAAACAAAATCTCCAGAAACAAGAATATTAGGAAAGAGCTAGGCAGGGTCAAGTTGAGGAAGTAACAAGGAACAACATGAGACATGTGGTTTCATTTTGAGTTTCAGTAATAGCCAAGTAGGTAAATTACAAATAACATATTCAATGATGGCTAGTATATTATGGGTAAAATATAAACTCCAAAATCTTTCACATTAGTGGGGTAAAATGAAACCTGGGTGAGAGGGATAAAGAGGCTGCAACTTCAAGTAAACTGTCCAGCACTGAAATGATGTGTATCATCAGTTCATCTCTGCACCATTGCTCCCTGCAAAACATGCAGAAGTAATGCCCGAGTATTCATTCAAGAACTCTGTGTAAATAGTGATAATAATGTAATATATAAAGACAGGAAAGTAGTCTTTTCATAATGGCTACAGAGGAGAAATACCCTCCAAATGAATCATATATGAGGCGCTAAGAATTTCTCAACATTTAACTTCTAGATGGGGCTGAGCAGTGTTGGCACACACACTGGGATGCAGAGACTAGTTGATTTCTCAGTTCGAAGCCCTCCTGATCTACAGAGTGAGATCCAGGACAGCTAGGGCTACACAGAGAAACCCTGCCTCAAAAAAGCCATCCAAACAACCAAAGAACCCCAAACCTACTAGATGAAAATATTTTAAAAAGTCTATTAGTATATCTTAATATACCTTTGGCTTGGAAATTAGCACAAAATGGCATGAAGCAGTTGATGAAAATATAATTACTTAAAAGTGAGTGAATCTGAGCACTGACCTCTAAAAATTACATAAACTGGAGAAGAAAGGAAAAAAAAACAAGGTCAATGAGTAGAGAGTTTCATGAATATTATTGAGATAATAATAAAGTACCTTACGTGTGTGCAAAAAAGAACTTCAAAAGAAATTAATTAAAATTTAACAAAATTAATGTAATAATGTCAACATTTTCCAAATATGGAAGAGTAGGACTTGTTAATCCTAAAAAACTTAATGAATTATAACACAATAAATAGAAAATTAAATATAGACTCATGAACCAAAGAGCTAAAAATCAAAATTAAAGACATGCTTGTTAAGAAGCCAGAGTTTTCATGATGCATAACTTTACCTATACCTATAAGTGTATTTGAAAGTTAACAAAATGGAGAAGGCAGTTAGATATTATAGTATCAAAACACACAAAAATAAACCAATAATAACAATAATAATAATAACAAGTACAAACCAACCACACTACTCTATAACCAGTGAATGAAAGCCTTTTTAAGGATGTAGAAAAACACCAGCTGACCTGATCACCAAGCACCCCAATAAAATCTGAAGAGCCTCTTTAAGTGGAAGAAAAATAACATCAAGTAGAAAGCACATATTGCACAGGAGAAGAATAAATAGCATTTCAATCTTTAAGGCCATAGCTATACTGCAGGCATCTTTACCTCATTTCTTTTTCAAAACTATTTTAAGCAGAAAAATATAACATTATAGCATGGAGGTTATCATTTATTTCATTATAAAATGCAAAGGCTGCTGTCCCTGTAATCCATCAAAACAGACATGTCACAGAAGACACACAAATGACCAATAACCATGTGTAATTTTAAAGCTCAACATGAAGAGAGAGAACAGAGCAACAGAAGCCTAGTCTTCTTGAGGATGACCCTGTGTTTGCTGGGATAGCAAGCGAGCTTTGTGCTGCTAGAGAACACCACACGCTGGGTGATTCGTAATGAACAGAAATGTATTGCTTCAGGTTTCTACAAGGTAAGAAGTCTAGGTCAAGGCCTTCTTGCTGCATCTTCTTATGACAGAGGTGAGAGGGCAAGTGCAGAAGAGTCAGGGAGTGAGACAAAGGAGAGAGGAGGGAGGCGGCAAGGGACGGGCTAGAGATCTAACATCCCTCCCCAAAAGCTTTCTATGAATGCATCTAGTCCCAGGATGAAAGTGAAGCCCTTCCTGCACATCACAAAGGTCAATTGTGACTTTTCAAATTAATAGCGGAGAAAATTTCACCATGAGTTTCAGAAGAGACAGAGATTCAAATAACATAATTTCCTAAAATAAGACTAGCACCACAGATGGTCATGGAATGGTAGTCCTGTGTCACTGGTAGGAGTATAAAAGTGCAATTACTTTGGGGAATTATTTGGTCAAAATGTATAAAGTTAAACATACACTTAAAATACAATCCACCCATTCTATTCCAAACTGTTTATTTGAAAGAAATGAAAACATATGTCTATAAAAATACTTGTAAAATGTTTCTAGCAGCAAATTCATAATAGAGCCACCTGGAAAGAAGCCAAAGATCCATTAATAGAAGAATGGATAAACCAATTGTGATATATGCATACAAGAAAATTCCACTTGGCAGAAAAGGATTGAACTGCTGATGAGCAGACACATGGAGAAACTCTGCAAGTATGTTTAGTGATGGAGACCACAATAAAACTACACACTCAATAACTCAATTTATGTTAGGCAAAAGAATAGAAAACACTAGTTTACTATGGTTCTGGCACTTGGAGGGTGTGAGGGTGTGTGTGTGTGTGTGTGTGTGTGTGTGTGTGTGTGTGTGTGTGTGTCTGTACCATGCACGTATATATGGTGTTTTTCTGGTAATAGAGATGAACTTGGAAAAGCAATTCAATTTCTGGGATAATCTGTAATAATACAGATTCTACATCTTGATGGGAATTACAGTTCAACAGGTGTGTATATTTCACTCATTGTATTGGAGCTCAAATGTACACATTCTCATATATACTCATATATATAAATACTTCAATAAAAATATTTATCCAATAGCTTGATATTCATTGCACAATTAAAAAAAATTCTTAAACCTTAAATACAAAAATAAATAAGTCAGTCACACACACCTTTAATCCCAACACAGAAAAAGCCAAAAAGGGTGACCTACACCCTTCATCACACAACTCCAAAGACAAAACTTCTTCTGTTTCTGTGAGGTCAAGGCTACACACCTTTAATCCCAACCAAGATAAATATATAAAGGCTTATAAAAACCCAAAAAAGACAAAAGCAACTAAAAAAAAAGCAACTAGAAAAAACACTAACAAAAACGACCAAGAAGAAGGCTAAAAAAGTTACAAGACAACTAAGTAAAAATTGACTGTGGTGCTTCCTCTCTCTAATATTTCAGCCTTCCACCGATATTTGCCTCAAAGTCTCATTCATAATACTACACAAGACATGAAAATAATCAAACCCTAATTGGTGTGAAATATCAACTAAATTGAAAGACCAAACAAATGACAAAAAATTTGTAATCCCAGATTAAACATGCATAATAGTCAGTATTAAAGCAATTGAAGTATTGCTTCATAGTTAGCTTTTATATTTTAAAAAAAAAAAATCACATTAGAAAAATCCACCTCTGACCATAAATGGACTTTTCTATATCTCTAAATTAAAGGGGCAGGTATACAACTATTCAGCAGTTTTCTGTAATTTAAAAGTATTCCCTTTTATTATTATAAAAATTATGTATAAAAAGCTATAGAATGTATTTGGAAATTATGTTATACAAAGTAACTATCATTAATTTGAGACTACACAGCTATGTTCAGCTGTCAGTGTCTACATTCTTCCTTTGCTTGAACTGTTTAGCGGTTCGAATATGGACTGTTTGTAGGTAGTTTTTATAACTTGTGGTGAAGTCAGTTCTAAAGATCACTTTTGAAGGGAATGAGAGAGAGTTAACATTTAAATGTAAGTGACAAATAAAAAAAAATAAACCAACATGAATAATTATGTTGGGCTATGATGGAGATGGTGATTTTATGTCTGAATTTAAATGAAGTGATAAGTTTCTAGTTCTTTCCAAGATTTGAAAATAGCAATGTAGAACTAACTGTTCAGAGACAGCTCAGGATATACACAGCATTGTGCATGTTTAGAAATCATATTATGGTAACAAAGTGAAATTACATTTAGATTCCTTAATCAGACACAATAAAAGTAAAAATATCTCTGACCCACAGAGCTGATTAGTATATAAAGAAGGGATGTTGTCTTCTTTTAAAACATATGAATATAGCACTTCCACCAGTTAGGTGAACGTAAGAGAAGGCTGATTATCAGAATCATGGAAACATTATGTCAGCAAATATTTAATGTAAGACATGAATGTAACATTTAATATTAAAGAAATGTTAACATTTAAAGTAAGTTTATTCTGCTTATTTTCCTTCCATAGATTATAGTCACTCCAGCTAAAGTCCTTACCAAGAGAAAATGTTGGAGTTCTTAATTAAACATATTTGGATCTTTATAATAACTTTAAGCATATATGTGTGCTGCACGGGCACTAAGTTTCACTTGACCCTCAGGTGGACACATGGCACAATGGGGAAGGGGTGCTAACTAAAAGAATCATTAAAAGGGGGTTAAAAATCAATTCTTAACTGATTTCTTTAAAGAACAACAGCCCTAACAAAATGTGATATAAACTATGGTTGGGCTGTTCAGTGGCTTGGTTATTTAGATATGGTTGGGGCATAAATTCTGCAGGAATGATTCATCGACTCTGCAAAAATTGAGTCTTACATTAATCATAAATCAAACTTGAGTAAGGTATAGAGTCTTGCTAGCCTCATAAAAAGTGGCAAATCCTTACTGCATCAAGATATGTAGCCTAAGAATGGGAATTTATGAAAATCAACATAAAGTTTCAGAGAAAGTATAGTGGTCAAAGTAATTACTCAAAAAACATTTACCATTGCCTTTATCATCATTCAGAGTTAAAATTGAAAACTACAAAGGTTCACTAACTCAGTTAAGGTGAAGAGACAAAAGTTTTAGTGAGTTCAATCAGTAATGCATGTGTGGAACTCATGCTTTTAAGCAACATAATTCTCTTAATTTTCATATTGAAATGAATTATCTAGATATCTCAAGACATTCCTAGTTCATCATTGTTCATTTCCCTCTGTGTCACTAAGATAAAATCAAGTACCAAGTTACAGGGTTCCTACAACACACCATTCCTTTCCTAAGGCAGTGCCCTGCCCCTCAGTTTCACCAAGGAATCACACCTTTAACCTCTCCCCTGTCTTGAGATCTCAAGAAAGGGAAACCTCATTGAGACAGGATCAAAGAAGGCTCTCTTCTTCTGCTCCACCCCTGCAATGTCATCTTACTCAGATAAGCACATTTGTTCTTGACATCTTATGTTAAAATTCTAAATGCATTTGTCACAGAACCTCTGCTAGATATCATATAGAAGGTGTTTATTAACATTAATTACCTTTTATTAATATAATTTACCTTGGGAATTAACTCTAGCCAATTTATTTCTTATACCGATTAAAGAAGAAACCCACTGGTCTCAATGAGTTCATAATTTTAACCTTAAAACAATAAATCTGTTTTATACGTTAAGAATGGATCTTTCACTTATTACAAAAAATACACAAACAAACAATCAAAAAAAAACCTATCTCATTTTCCCTAATGGATAAACACAACCTCTTTTCTTCTGTGCAAAAGAAAATTGACTTCTCTAAAGTCATTATGAATGGTAGATTTTCCCCTGGGATCTGGATAAAAATGCCCTTGAATGGAGAGAAGTACAGAAGAAATGAATTAGTATACAAAAGACCAGAGGCCTATATCTTTCTTTAGAATCTACCAGTTCTGAAATTTGATATATTTCCTTTCCTTTACCCTCCTATTTATAAAATATGAATAAAGGATTGGAAAACTTCTGGTGGGATATAGAAACAAACAGAGGTAAAGTTTTGATACAACAGTTTCTTTTCAACAAATAATTGAATCTCAGTTTCTTTGCTACAAAATTGAGGAGTTTGTTTTATTATAAAATATGATCAATTTAAATAAGCTTGGTTCTACCTTTAGATTTACAAATATAATACTATATGAGAACTTATATTAATATTAACCTTCAGCCAAGACAATTTTCATCTAGATAGCACAGTAACTACAGAGCTAAGAGACTTTTAATTTTTTTTCAAAGTAGCTATAAAAATAATGAACATTTAACTTAATCTAAACATTCTATAACATTTGTATTATACTTTACAATGTCATTATCAATCATGTGTACAATTTATATTTTTATGTACCAATTACAAATAAATATACCTTAAAATGTGGCAACCACAAAATGTCAAAGATACATAAAACAAATAAAATTAGCTATTATTTGTCATTTTATCATCATTAGATACATCCTTTTACTAAATTTTAAATATAAAGAGGTGTTTTACATTTTTAAGTAAAAACATGATTTATATTATACAATTAACCAATACTGAATACCATGCTCTTCATTACTTGCAAAATATTTCCTTCATTTACTGACAAATTATACAAATATATTCTATATTAAAGGATAATATGTGAAAATATATTTTTCAATTCTTTTTATATTTTAGTTTTTATAAATAGAATGAAAGAAGAAATGCTATGATAGGAAATGGACTTCCAAAATAACTGATAAAAAATAAAGGTACCATCTAAAGGAAAGAGAAGAGGAATGACTCTTATGTAACTTATTTTTTATTACAAGTACCTGTCAAATGAAGAACTACTAGCAACTAGACTATAGGAGAGATATAATACAGCAGAAAGGCTTTTACACTGGAGTCCACCAAAATCTCCCTAAGCAGGAACCCATGCTGTGTTGCCTGTTGTAGCAGCCATATGGGCCTGCAAGAATCCCCAAAGACAAGAATGGAGTCTTTCAAAAGCACTGATTACATCCCTGTTTTAGGCCTACCTCAGACAGACCAAAGATTCGGTTAATCAATTAGCCGAGGTTCCTGCTAACCCAAGAATGGAAGCATTCTACCCAGAGAGGCTGGGAGCATGAACAAAGCTATCTATTGCAGTGGAGAGGCCTCTCTTGTGCATTGCACACTGGCCATTGTTCCATTCTGGAAGAGTCACATTCATCAATGTTCAGAGGCTGCTCATCTGTAATACATTGTTGTCTGTTCATCAATGATTTATTACAGAGCACAACACAGATTTGACATGAAACAAGTTGATAGTTTTGAAGCTGCTGATGAAGTCGGAAAGAGAAGCATCGTTGGGAGTTGCAAAGGGCACTAATGTAGAATAGGTTCAGCAACTTTGTCATAGCTCACACTAGTGCTAACAGTTACAACACAAACATCCTTGCTGGCTTGGAAGACCACATGTAATATTTTTAGTAGTGAAATTATTTTAAAAAATGATAATTGATAGTTCTTTCAAAAGAAATGGAAGGAGAGAAAGACAGGAGGAAGAGAAGAAGAAGAAAAAAGTTAAAATTAATTTTAAAAGTCTTCATTGTTCTTAAGGTACTTGCTTACAGAATATATTTTAAAATTCTGTAACTGGAAGGAAATCATTCCACTTACTAAATTACAAGGTGACACAAATCTTAAATGTGTCTATAAAATGAAAAAGGAATGTATTGTTCTCATATTATTTGAATATCCTCTGTGTAACAGACAGCCAGAGATATCAGCACATGGGTTTAAAAGAAATATTTGACTTGGGAAACATCTTCTCTGTTTTTGGCAACATTTGTCATTATTATAAAAATTTTAATCAAGAAAGTTTCACATGGATAGAAAACAGTGGTTGTGTTGTAGTAGTTTCTATAATTCTGAGCATAATATTTTTGAAGCCAATGCCATCTATAGAAATAATAACTACATCTGCACGCAACATTTGATGTACATCAGATAACCTATTTGGCAACTAGAGTGGCTGCTACAGTAACTCTGTAGTCATGCTTTTAGAAGTAGTACTCAAAATCTCAGAGATGCGAGAGTGGATGTTTAATTAATCTGGTTAAATAAAAATAATTATCCATCACCATTCATGTATCTTCAACTGTTCAAGACAGTAAACCTTCAGAGACCCAGGACTATAAGAAACAGCTGCTTTTTGGCCAATTATGTTCTGAGCTGTCAGGATTCATAATATTCAAGCTGTCCCTCCTCCCAATTACAAAAGGAAAAATGACTCAAATAGATACTGTATTCATGCCATGCATTTTAAGTTGATAGTTAAACAAGAATGTACTCAAGAAGGATCGCATGCCCTTTCTTCATCTTAGTTTCCTCAACTGTGAAACAGATGTGTAATACTAAATAAAAAATAGGTTTTTTTTAAAAAAAAAAATTTCATCACATATACAGTGTTCCACATGCATGTATACCTGCATGCCAGAAAAGGGAAACAGATCTCATTATAGATGGGTGTAAGCCACTATGTGGTTGCTGGAATTGAACTCAGTACCCCTGGAAGAGTAGGCATGACTCTTAACCCCTAAGCTATCTCTCCAGCCTGACAAGATAGGTTTTACAAGTGCCTAATCAATGTTACTTTTGTTTGGACTATAAATTTTAGAGGATAATGTTGTAGGAGATGTTAAAGATGTCTTCTTGGTTAACTTGTTACATGTTCTTCACCTTGTAGAAAACAAGAAAGTTGGTGTCAGGAAAGCAAGAAGCACCAGGAAGGGCATTGATGTATTAGTAAAGTGTGACTTGACTATACACAGAAACACAGAAAAGATGTTTAGCATCACATGCAGGTAGAGCAACAAAAGTTGGAAATTGAAACAATGTGCACCATTATCTCCCGTCCACAAGGAATCGATGGGTATATGTGAAGGTACACTCTCTCATACTCCTTACTTCTTGTCATTGACTTAAGAGCTGTGGTTCAATTCAGTGTTATCAAGGTATCAGTAGCCTGCCTTTCCTGCCATACTACTTGACTGTCTAGACCACTGATGCTAAACCTTGGCTGAGCAGCAGAATCACCTGAGAACTTACACTTTGCAAAGCACAGGCCACAACTCAATGTAATTATTTCCTAGACTCCTCAGAAAAGAAAAAAAACAGCATAAGTAGTTTGTGAAGCTTTCTCCCCAGAGGTAGTGCCAGCTCAGGGACAGTCTGGGACCCATAAACACAGCTAATGTAATCTCTAGCCAGGCACCATGTTCAGAAGTCAAGGCTGAAGACGCTCTAAGTATTCTAGTCCATTACAAAGTTTTGACAGAGGTTTTATTTAGTTGATCAAATGATATTGTAGAACTTAAAAAATATTAATTTTAATTAGCATTTTAATTTAAGAAGGTACATTTGAAAAGGAATTTGTATGTTACACTTATGAACATTTGAAGGTATTGTAGATGATCAAGAAAACATATTTAATGGACTGTCATTGTATTTCATAATATTACTTAGATTAGTGTATTTTGAGAAAACTCAAAGCCTTAACATTACATTAATTTTCAAGAAAATCAGTCATTATTCCATATACCAAATAAGTAAATATAGCCAGACTTAAAAATCTAAATGGTGCATCATTATTGGGTCATTAATTAGAAATGAACTGAAAGATAACAAAGCTTTCAAATTTTAACTTGGAGTCATCAAACTTACATTAATATTAATTAATACTGCAAAGTAAAAATATATTATATATATGGTACCTTGCATTTAGTAAACAAGATCCAAAAATGTTTTATTTTACAACTCATGTCCAAAATGAAACACAATGCACTAAACGGAATTTTTCTGCTTTTTCCATAATTGTATTGTCTCTTTACACTTATATCCATAAGCCAAATAAAAACAATCAAAAGATAAACTAGACAGTGAAAATCTAGAAATCCAGATTATCACCCAGTTTATCCCAGTGTTAGATATGAGATCTGTTCCCCTGGTGTTCATGTTCATAGAATTCTGGGATCAAGAAGTCACTTAACTATGCAATAGTATGTTGTACCTCAGTGTTTAGGGACATGTATGTGGATGTCAAAATACATCTTCAATCATTATTTTCAGGTACCTTCCAGGCTTCACTTGAGACAAGATATCTTGTTAGCCTAGAGCTCTGCACATAGGCCAGGCTAGTTTGCCCAGGACCTCCTGGGATCTGCTAGTCTCTGCATCCCGACTTGTCATGCCTGGTCTCACAGACTACCACATCTAGTTGTTTTTAGGATAAGTATCACACACTAACCGATTGTTCCCCTGGAGCTCCTTCAGTTGTTTTTTATATGAACTCAGAGGATCCCAACTCAGGTCCTTTCTCTAGTGAGACAAGCACCTCACTAACTGAACCATCTCCCCAGCCCTGAAGTAATTCTTTATATCTTTATTAATCAGTCTGTATGTACCATTCTTTTTTATTTTTTTTAAAAAATAATGAAATTAGACGCAGAGACACAGCTTATATTACAGAGTATGTTTTCTGCAGGTGGAAATGTTTGCTGCTATAAAGCTTTCAAATAACATAATTTTCTAGACCTTAAGGCCATTGCAATGCAAACAAACAGAGAGATAATCAGCTGAGTGGGCCATTCAAAGAACTGACTGCTGTGAAACAGTAGTATTATTTGAACTAATGGTAAACAATTATTCTATGCAAGTCAATATCCATTAGAAATGCCTTAAAACATTTAGCAGGTAAGTATATCTCAGGGATAGAGATACTCTTAGCAAGAATAAAGCCTCACACTCCATTACCAACAACAAAAGTTTTTTTTTTTTAAAAAATCTAATATTCAAAGCTGATAATAGACAATATGCTTTCACTTAATAAGTAAATGCCAATGAAAGCATGGATTTTTGGCTATGTATTACTTAATGGTAACTGTCCCCTTAAAAGTATCATCAAAAAGTATAATGGAAGAAAAACAAATTTAAGAATGTGTCACTGTGATGGGCTAGCAGCTGACGTTTAGATAATAAGGTAAGCATAGGATATAATCATAGCTTTGTTATGAAATGGCTTTCAAACATCATCACAGAGATTAGGATGTTGTGCTTCTGCTCATGATATGAAGACTGTAGTTGATTTCTGCAAACTGGGCAGGAAATCCTTGGGGACTGAAAGGGTGTGATTATTATCTTTGGGAATGGTCATTAAGGCACATGATCTGAGCTTCAAAAAAAAAAGAAAGAAAACACTTAAACCTAAACACATGATCTTTGGAGAGTCAACAAAAAAACAAAAATGGCCATTATTGACAAGTTGCTAAATTAATGTTTGATTTGACTTAACAGAGAAATTCCTAATACATTTGGCATTTGAATAGAATATAGTTAATAAACATTTTAATTATCAAATAGATACATAGGTAAACAAGCAGAGAAGGATAGAAGATAGAAAAATTAGATAGATAAATGATAGAAAGATAAACAGCTAGATAGATGATAGATGGACTCATGGAACATAACAATATTTTGAGCATTTCAGACTGAAAATATAAAATCTTAAAGTTTTAGATAATAAATTAGATAAAAAATTAATTATAGTTTAATCAAAATTTACATTGCCTAATTCAATAAATATTTCTATTAATTTACACAGGAATACTTTTAAGTTAAAAGCTGTTAAACCCTTGTAAATCAGTCCTACATTTATTTAGCTACCAAAACACTAGTTTCAAAGAAAACATAAATTCCTTTTTTAATATTTGTCTACATAATTCCTCTGAAGAATGAATATGGGTAACTTCTTATATATATATATATATAAAAATATATATATGTTCAAGAAAGAGTTAAGAGTTCTGAATGTTGACTTGTCTTTCAAATAATTTTTAACAGTAACTTTAAAAGATAAATATTATGAGTTAATTTCAAAAAAATTATACTTTTTTATTTTAAAAATTTTAATGACTATTTTATCCCCAAGGTGAGTGTTACATTCCAGAACAGAATGGAAAACAAATACCTAAGTTTAAGACTAATATCATAGCAGGTATAAACAGCTGTAACCCAGAAGGGGAAATCAGTGTACCACTTTTATCCATCTCCTTTGCCTCCTTCTCATTATCCATCCATCCAGATACTAACAGCAGCACCACTGAGACAGAAATTGCTTGTTCACTTATAGTAAGGATCTTTTTTAGATAAGTGGCAATTTGCATCTGCATGAGCAATGGATGGCAGTGGCTCATCTGGCTCAGTGCAGCATGTAATTTGGCACACAATGTCATACTGACCTGAAGTAAATAGGCTATACTGCTTGCATAAGACACATAATGGGGAGGGGAAACACCACATTCCGTTCTTACAGCCCACAATTCCATTATGCCTTGACAATCATACATACCACAGACATCACACCTGCAAATGTTAGGAAGTTAACTAGCCAATGAAATATTGCCAAGGCCTATCCTTGGCCTAACAAAAACTGTAATGTAATGTCCATTCAGATTAGAGATCACCAAATTTTATGCAAGTCTTCAATATTTACCACAAAAGCAAGACCTAATAATGAATGTGGGTATGTCTTAAATGAATAGTACTTCAAAAATCATAGTTTCATATATGTATACATATGTATATATAATAAAAACAAGTAAAATATTAAAACTTCCTACTAATTATGGATAGCTTCTGATATCCAGCAGGAGTAATGTCATTTATTCTAAAATACTCTTTTAAATTGTCAGAATGCTTTTAAAATTATTTTTTTCTACAATCAAGAGGGAAATTTGACTACAATGAGAATCATGTGTCATTCCCTAACAAGAGAGATTCAAGGCCTGACAGGCATAAATTGGCTCCTGTCTTTAGATATTTAGAAGATGCATTAGCCCTCTGTTCTTGACAGAACATGGTGTTCCAGAAGTAGATTAGACCCCATAAAACGTCTACACTAATCACTTTGGTGACTGTGCATCTTTCCATTATAGTGGCCACTTTTTCCATTGTTTTCTTTCTGTCTTCTAATACCAATGGGGCATGGAGAATGTTTGGAGAAATACATGTGTCCTTTATGGTTCTTTCCAGAAAAGGTGTTTAATTTTCCTATAAAAATTTTCCAAGAAAAATGGACCATTTCTTCATAGCTGAATCTACATCTACCTTATGGCCTATGATCCTTTATGACTATCAGGGCACTCAGGCCATCACTTAATGAAAATGACCTCTGACACTTAGTATTTTATGGTTTTCATAGCTATTGTAGGAGGAAAATATTGTTTTTAATATCTATGGAATAAATATTGGGAGGCTTCTAAGAAAACCTAAAGTGAAATAAAACATATACTTATATCTAACATATAATGATGTCATTTATATATTTAATGTGCAATAAATTAAGAATTAATTTAAGATTGATCATTCCTTTAAAGGAATCGCTTACCAACATTACTCTCTTAATACAGAAAAGTCTGTTTTCATACTTCCAAATATTAGGTAACAGAGGTTTTTCAATATCTAAACTGACTTTCTTTTCATCATCTTCTGTTAGTTTCAATCGTCAAAGAATTCCTTTATGTATAGTCTAAGTTGCACATCCTTACATACATAACATTGTATGTTATAAGGTATTATATTAATTTCCTTTTATAAGGACAGTATTACACACACATACATACACACACACACACACACACACACACACACACTCACACAGAGGAAAGGGGAGATGAACACAATGTTGAGTCCTGGCCAGGAAGTTTATGTGCTGCTGGGAAAGGAAGAATTGACAGTGTTGCCTCCTTCAAACAAATGTGCTGCAGTCGAAGGCCACACGTTCAAGAATATATGGGAAACACAAATTGAATTTGATGGAAGAAGGGAAAAAGCAACTAATTTGGGTGGAGAGAACAGAAGGGACAGAGCTGAGGCAAGGGGTAAATATGATTAGGATGTATTGTAAGAAATTGTCAGAGAACTAATTAAAAACAAAACAAAAAAATGCCATCAAAGACTTTCAGAAGAATAAGCAATAGCGATTTTCAAGGCAAACTAAAACATAAGACTTCAAATATTTGCCAAATGACCATTATCTTTAGCCATTTTTATTAATGGAATATCTTCAAATAGACTCACTCCTTTGGATAGTTTTTATCAGCTCTAGAGCCACATACACTATATAGAATAATATTATGGGCATTCAACTTGGCCAATAGAAAACACTACAACCAAATAGTTTCTCCATGTCTAGTTGTTTTGCTTGTGTAGGTTCTCTCTATCTGTGGTATACCCATACCCAGCACCTGCCTACTTGCTTAGCTTCAAAGACACAGTTGACATAAAAACCTGTGCAAGGAGATGAGTCTGTCACCATGCTTACCTTCAACTGCATTTATTAAAAATATAAGAAAATGAACAAATGCAAAAGGATAAAGATATACAAAAGAAATGCAGAAGGCTAAGGATATACAAAAGAAGATCAGAAGTGTGACACACAGGGGATTCTTTTAAATGCTGACCTACACTAGAGAACTGAGTAGAAGAGGTCACTCTACATGACCTGAGATGAGGTAAATAATCATCCTGAGGTATTTTAATAACATACAAAACAAGAACAATGAATTTTCTTGCCTCAGAGCACTGCTATATGAAAAGACTGCGTGAATCAATATAAAACATTTATAACTAAACTAGACAGAACGGCCAATAAATGTTCAATAATATATTTATTTGTTTGTATGGACACACACATACTGTAGGTTATTGTTTTTTTACTAGAATTTTATATGTGCTGATACCATTATTTAAACTGCAATATTAACTAAACTTATAATCTATTTGATATACCTCCCTATATAATGGCATTGATTCAGAGTAAATATTCATAGCACCTAGTGTGTCAAAAGGCTAATTACCCCAAGACCAAATTTCAATGCTTCCTTTTAGCAATTAAGAATCCTTGAAAAGTTAAGAAAGAAAAAATACTACAAAATATCAATATTTCATTCTATGCTCAAATTACATTTATACTCATAAAATGGTACTGGATAAACTCCCAAAGGAACTCAGAACTCATATTGTTAGCGAATGTTGATGCTAATTAAACAACAACCACAATCATCCAAGATAACGCAGGTTCTACCAGGCTGTATGCAGCCAAAACCTCAAGAATACACAGATCTATGCAAATATACTTTATAAAAATAAAGTAACAGAGGGAATGACTCTTCATATGTGTAGTTATTTTTATTTATTCAACAATTCCTTCTCCTAATCATTAAACTGATAAATTTGCTTTCAAAGATATATCAAATATCATGACTTAAACAATAAAGCCATATTTCTTTTCTATATGTAGATGAACATATTTATAACATAGTGACATCATATGTACAGATATAACTGACCAACTTCTATGGGAATTATGCATTAATATTAACAGCAGTTTGGAGAGGGATGCAGATTTAATTATTATTTCACATAGGAAGCAAGTCTCACTACAGTAACCATCAAATGGTGGAGACAGAGGTTGGATCTGTGTGTATCTAACTAATTTGAAGACCTGTGATTTCAATGATGGGTTGTGTTCTGCTACCAAGGTCAAGGCTGACAAATCTAGAGCTAAGTATGAAGGTGAAACCATTTCACTATAGAATTCAACAAAATTCTGATCTAGATCTATTAATTTTATCAATGTGAATGCATGCACTGTGTGTGTGTGTGTGTGAGAGAGAGAGAGAGAGAGAGAGAGAGAGAGAGAGAGAGAGAGAGAGAACCAACAAGAATATTCTTGTACCAGAATTCTAAGACTGTCACTGCTGCAGCTTTTTTTTCTCTGTCACTCATTAGAAGCAAACCAGCTGTCCAACATCTCTCATAAAACAGCTCCTAGCTCACATGGCATCACTTGCCCCAAGTCCTTTCTGCTGTCTTTCTTAAAAAGCATATGTCACAGCTGCATTTCAACCAGGCACTAACCTCATCTGTGAGCCATCTCAGTGGACAACTAACATTTTGAAGTGCACACAAAATGGGAGCACTAGTGCTGTCCTGTTAATTAAAACCATCCTGACAGCCACTGGCGTGGCCTTTACGAGGCAGCCCTTCTGTTTGCGCAGTTGAGTCAACACATCTGCACCTGTAGACTGGCTCCTGACAAATCAAATATGAAAACTGAAGAGCTCCTTGAAAAATGGGTTTGGATTCCTTTTCCTAAGATAAGCAATCAAATTGCTTGGAACATCACTCTTCGAACAAAGGAACAAACAATATGCCTTCTGATACCTTAAGGCAGATGTTCTCCAAGGTTTGGTGTTAAGGACCTTTAGCACCCTTAAAAACTATGCAGGTTCCCAAAGTGATTTTATTTATGGCAACTGGATCTAAAAGTGATGGCTATTAGATATTGATATCAAGAAAGATTAAAATATTTACTCATTCTAACACAAAAGCAATAGCATGACATATTAACAAATTATTTCTTGAAAATAGCTGCTTCCCATGGCAAATACATTTAGTGTAAAAAGTGGTACTTGTTTACAATTTCTGCAGATGCTTTAATTTATGTTTTGATGAAGCTAGGTTCTACTATCCACATGCATTCGGACTGTTACATTTTCTATAATGTAAGGATAGAAAGCTTCCCAAATACACCTGGGTGAGAAAAAGACAAGAATTTTTAAAAGTCCATTCATTCAACTAATTTAAATATTCTCCACTCATATGATACCAATACTTAATGCAATCATTAAGATTTAGTGACAGTATAGAACCTAAAATAACATCATTGCTCTCATCTATTTACTTATTCTTTGTAATCTATTGTTACAGTCCAGTGCTCACTCCTCACTTTGTGACAGTCTTGAAAGAATCTCAACACACCTGGAAAATCACTTTTGTAAAGCAATGTTCTCTGAAAAGAATAAGCATGAATCAGCCAAGCAGAATGCCAGGGAAGTCATGAAAAGTATACAGGCCTCCAGAAGGGTTCCAAATTCTGTCTCATTCATATCAGCATCCTGAGAAAGAGTAAAGGAATCTATCTTTGAGAGGCAACTTTGAAAACTTGGCTTAGGGGGCCAAGCTGGACTGTTCTCCATCTGTTCTCTTGGCCTGCTGCCCTTTGACATGAACAAATGACATGACTGTACTTGGTCATCCTGAATACAAGAAAAATAGATATATATTAGGAAGAAGAAAAATAAAATTCCACACTTGGGAGCCATAACCAATGTGATTCATGTAGTTGTCCAACTTGTATTCAATACTCCATGTCTGGAGTATATTCATGACAAGATGACAATTAAAAATCTAAATCAATAGAAAAATAATATCAGCTCCCAGGAGAATTGTTAGTTATATTTTATACCAGAGCTTATTAGGAAATAAGGAAAAGAGAAACTCCTTAAAGAAATATATTTTAAAAAACTAATACTTAAAAGTGATTTCTTATTATTGTTTCTTCTCACTTTTAATAACTTCTTGAGCGTTTATATATTGAGTCTGGTTATAGTCACATTTTTCTTGTAACTTCTCACAAGCACATCGCCTATTCACTCCCTTCCTAACTCTATATCCTCTTTTATTTTTTTAACCTATCAAGTTCCATGAAGACTTTTTAAAAGAAAAATGATTCAAAATTAAAAATAAAGGCAAAAATATTAAGGGTTTGGATTTAATTTTATGGCAGAATGTAGCTGCATTTCTAAAAAGAAAATGTCCTTTAATGGAAGTATAAGAGCTATGAAAATAACAAAGTTTATGAAAACTAAAATAGTTAAAATTTTATAACACTATATTTACCCCAAATTTGATGAAGTTTCTAATTTTAAATGCTATGTATTCAGTGACGATCATAGCAATGAAGATACATATTATAAGTGAATAAAGTTTAGTAAAGTTAGTTTCTATTGCATTGATTCTCAGTTCTTAGTACCTCAACACTGCAATCATTGCCTCATTCAGAATGTATCCTTAGCATATTTATTTGCACTCACAAGATAAATCCCATTTTCCCTAACACAACATCCCATCAACAAAACTAGTTATTTCTTTGTTGCTGGTCAATAGACAGCAAAGACCCAAAATTATGGAACTACTGCACCTCAGTGCTTTTCAAAAATATGTGGTAAATACGCAATTTCATAAAGCATAGAGTTTGTAAGTGATGACTCACATGTACACAGTATTATTGAGTACCAATATTTCTCAGTGAAATTTGGAGTGTATTAGAGGTTGGTTAGAAGCAGACAAAGAATTTGTATGTGGCATTTAATATACAGCTATTAGTTGTGGCTCTTTTGCTACTACTACTTTCTGTCTGACCTAATCAGAGTCTTATGCTACACAAGGTGGGCATGGTAGAGCATGGCTGTAATCCCAGCTTCTGAAAGGATGAGGCAAGAGGAAGATGAGATTGAGATTACATTGGGATGTAGAGTAGAGGACGGGAAGGATATTGTAGAGACTCATGTTGCATGCCTGTACACTGGTAGAATACAGACACCCTGTTAACCCTTTTACAATTGACCTTCATGTTTCATTAGTCCAACATGCTAGGGACAAAGAGGCTCATGAATGTCACAGTAAAATGGTCAGTCTTATCCCAAGTTGCAAAGCACACAGGGTTGAATGGAGGAGTTGACCACACTACACTCTGAAATCTTTCTCATAGACTCTGTGAGTGAATTTACAATATCCATGGTGCAAACTTAAAATGAAGTCCATACTTTAAAGCCAGCTTTTAAAACTTACATGGATAAATACATGGTGAATCAGAAATACATGGTGAATCAGAAAGAAAGCTGAACATGAGAATATAATTCATGGTTCTTTAATATGAATGGTACAAAATGGAGTTTAACATGAATATTGATCTTCATCTAGTACTCATTGCTGCCATGAGAGAACCAATTTCCAGTTTGGCTCATAGTCAGTTTAGATGTTCAAAAGGTTTTCTTCCTTAAACAAGATAATATTAATTTTCATCCATTTTAAAACTATTCAGAGTATCAGAACCATAATGTCTCACATCAAAACTTTATGTTCACAGGACATAGAACACCATAATTTTCATGTTGTTTAGAAAGATATATGCATTTGGTTCAAAAAGGAAAACACAGTCCCTGACTTTTCTACTGTTAATGTTATTAGAGAGTGGCAAACACAAAAGCTATTCCTACAGAGCTAAAAGATAGACTGTATATATTAGAAAACCCTAGATCTTAATAAACATGTATAACCACAGGAAGTATCTTAAGAATAATGCACAGCCTTTCTCTAACCACATGCTCAATAAGTGTTCTGATTACAATTTGATTCCTGGAAGCTAAAAAAATTTATTTGTGTTTATGGTTATTTTCTTATACCAATAAATTAGATAAATAAACCAATAAATCAATACAGCAATACATTGTTAGTCTCATTCCTTTTTTATTATAATTATTTTGGAATAAGCTACAGCACTAATGTTTGCAACAATAAGACATCAAGAACAAAAAATCTCAATTGAAAAACAGGCAGAAAGAAAGCTTCACTTTAAAAGTACACCAATGGTTTATTTTGGTAAACCGACTATTTTTAACCATGTATAATACAACTAAAAGTACATAAAAAGAAATTTTAATAGCTAGCGATACTTATTGCTAATTAAAGATGTTTATCATAAACAATTACAACCAATGATACCTCAGTAAAAAATAAAATAATTGATCCTAAAATTCTCCAAATTTTAGGAAATGTCAAATTTCAATAGTTACATTTTAGAGAGATTTTGTATACTAATATTGAATAATGTTATGAATATACCACCAATATCAATATTAAGAATAATGCATAGCTTTATTTTGAATGCTAGGTTAAAACATATGAAGGATGGTGAATTTATATGTCAAAATGAGAAGACTTCCAGTATATAAAGCAAACATTTGTATGAGTGAAATACTCCAGTATGGTCTAACATAAAGTCCTTGTTAAATTTAAATTTAAAATAACTTTATGATAAGTCATATTTGTCTCTTTGAGACATCCTACATGCAAATGGTAAGGCATTTTTATGTCTTTCTTTCAGCTTCTTTATGTATCTTATTATTCTCCCATAAAAACTACTTCATATCTACCCACTCACTTAAAGATTGGCACTTAAGGTAGCCCAAGGAAGCATAAAAACAATTTTTTTGTGTGTGTTCAATGTTATTGATAACCAATACTAATCTGACTAACAGTAGTGTGAAATATCATAACTTGGAGGGAGTTGGTAAAAAAATTAAACATTAAGAATGAAAATATTATAATTTGAAGATGAATGAGAAAAAAAGAATGACATGCAAATCACATGATTTCTATAAATGCTGTCCCAGTGACAACTGACAAGATTTTTTGCAAATGTTTGTTCACATACTATGGGATACAAATTTTTCTCATTTCAGCAAAGATTTTTCTTTTATGTGGTGTTATATAACTAAAATCTGCATAAGCAAAGTTAAACAGTGTTTTGGCAAAGCTGGGTTTTCCCAGCATGCAGTCTCCCAGCTGGATGCATCAGCTCTTGCTGGGAATCATTAGGAATGAGAATGGGAATACTTGGGGCTCCATTTCAGACTAGCTCATTAATGATTTGGAGATAGAAAGCAGTATTCCTGTGACAAACCAGGTAGAGATCCTGGATATACACCTGAGTGTGCAAATTACAGTTGAAGAATTTAAGAAAACATGGGAGTGGGAGTAATCGCATTCTGAGAAGGTTAGATAAAAGACATCATTCAATTTGTCACAACATTATATCATGCCAACTATTCCAATAGTGCTTAAACCAAAGAAATGGTTTACAATGCGATAAGAAAAAAAAATATGGATGGATGTAGACATATCTACACCTCTGTGTGGAAAGACTCAACCCCTACGTGTAGATAGTAACTGTTGAAATCACATCAGCAGTTCTTAGGTTTACTTTGTTAAAGCATAATTACATCATAGTTACATATTCTTTTCTTACTGAATTGATATGAGTACCTGAGTCATGAAACTAAGTAAAATTCATCACTCATTTGTAAACCAGAATTTAGCCACGCACTGCTTCCCCTTTCCATTGCTCTACTCACAATTTCCTTGTGAACAGCCTGAGGAAGACTAGAGAATGGTAAAAGATTTTCACCAGCCTTACAAGTGACAAGGGATCAATCTCTAAAATATATAGAGAACTCAAGAAACTAGAGCCCCAAATCCTTAAAAACCCAATTAAAGTTTTTCAGAACTGAAAAGGGAATTCTCAGCAGAACTGAAAACAGCTGAAAGGCACATGAAAAAGTGTTCAATATCTTTAGCTATCAGAGAAACACAAATCAAAACAACTTTGAGATACCAAAGTTTATCAGATTGGCTAAGATAAAAGACACAGATGACAGCCTATGCTGGAGAGGTTTTGGAGCAAGGGGAACACTCCTCCATTGTTGGTGGGAGTGTAAGCTTGTTCAGCCACTCTGAAATGCAGTATGGCGGTTTCTCAGAAAACTGGGAATCAATCTCCCCAAGGACACAGTAATACCACTATTAAGCATAAAATGCACATTCACATCCCAAAAGCATTAGCTCAACTATGTTCTTAGCAGCCTTGTTCATAATAGCCAAAACCTAGAAACAACCTATATGTCCTTCAACTGAAGAATGGATTAACAAACTGTGGTGCATCTTCACAATGGAGTACTACTCAGCAGTAAGAAAAAAAAATGATACTCTAAAATCTGCAGGCAAATGGATGGATATGGAGAACATCATCCTGAGCAAGGTATCACAATCACAGAAAGAGAAGCAGGGGATGTACTCATTCGTAAGTGAACTTTAAATATATATATATACACACATAAGTATATATATATATATATAAAGAGAGAGATGTCATGGTACACAAGAACTCAAGGCTAGAACATAGCTAAGTGTCACAATGCCTCACTTCTGCATTGATGGCTTCTGGCAGAGGGGTGGGTAAGGAAAGACTTGTTTTCTTTAAGGGTCTGGCCACAGGGAGATTAATTATGGTCCAGTAAGCAAATGAGCAGCATGAATGAAAGGTTTTGTAAATGGGGAGATCATAAGAGTGGGCATGATACTGAGAGGTCTGATATCTGAGTTTGATGGAGTGAATGATGTAAAAACACCAAATAATAAATATTTGAAAATATATGGAAAAATGGGTAAAAGACTATAGAGTAAAACTTTCTCTAAGAGAGATGTGCAGATGGCCAATAAGCACTCCACAACATTAGTCATTAGGGAAATACAAATGGACAACATGATGAGATATTATTTCATACTCATTGCAATGGCTGCTTTCAAAAGAGACCAGACCTCAGGGAGCTGGCTTCTCTTGTAAAGGTGTTGGCTGCCAAGCTTGGAGACCCAAGTCAGATCATTAAAACACACATGGCAGAAAAAAAGAACTAACTCTAAAATTGTCCTGCGACCTCCACAAACATACATGTGCACATACAAACACAATTGGTCAATCAATGTAAGACAAAGGATTAATAGGAAGAGTAGTTGGGACAGAACAGGTCAGGACAGGGAAAAAACTGTACAGTTTAATGGGACAAGAAAAAAATTGTAAAACTTAACAAGACAGGAAAAAATTGTAAAACTAAAGTTCAAGTTACTAAATGAGATAAAAATTCTGTTTTTGAGTATGTCTTTAAAAGATTTGAAAACAAGTTCTTGAAATGTTTGTACAAAAAAAAAAAAAAAAAACCAAGAAAGAAAGAAAAGAAATATGGGCTGTGTGATGCATAGCCAAGAGAGATGGAAATCATGCCCTGAGTGCTGCTGGAAACCGCTGATCCCCATCTCACTGCAATGAGCAAGGGTGTCATGCACCAGTAACCTGACCTTTAACCTGAGCTTGCCTTTAGGGACGTTGGAGATGAACTAAATAAACAGATATGGTCATTGAGACTGCAAATCCTGTCAAATTTTGTACAGTTCTCCCCAAGAGTAATCGGAATCTGAAATAGACTGTAAACTACCTGAAACTAGTCTTCAGTATACAATAACGGTTTATTTCTTCTTTGTACTCAAAGGTAAGAATGCAAGAATATAAAACACCTTCTCCTCAGATCCAAAGAGATTCTGCTATTTTGATTTCAGTATTTTTCTAATGAGTGCTTCATGATGGGAATTCTAAAAAATAGAAACTTAAGGGTGAATATTAAAAAATATACTGTGATGGTGTGAATCACTTATGATAACAACATCATAATTTGGGAATCTAATCTTTGTGTTGTCATTAAAAATTATTAAATCAAAGCAAGGATTTTTAATTCTTAAAACTAGAATATATATATATATATTGTGTATATATGTTTTTCTCCAATTATGCCTCTGCCAGAAGGTGCTCTTGTAGAAGATGGAAAAACACAACGGTTCTTCACATCAATGTATGTTTTAAATTATACTAATAAGCACCAACATATCAGCTGTGAGGTGAGCTACATTGCAAAAGACTGCTTCAGTTTACAGAAAATACCAGCTGTCTCCACTCTGTGAAGACGGATTACCACCTGCCCTGTTATCTTCCATACACAATACAAGGCACGTTGGCCATTTTACCCAGGATAACTGTCCCCATATGGTCTTTAATTCAAGACTGCATACAGCCTACCATTAAATATTCGCCGAGGATCACTGTAAATAGAAGATTTGCATTGAAGGCAGAGAGTTTGAGCTGAGTCTAAGCCCCTATTTCATTAAATCTCCTTCCTTGTTCTCAAAACATTGCACAAGCTAGGCATGTGACAGCATCACCAAGTTTAGCTAAAAAGTAATGCATGTGTGTGGCCAGACATAAAGATTTGACTTTTTTTTTTTTCTTGACTTGGGGACTGGGACAATAGAACAGTTGGGAAAGTGATTTACCCAACAAGCTTGAGGCCCTGGGTTCAGATCCTCAGAATTCCAGTTTTCTGAAAACTAAATACTAGTTTTCAATATTATCACATAAGTGACTTTCAATAAAAATAAGAGAAACATCACATGCTAAAAACAATGAATGTTATCTGCAGTTTAAAGAATAAAATTCTTAAATCATTTGTGAGCCAAAGAAATGGTTATTGTAGGGCTCTGATTCTTTTATATCCAATTTTCTCCACATCACTTTAAAAAAAATATGCATTACTAAATGCAGAGAATAAAGCATAGATTACAAAAGAATCACAGGTCTCCTATGATAGAAGAAAAGTCACTGTTACTTTAAAAATAAAATATACATTTAAAATTTCCTACATATATGTTTACCATTTACTAAAAGTATTTAAACAACTGATGCAGACATTTACATAAGTGTGTGTTTTACAAGAGGAACATAGAAAATAAATGTATCATTTTCAAATTTGTTTGTGTCTTTAGCTAGCCCAGGATATAACCAATATTACACAAAATATATAATTAAATATTTAATTTGAAGAGCTGAGGTAATAGCTGGGATTGATAGCACAACTGGTAAAGTGATTACCAAACAAGCAAGATAAATTCAGATCCCAGAATCCAAGTGATATATTCTTGTCCTCCAGAGCTGGGAAGGTGTCAACTGGAGAATCCCTGGACCTAGCTGGCCAGCCAACCTGTCCAAGTTGATTTGCTCGAACTTCACTGTCTCAAAACAAACTGAAGAGCAATAAAGACATTGGACTTTGACCTTTAGCCACTAGTCAAAGACATATGCTTAGTATATACCTACAAGAACACACACACACACACACACATATATGTGTGTATATATATATATATATATATATATTACACACAAAAAAATTAACTATAGAAATCCTGACTGGGCATTTGTATATCTAAAATAAAAAATTTAGAACTAGGAATGTGGCTCAGTGGTAGAGAAACCAAGCATAAGTTTCAGGGTTCAAACCTCAGAGCTGCAAAAAAGAAATTAATTAATATAATTTAATGATATAAAAACAGGGAACTTATTATGCTTACACAAGGCATGGCAGCCTATGGGAGAAAGATAGTGATATCTGTGGCCATTTAAAATTGACCTGATTTTCAATATTTTAAATCAATATGGATTAATAACATATGTAATAACCTAAAGAAATGAAAAAACAAGAAAATGGTATTAAAATTGAAGTGCTTTCTGAAATGGAATAGAATGACAGAGAAAAAGAACAGAAGATGGAAAGGACTGGAGCCCCCTCCCCGCTCTGCCCACCTTCTCTCTTGGCCTCTCTAGCCTCCCCGTCTTTCTTTATACTATCTCTTCACCTCCCTTCCCTCCCTCTTCCCTGCTCCTCTCCTTTTCTCTCTTCTCTCTCTTCCTCTCTCCTTTAAAAAAGAAATCCTGAAATGTACCATCTTAGATTAGCTAAAATAACTTTACACATGATCCCTTCATTGTAAGTAATCATAAATTCTAGTATGCTTGGAGAAAAATGATACTTTGGGAGTTACAGATGTATTTTGTTGGACTCATATATTCTGGTCCATAGTACTTAACCATCTTATTTCTTTACAGCTGTGTAATATTAGAATGCCTGATGAAACTAAGAAATAAAAGTGATAGGGAGAAGGGAGCAGAGATTAAAGGAATGAGGGACAAAAGCTTTCTTGATTTACAGAACTTTTCGTAAAGGGGAGCAGAAAGCCATTGTGATGGTTAGAAACAGGGCCCTTTGATAAGTCCAGATGAGAAGTGCTTCTGTAGAGGCTCGGATTACCTGAGGCTAAAGACCAAGAAAACTTAACTGCCCCAGGCCTTGATTTTTGTGGCAAGAACAATTCATTCATTGAACACTAAGATTCCATATTCAAAGTATGAGAACATGGTATGACTTTCATCTTATCTGAACACAAGCCAGTACCAATCCAAAACAGACAAATAGCAAAAAAGGAATGGGATAAACACATGGCTAATTTTTTTAAATGTATGGTTTTCTTATTCTTTTTAGAAATTGTTAAAGATATTAAGCCAGGAATATATAAGTATGTGACAATTTCAAACAATAATTGCATATGACATTTTAAAAATGTACCTTAAAAAATCACAATATGTACTAACTATTTCACACCAAAAACTGGGGAAAAAACGGTAGCTGTGTAATTATCATAAACACCCTACTCATCCAACATTCTCTTTGGGTTTCAATTGCCCCAGCTTTAAGTATGCTTCTGACACTATTCCAAAATGCAATATATGGCTGGAAGAATCAATAGAATGAATCAATGTCTTTATGAGGGATAGGTTGGTTGGATTTTCATCATTAGCTGTAATAATAGCAGCAATGACTTACCATACAGCATTTAATGTTACATATTTAAATGTAGTAAAAACATGGTAAAATTGGACAACCAATCCATATGCATGGAGAAAGCACATGTTAATGGTAAAATGTGTGGTAAAGAAAACACTGCAGTGCTATTATAAATGCCATCATAAGCATCTGCTCTAGATGCAACTATTTTCTTTTCAACAATCAGCCCAGAAAATGTACAAATGTATGGCTTTGATTTTCACTAGTGAATATTTGACTAAAACAAACAAACTAAAAATGCAATAATAAAATAGTGGAAAACAGATGAAAACATGGATTCGGAAATGCCGGTTCCATTAAATCACTATCTCATGGTGAAGAAATAAATGACCATCATTTGTTTGGCAAGGTCAAAATTATTCTCTGAACCTTGGGCTTCTGGGAACTGACTCTGAGATTATAAAACTGGCAGTGGCTTAAAGTTGGACTTAAGGCTTCAAATAACAACATACACCTGGACTTTCTAAATGATACTCAAATTGCAGAAAATGCTGCAAAATATAGGAAGACAAAAAGAAAAACTAGAGCCAGGTGGTTCTCATTTAAATTCAACCTATTTCCACCAAATCACAAAGATGTCCATATTC
Source organism: Sigmodon hispidus (assembly GCA_004025045.1). NCBI lineage: Eukaryota > Metazoa > Chordata > Mammalia > Rodentia > Cricetidae > Sigmodon > Sigmodon hispidus. The sequence goes on from PVIH01000181.1 coordinate 438,259, forward strand.
TTTTCCTATTTAAATTTAACCTGATAATCCTCTGTAGCTATTACCAACTGAATCCACAATGAAACATGCAGATCAAATTTTCACTAGGGTTCTTTCGTGGTATAACATATGTCCACTTTTCCACACATTGCCTGCCTATTTTTCTTCCTGCTATATTATGTATATTATGATAATTTTTAAAATGGCAATGAAATTTTCTGGTATAGAAGTTATCATTAAAATTTATCTATTATATATATGAATACATAGTAAGATTTACATGTTGGAAAAATCATAATGGGAAAAAATCAAGTTAAATAACATTGAAATCATTCATTTTCTAAGTTAATCTCTTATAAATGTAAAATTTTGAAATTAAGTGACAGGTAGTATTATTTATCTAACATCATATATAATCATCTCTCATCTCCAAAATATAATATTAAGAAATAATGAACAATATTTAATAAAACAGCAGAAAGGTCCTATAACAAATGATTACAGCCTCAACCCTACTTAAATTCTCTAATCTCAAATTCTTCCTCATCAAAAATGGTAGAAACAACAGTACATAGCTATCTGTAACCTAGTCACTACAACAGACCTTGCAAAGATAATGTTATCATATATTTACCAGGAGAAAAGGGTAGGCCTTAGCAAGGAAGAGTCCAATAATGTAGATAAGAGGACTCTAAACTTTCATCATCAGTCTGGTTCCTGAATACTTACAGCCATTTAATCTTTGATACTGTTACATTGAGAATTTCTCTTCCAAATGGTTATTTGTTCTAAAAATACACACACAGTTATTTGCACTACTAAAAACACCATTTCTAGAAAATAATCTATATTTTTAATAGTTAGAAAATAGTAAATTTAATTCTCCAAATTTATTGTATATTTTGCCTGGACCACCCCATTAAATATCAAAATAATTTCTTAGAAGTGGTAAATTCATTTGGTTTTTGTCATGAAATAAATAATTTTATAACATGAAAATAATCATTACATCACCCAGCCATGACAAAGATAAAAAACCACATATTTAAGAATAAGTTGTAGAAATTCCAGTATTAGGAAGTACAAAGCCTTCCTGAATCTCTATGCAAGCCATGGCATCCTTTCAGATAAAGTCTCAGCCACATAATTCCAGTGAGAGACGCATAGTTCCCTCGCCTTTGACAAATTCATCTTAGTCTCATCTGGACTCATTAGAATTCTAATCAAAAACTCTGAACAACTGCTGGAGATATGGCTCAGTGGTTAACAGTATCAATGCTACTGCAGAGGACATGAGTTCTGTTCCCAGAAACTATGATGAACAGCTTACTACTCTCTCTAACTCTAGATCCAAGATAACCTGTGTCCTCTGTGGGTACACTGATGCACACAAACATAATAAAATAAATTCATAAAATGTTCCAACAGAAAAACAATCCAAAGGATAAAAATTCAGTTTCCTTTCATAAACATTGATCGCTTTCCTTTCACTATGTGAGTTCTTAGGAACCCTTAGGAAATGCCAAGTCAAGGGAACACTAACATTGTTGTTGGATAGTTACACTTGATAGGCATGTAGCACAATTCAGTGCTGTTCAACCACTTTCAGTGCTTATTAACTGGTACCAATGAACATTTCATACCAAAGCAAATATCAAAACCTGATACTGTGAGAATCAGAGAAAACTAGTAACAGTGCTTTAAAAAATGTACATAGAAACACACATACACATAATGATGGGAAGTAATCATTCTGGTCAATAGTTCTCTATTAGACCAGAGTTTAAAAATATACATAGAAACACGCATACACATAATGATGGGAAGTAATCATTCTGGCCAATAGTTCTCTATTAGACCATAGTTTAAATTTCATTATTGACATTTAGATTTATAAATAAAAATGACAGCACTAATTTAAAAATATTGACAGAAAAAAGAGATGTATGTAGAAATTTTGTCATGTCTGCTCCATTAGAGAAGAAGAATGTTCTGTAGCATGAGAGATATTTATATTTAACACATAATTATGAGAACATGATAAGTGACATAATCCTTCACTCCAAACATCTATATCTCTTTGTTCTGTGTGCATTCAAAGTCCTTCCTACTAAATGTACCAAAATTCACAATTCACTGTGAGCCATGACTTACCTAGTTCTTAAACCTCCAGACCAACTGCTGTCCTCAGCTTGACAACAGTCATCTCTCCCTTTCTATCCTGCCAACCTCAAATTTTTAATGTTATGTTGAGTTTTTCTATTGTTTTTCCAATTGCCTTCCCAGGCACATCCATGACAATTAGTACAAACACCCATATGTACTATGTACCTTTAGAACATCTCGTATAGAACATGGTGCTCACCACATTAAAACACTCAGGTAAGGTAAATGACCTCACCCAGGATATCCAAAGTCTTCATCATGTGTTACTAAGCAATTTACAAATGTTTTCTGGGGCTTGTTCTAAAAGATCCAATTATTTTTAGAATTAGCAATATTGAATACACTTTGAGAAAAAGACAACATGATGACAATAGGTATCCTCTAATATGTCATATTAGATTATTATAAGTGCAGCAACACATATGTCATCTCAGAAGGTACCAACATCAACATCATTATCTCTGCCACCTCAGTTTCCAACAGTCTTATCTAGACACACAGAACAGACACAGGGAAATCTCTGAAAAGATAAATTCATACTACAAAGTTCTATGAAGATATCAGACGACCAGAAAATTAAACTCACTGGCCAGGGATGAGTCCTTTTGGTTGTTTTATTTTGTTTTAAGTTGATGGATAAAATATTGACTCAACATTGTAAAGCTTAAATTGAGTTAAGAAAAATCCATGTGAATGGCTATAGGAGCAGGCTGAACAGGGTACAAGAGGAACTTCATCAATGCCAGTAAAGAGAGGCCAGATGAAGGCACTGAGTAAGCAAATGATGCTCACTGCTGCTCATGTATTTACTCAGTGGATTGCCACGTCAACCTTCGGCTTTGGAGGATTACCTATTACATGGCAGAAGGTCCTCAGTATTGATTTCTCTCGATACCATCTCCTCAGGTCTATACTTTTATGGGGCTATATCACGCAATAGAGTTTTAACCTAAACCACCCTGTCCTACCGTCACTGAACATATCCAAGAAGACAAGTCCATAAAACTTCAAGTTACAGGCTGGCTTAAAAGGAACAAGGGAAGGAAAATGAGTTATACACTGTAGATTTAACTCCAACTTCTTGGTCTGTCCCAGATTTTATGATGGAGGTGTCTGTTTTGAGTACAATAAACCTATGATAAGTTGACTTGTCTGCAATGCATAGCTACAGAGGCCACAGCTTACACTTAAGTGCAGAATGGACAGATCTGGAAACAATTTACTGCAGCCACACAAAAATGTAAGTGTTTCGTGTGGAAGAAGAAAGTACATGTTAAACAATGCTAACATTCCACTGGTTATGTCTGTGATCCAGTGTGGATCAAGAAAATACATAGTTAAATATTTACATGCATATTGATACCCCTACTGACTGTCACACTGCCAGTTATATTTTTCCATTGGGGGGTGATAAAAAATGCCTCGGTATAATTTTAACAAAGGTAACTGTCGCAGGTACAAAATGAATTTGTCTTAAGTTTTATGTTGGTGAGTAGGAATTCTCCATGACTAAGGAAAAACAGTAATAAAGACAGGCAAAATAACATAAAGACTCTGGGTATGAACAAATGTATACTACCTTCACCTTGATTTCATTATCTGAAAGAAAAAAGAGTAACCCACTTCACTGGCTCACTGAGACCATTCTATACGGTAAAAATGGAAACCTGCATGTGGAACAAAAATGGCAAAAGTTTTCATTTATAAGTATAATTACCATCAACTTTCCCATCAAATTCTTCCACAACTTCAGAAAAAAATAAACCATGTTCTATAATATGGGTTGATTAAGAAATTATTACACTTAGCCAATTATAAAAAATAAATTGATTGTGATACCTTTAATATTCAGTTCTCCACACTCTTCTCCCACTGTGTCCACTTACAAATTCCACAGTGGGATTCCACTTACAGAAATACTATTTCTAAAATCTATGTATTCTCTCTAAGGTGCCTAAAAAGCTTCCAAGCATTCAGGAACATACTTAAGCAGTTTAATTAGCCCCTTAGGTCAGATGAATAGGCAGGATTTTTTTTGTAAACACCAAGTGAAATACAGGTCATTCTGAAATGAGAAATCCCCTGTAGTCTCTTAAACATCGCAAGTGAAATACTTCTGAATTAATATGATTTAGCCTCAAAACAAGCCTACTTTTAAAAAAAAAAAATCACAACTTTTAAAAATCAACAAGCATTTCTGATTAAACTTTTAAGTTTCAGGAGACAAATGGATATATTAACATATTAAACATAGAAAAGACCACTGAAACAAAGATTCTTTTAAGTAGGGAACAAAATTTAAATTTACTGAACATTTTTTTCTATGCCAAGAATGAGAAACAAAGAGTTCTAGGCTTCTAGGAAAGCACATTGAAAAGATACATCAAGTTTCCAGATTAAAGGCATGTAAAGCCAGTACCTAGAGAAATAGAAGACACTAATTTATAACTTAAATTTAAGCTAAAGTTACTCTCCCAAAGAAACAAACAAACAAACAAAACATCACCAACAGAGGGTGCGGAAGAACAGATCATTGACCTTTTTACAGAAAAAGAGGTTCTCCGTCAACATCAAAAAAATGTTTAGAATATTTTAGTGTGGTAGACCTTTGGTGAACAGGTTTAACACTACCAGAAATTGGTAAAGCTACCCACTCACCGGTTTGCCCTGGAAAAATACATCACTCCATACCAATTGACTATCACATGGGAAAAAAATCAATTGAAAAAAGAATCATCATACATACAAAAGTATCATTTTAAAGAGGAAAAAAAATCATTGAATAGCCTAATTTGAAATGGAAAGCCATGTTTGTTTGGGTTTGTTTTGGGGTTTGTTTTGGAGTTGGTTCTTTGAGAAAGTTAACAAGATAGATAAGCCCTTAGCCAAACTAATCAAAAAACAGAGAGAAAGTGTCCAAATCAACAAAATCGGAAATGAAAAGGGGGACATAACAACAGACCCCCAGGAAATACAGAGAATTATCAGGTCATATTTTGAAAATCTGTATTCCACAAAAATGGAAAACCTGGAAGAAATG